>NHZS01000554.1:289453-370167 GCA_002775195.1 Talaromyces adpressus
GAAGTACCCCTTGCATCGGCAGATCTCAGCCACGTATCTCGAACAAAGCCAAGTACAGCATTGGTTGCCAGCATGACGTGGGTGTACTCAGATGTATGTGCATGCAATGTGGCTATTTATGTACGCGTATATGCGCATGTACTCCGACATTTCCACACACATATTCCATTTCTCATACCCGTAACATACAAGCCGAATTTTATAACGCTTCTATCAGCATACTGATAATATCAACCAGTAATCATACCCGAACGATACGACTCACTAGCCAGACAATCCACACCATCCATCCCCGCCAAAATCATATCAATATTCCTCGATACATAAACCGGATCATCCAGCGCTGCCGGACACGTTATCCGTATCAGTTGCATAAAAAACCATTTCCGTGTTGATGATACCGAAGTAAGAGGATCACCAGACTGGCGAGAAGAGGTTTCGTCACTCTTCCTGGCGCCGATGATGAGGCACCAGATTAATGCGCCCGGTAATGGGCCGTGGTATAAGTGGAGGACATTCGATTTTTGGAGGAGAGATTGTAATTTGGTGATATATCCTTCTATTGCCACCTGATCGACCGCGAAAGAAGGAGAGACGAATAGTGATATGGCGTAAAGTAAGATCTGGTCTATAGGTTGATCCGTGTCGATATGGACTGGAATCGAGTTTAAAGCCATGAGGTTGTCGCGGAGGAAATGCCACTGTATCCGGATTTGGAGTCGTCGTTGCATATCCTCATTTTGAGTCGGATGAAAGTTCGATAATTGCTGGTACTGTATTGATAGCATGACCAGTTGGAAAAAGTCACTCAACAGACGTATTGTCGAGAGACCAATCTTCCCATCCCAAAATTGCGCCTGGCCGCGCTCAAAGGTCATGAGTTTGAAATCGGTTGGTTGGGACATTATCAGCGTCTCGTTTTCTGTAATGAAATCCAGCGAAGGAGACACTGAGTCGGCGAATCCTTTGATTACTGGTTCGTGTTGATATATGCTGTGACATTATTAGTATAGAACAATTCATGTAAGGAAGGGATTGCAGACTTACACTAATAGACAGATTTTGAGATTCATATCTATTGTGTCTACTCCGCCTCGCATGTCAATTAACCGATGAATATTTCTTTTGTGTCGCAGGTACCCGACTTCGTCTCCATTAATTATCTGCAGAACATTAGCAATCACTATCTTTCTTACAGTAACTAGAGACGTACCTCAAATGACAATAAACTCAACAACGAGATCAAGGTCACATCACTGTTTGCACTATCGGCATTAGGGCCAGTCGCCTCCGCTATCGAATCCAAAACCATATTCTCAGCGATATCTCGCTGGAACAAAGTCAATGCACTAATCTCTGGATTCGGCCCATTGATATCGTCCCATGCGGTTGCGTTCACGAGCTTGGTGCTCATGAGCGGCGGGTGGAGGACTGTGACGGGGATCATGGTGCAGAAAAAGGGGTGGAGGTAGGCGCTTAATTCGATGTATTGATGGAAGACTGCTGACATCAGTATCCGCCATAAGACCGGAAAATCGGACGAAGAAGTGTCTGAAGTGAGACTGCATACACAGTTCTATAGAACAGTGGGGAACTTACAATATCTCAGCCTCTTACTCACAGTCTCCGAAACAGCCAGCCATGACAAATCCATATTCCATGTCAGCTCTCGGCTCGGAGACCCCAGACTGTTTACATGGACCGCTTGAGACTTATTTCTGACCACCGGACGAGCTTGTAGCTGTCCATCCCGTCGAAGCTGAGACTTTCGAATGACGGAACGGACATGGCTGATTCTTTTGCTTTTGCCCTTTTGTGGTGGGCCTGTGATGACCACAAAGGACGAGTCGTCTATTCTGTCTTTTTCCATGCGTATTTCTTAAAATAAAGCTGTTGGTGATATGTAGGTGAGATGAATTCATGAAAAACAGGAGTAGCTGATATTCGCTCCACGTGCTTTTTAGTACAAACTCCCGATTAGGTTTAGCCATCGACGCTAGGCCGTATTTGACAGTTGCCGTATTGGGAAAGAAGGCTTGCATCGCTCAAGTTCGTCCGTCCGAACAGTCGAATTGACGTCAATTTCTCTGGATTGTGTCAAACTTCTAGATTGAAGAAAACAATGGAAGCGGCAAACCGGACCTGGTGGAGGGATATAAATAGGGAGGTGATCCTCAGCTTCTCGAGAATGGAATCAACTACTCAAAGTATACTAATTTCATACAAGCACAATGTCTACAGGTCTAGATTCAAGCGCCGTCTGGCTCAGTGAGTATACCGTGAAGTAAGGTACTTGGGATTGAGCTGACGAGACAGTCACCGGCTGTTCATCCGGCCTAGGCAAGGCCTTCGCCCAAGCAGTCTACAACCTGGGCCACAGGGTCGTCGCAACAGCCCGCAACACAACCTCTCTCTCCTACCTACCCGACGACTCTCCGCGAGTCCTCAAACTCAAGGTCGACGTCACCTCCAAAGAATCCATCGTCAATGCCGTCAGTGCCACCGTTGAAAAGTATGATCGTCTGGATGTTGTGATCAACAATGCCGGGTATGCACTCATAGGTGATACAGAGAGTATACCTGAAGAAGATGCGCGAACAGAAGTTGAGACTCTGTTCTGGGGGCCTGTGTTCCTGATGCAAGAGGCGGTACGGGTGTTTCGAGAGGTCAACAAACCTCGACACAACGTCGGTGGTACTATTGTGAATATTACCTCGATGGGTGGAACGGTTACAATTGCCGGGAACTCTTTCTACCACGCTGGGTAAGACTCTCCTTTCTCTCTCTGTCAAGAGGCTAGAGGTATTGACTGTCGTAAAGAAAATTCGCCTTGGAAGGCTTCACAAAAGCCATGGCCCAAGAAATGAAGCCAGAATGGAACATCCGCTTCCTCCTCGTCGCCCCCGGAGGCGTCCGCACAAACTTCGCCGGCAGCGAAACTGCTAGCCTCAAAGTTGGCCTTCGACATCCAGCTTATAACACTGGTTCTGACCCCGTGAGCCAGTTGTTGGGATACGTTAATAGTCCAAGCGCAATAGAGATGTGGAGTGATGTCGATCTCTCTGCTGGGTTAGTTGTTGATATGGTTGCTGCAGCGGGTGGCAAAGAGCGGAAATATAAGGGGAAGGATTTGCCTAGGAAGATGTTAATCGGGAGTGATGCGGTGCAGTATGTGAAGCTGGAGATAGAGGCGCAGTTGAAAGAGATTGAAGAGTGGAAAGAGGAGAGTGCGAGTGTTACGACGAATGGTGGTGCGACTATGGACTTTACGAAAAGTGTATGAATCGGCCCAAGTATGTAGATAGATTGAAACTTGTATACATCAATTGATGCAACATGTTCATACCAATGTACAGGTACCTCCACATGCTTTCTGACCCATGGACCACAACATGGGAGCAAGGGGTGACAAACGATGCAGCACCGTGACTGACCTACCTACCTATCTGTGGCTGAGATGAAAACATTGTCTGCAATGCGTGTCCAGGTCTCACCGTGTTACTCGACTTGCTCAGCAATGTACAGTATCTGCGATATTAGGTCACATGTCAGAAATCTAGATCTAAAATCGTAGCTGCCAACATTGAACCTTCACTCAGTGATCTAACTCCATAGATGTGTGTAGTACAGATTGATAAGCATTGAACCCTCCGCCACAAAGCGGGGTCGATAAGAACATCCTTGAATGTCTGTACCTTGCTCGAACACATAAGAAGTACACGCTGGATATGCCCTCAAAATAGCATATCAAGACTAAAGCAAAAGGTAGGATGGCTTAGAAACTCTCAACTATTAATAGTATCGTAGGTGAAAGATAGATAGGTAGGTAGTTACTCTGTATGCAAGGGTGCCAGCATACTACGTAGTACATACAGTCACAATACTAGTACCGTACTAGCGGTAGCGTGTAGGCAGAAATAACGCCTGCAC
Organism: Talaromyces adpressus; assembly: GCA_002775195.1. NCBI lineage: Eukaryota > Fungi > Ascomycota > Eurotiomycetes > Eurotiales > Trichocomaceae > Talaromyces > Talaromyces adpressus. The sequence goes on from NHZS01000554.1 coordinate 293,384, forward strand.
AACGATCAGACCAGGCACAGGCAGACAGGCCCAGGCACGGAATTGGAGGTCGGCTGACGGGTCAGGATTTGGGTCTGACTCGGATTTGTTTGTTCTATGCCGATGCACGATTCCTTTGCTTTGATATTTTGTATGTATCGACATGCTACTATACTACGTATAAAGGGTATACTTTTCGACACCCAGTAATTAATAATTACATAGTATGTTGATATTCTACTATGTAGCGATATCTCCAGAAAAACATCTAATTGGCCCAAGGCAGGCTGACATGTGACGGCGACAGATCCACAGGGCCGTCTTGGCGGGTGGGGAACCCTCCAAGCTTTCGACGATCGATCTTGTAATTATGCGGTATTCCAGACAGCCACAGCCAGTCAGCGCACAGTATTACCATTACATGCATACATGCAGTACATGCATTACGGTGTGCCCAAAGCGGAAATGGCCTGATTTAGGGTCGTGAGTCACGAGTGCGCGTACATCGCCACCCTGTCGAGCTGGCGATAGGTACATGGGATATCTATCTGGTGGTTACCAGCTACTCATCGTCTGGTTCATCATCCTGTCGCAATGGTTCCACCGCGCGATCGATGTCTAATCATCGCTCATTGTTTCCCAGAGTCTAGGTAGCGATATGATGGACGTTTTCAGACAGTAAAAGTTCGTTTCTCTGCTGATTGTATCGTACTCGAAGACGTTGATACCAAGGAACCGTCGCGGTCAGTGTTCTGCAGCCATTACCTAACCTCCTAACTTAACTTCGCAGCGAGGTACCGTCCCAATGACCACCATACGTTGTATAAAGTTTCAGGACATCACAGCCGGAGACCGGAATGGCGGGGAAGACGATATAACGGCTACGTCAGAGATTAATGGCGCCGTTTCCGTCGTGATCGGTAGTATGCAGATCGCTGATTAGATAGAAGACTCGCAAGAAACACGCGTCGTCCATCGATGAGATGTGGAGTATCTCCTGGCGAGATCGAGGGAGAAAAAGAAATGCGACGGTGTTTCATCTTTCTACAGGCAGAGGATTGATCGCAAACAGCTCTGGATAGAATCAGATTGAATCAATGAATCATCAATGTTCCTGGTGTCTCCACCAGGAACTGCATTAGCCCGATTGGGAGTAGCCCCGCCACCGCCAGGGCCACGTCCGGCCAATCGCGTTGAGTGTATCTACATCTTTTGTACGTACATACGTCCATCCGGAGTATATGTATCAATGAAACTGTTCGAGGCAATGTCCAGTCGTCGGTCTGGAACGTATTCCGAAACATACCTAGGCAAGGTACGTGGAGTGCGACTGATACACCAATGCCTGAGTAGTCAGTACATATCGTATCGACAGAATTATTCACGTATCATAATACTATATAGACAGTGAGTATTGATTAATGGCGAATAACTGGTTTCAATGTCTATCAGTGAGCATGCTGTACATAGTATGTCCTAGCTACTAAGCTGCCCTCCTGTTTTCGCCCACGCAACCATGGCTCCGCAAGGCCTGGACAGTGGGCGGACCCCCTCTGCCCCTCGCGTTACTAGCTTCCTTAGTCACGACGACTCTTGCCGTCATCTCAAGACGCTCTCCAGCCAATCCGACCGCCCCCTCTTGGTTTTTCTTTCTTCTTTGAATCTTCAGTCAGTTCTTTTATCTCCAATCTATTCACTGACTTGCATACTGCTACAACATACATATCCGATCGCTTCCTACATAGCCCTATCTCCATCATTTCGTCCGATTTCGTGATCTATCATCTGGCGACACCAACCGAGTCGACCCTTCTGTGCGACACCACTTGCAAAGTCGCCATCAACTTGCTCCGGTGATCCATCTGAAACCTAGTCTGGGAATTCCGCCCCGAAAGTTACAACGGACTACAACATAACGAGCGTCGAATTGACAGATATTCAAGATCTGCTCAGTAAATTGCGACAATAGCAAAGACATGTCCTGTCGCAGTTGATTTATCTTCCCCTTCTTCCTGCCAACCATTCCGTACTATTTGCCTCCACAGTACAGTCTTACGTTTCTCCTCAATCAACGCCCGTTAAGCCGGGCACAATCATTACGTGGACTGACTGGCCTGCTTGACTGGCTTGGCTTTCTCGTACCTGGGCCTGTTGCCGGCGCCGGTCTCAGCCGCTCGCAATTCTGACCTAGTGTAATCCTAATCTTCCCTCCTCTCCCCCCCCCATCATCAATCAATCCTCCTCCTCCTCCTCCTCCCTACCACTCACTTCTCCTTCTCCTATCTTATGCGCCGGTTGCACCGCCAATATTATCATTTCTGTGAGAAATATCGGTCGCCGTGACGCTTTTCTTACCATCATTTTGATATCGCTCTTTTTTTCGCTCATTTTTCTCTTTGCTAGCCTTGTTTCGTTTGTCGTGGGGATTTGCAGAGTAATCGACCTGTACGGCTGACGACGGAAATTCGATACAACATCCCCTGATTCGACATATATTTTCTATCCTGACGTCTTTTATCGAGTGATATATATCTTACAAGATTTCGAGCCTTCGATCCACACGGATCGATTTGTCAGGCAGTCGGCACAATGACCTCATTTCTACCAGTCAACAGGACACCCACACCAAACAATATGAAGATGGAGGATGTGACTTCTACAACACCTCGACCGGACTCGTCAGATTCTCGGCCTTCGACATCAAAAACCGACTCTTCTCAACCTCATTCGTTATCATCACATCGCCGAGCGCCATCCACAGCTTCGACCGGCGACGAGACCACGGTGGCGGACGACGAACCCGACCGCGACCAGTCCGACAATGAACATGACAACGAAGAAAACGCTCCACCGTCGAAGAAGAAGAAGGGACAACGATTTTTCTGTACCGATTTTCCGCCCTGTACGTTGAGTTTTACTCGAAGCGAGCATCTTGCTCGTCATATCCGCAAACACACCGGTGAACGACCATTTCAGTGTCATTGTTCGAGACGTTTCTCGCGATTGGATAACCTGCGCCAACATGCTCAGACCGTCCATGTAAATGAAGATATTCCCGGAGACTCGCTCGCTGCGACAGGTACTCGGTTCCAGCGTCAGATTCGCACCGATCGCGTGCGCCCTCCCCAAGGCCGCGCACGAGCTGGTACGACAGGAAGTCAAGGCGGCCACTCTAGAGGACATAGCCGGAATCTTTCTACCTCGAGCATCGCTTCCACAGCGTCCAGCTTGAGCCAGGCTCCAGACTTGCGACGACGGCCACCTCCATTGATCATGGCCAATGATGGCAGTGCTCGAGCGCAACTCTCTCTAGGCATGGCCGAACCCACAACACCTCCGAGCCAGATTGCTCGCTCAGTTCCCGGACCATCACCCGGTCACAGTTATCCCACCTTCTCTGCTGGCGGTGGTATGAGTTCTCATTACGCTTCCCCCATTGCTGCTACATCGCATCAACCGGGATACTGGGATGCTCGAGGGCATGCCCGTCGCCTATCTGTCCCATCAGGCCCCAATCCATTCACCAACCATGAAACCTACCCTCCGCCATACGTCACCTCCGTTCCTCCTTCTCATGCTCCATACACACCGGGCTCATCTGTATATGCCAGTCCTACTAGTTCGAATTTTGCGCCATCTCGTGATGAAGGAATGAGCCCGTCTGAAGCAGAGCTTCGTCGACGCACATGGCATCCTTCGACCTATCCGCGCCCGGCCACCAGTGGCTTGACTAAATATGAAGAATCTGCAAATACACTTCGTCCTGCTTTTGGTGCCGGAAACACCGACGGCCAGGGCACTCGATTGCCTGGTATTGAGAGTTTCGACAAGGTCATTCAAGGCCGTCCACTCACTCCTCCTTTACGAAAGCCTAGTCCTATGCAAATCGACACACCTAGTCGTGGTCCACCATACACTCCTGGTTTTGCGGGACAGGTGCCGTCAAGTCGGCCTCCGCCTGCAATGTCGGGACTCGGTCATCGTCGTGCTCAGCCATCTTGGGATCTGCATTACAATTTGACTGGACTCAACCTTGGATCTTCTAATCCGTCTTACAAAGAAGCCAGCACTCCATGGGGCCAGCAGGTGTTGGGTGAAATTCATAGTGTCGGCTCTCGACCGCTGAGCAGTGGTCAACCTTTCACTTCTACTCCTCATCAGGAACCATCCACTCCGCAGAATACCCAGCGATACAGCTTTCAACCCGCTACTACCACCCCGGGGTCTCATGTTACTCGTACTTCCCCGGAGGATTCTAGTAGTAGTGAAGGCGTCGCGACTCCTTCGACTGTTTCTATGGAGTATCACCCGGCTATTGTACATAGTAATGGACATGTAGAGCCTGCCGTGGCCCATGAAGCTCCCGTATGTTTTCCCCTTGTTAACAGAAACGACTAAGCTAATAATGATAGAACTGTGCTCCTACTCAACAAAACGGATACACACCCACAAACCGACCAGGAATTTTAGAGAATCCATCTGCTGGGGCGAGCGGCATGGGTCGACTAGAAGCACTGGTGGCAGTTGCAACCAGCGAAGGCAAATCTGCCGCACGGTTGTTCTAGTGATCTCGACGACCTCGACGATCACGATATAACTTTATGAACCTTGAATGTTCTCCAAATTTGGCTGTCAGACATTACAGTCTTTCTACTTATTTCTACACGACTCTCTGCTTCGGTGTATTTGATTCCGTGCAATGTGATTATTACTTGACGACGCTACGACATGACTCATGACTTGGTGTATAAAGGAATGAATGTTATTAACCAGGTTGGATATTTGTTTTACAATGTTTGTGTTTTTGCTTGATGTCCTGCCACGCCGTATGAACCTTATGATGTGCGATCTGGGATGGATAGGATGGAATTGATTATGCTTAATACCCAGCCACGACCTTTCGCTTTGGATGCTTCATTGTGATGTATGATCTGATTATATCAATTTATTTTTCTCTTCGGATACATGTGTGATATTGACGATTATTTTCTACTCTATATGTATGTTGTGTTGTATCATGATGAATTGATATATGAATATTTTCTATTTAACTATCCTTCAACCTTGAACATCAGGTTCAGCGGTGATGGAACCAGTGAATATAGCGGCGTCGTAGGGCGTAAAATTGGATAACTAATCTGACCCCAAGTGGAGCAATATCCAAACCGTATAAGAAGTAGTCGATCCGGTCAAAATACTTGACTCGCTTTTTATCTTTTCACATGCGTGTAAATACAGGTAGCGACAAAACAATGGAGTACGAATTGGATCATCACCAATCATCCGGACAATCGGCCCACGCCGGAAACGACTCTTCCAACAATGATAATGGCAGCAACGAAACAATCACAGGCATCGAGCAACAATCCCTCCACCCCGCCGACAGCGGTCTTCACGCCTACCTTTTTCTGCTATCCAGCTTCATCCTCGAAGCCCTCATCTGGGGTTTCGCATTTACCTTTGGCATCTTCCAGCAATACTACTCCACCCACCCACCTTTCAACAAGGATGTATCCAACATCGCCGTCATCGGGACATGCAGTATGGGCATAATCTACATCCTCTCGCCTCTAGTCTTTGGTCTGTTGCTGGGATTCCCGAAATTGAAGCGGTATTCCTCAGCCCTTGGGCTTTGTGTCATGGTCCCCGCGTTGTTGGGATCGTCGTTTGCGAATACGACGACTCAATTGCTCGTCACCCAGGGCATTGCGTATGCCATCGGCGCGAGTTTCGCGTATGCGCCGTTGATCTTGTTTATGGAGGAGTGGTTTGTGAAAAGGCGCGGATTCGCGTTTGGGATTATGTGGGTGTGTATCCTGAATTACCCCCCCTCATATAATTCCTATGCTGACAGCGATAAAGGCAGGAACAGGCGTCTCCGGCGTCGTCCTCCCCCTCCTGATGCAATGGCTCATCAACACCCACGGCTTCCGCACAACTCTGCGCGTCTGGTCCACCGTTCTGTTGGTACTGATCGGCCCATTACTCTACTTCGTCAAACCGCGCATACCCATCGCCCAAAACTCGAGTACGAGACCATTCAACCTCAAATTCTTACGAAACAAGAGTTTCATGATTTTCCAGCTGGGCAATATTCTGCAAGCGCTAGGTTTTTTCCTGCCGACTATTTATCTGCCGACGTATGCAACCAATACACTTGGCGTGAATGGGGTTGTTTCTTCGTTGACGGTTATTCTGTTTAATCTTGCATCTGTGTTTGGGTGTATCGTCATGGGCGCGATGGTTGATCGCTACCAGGCTACAACATGCATCCTCCTCTCAACAATCGGAAGCACAGTCTCCGTCTTCCTCATCTGGGGTCTTTCATCCTCTCTCTCCCCGTTACTCATCTTCTGCGTTGTATACGGCATCTTCGCAGGCTCCTTCTCATCAACCTGGCCCGCTATTATGCGCGAAGTCAAGAATCAGGAATCATCCGTTGAGCCGGCGATTGTATTCGCGTTTTTGGCTGCGGGCAGAGGGATTGGGAATGTTGCTAGTGGGCCACTGAGTGATGGGTTGTTGACGGGGTTGCCGTTTGAGGGTGTTTTGGGGGGTGCATACGGGAGTGGATATGGGAGTTTGATTGTTTTCACGGGGGTGTCGGCTTTGTTGGGGGGGTTGAGTGTTTTGGCGAGGCCGTTGAAGTTGGTTTAATGTCGTATTTAGGTAGTAAGAGACTGATCATGAAGGTTGAGATTGAGGCTTGAAAGAGAAGAAAGAGAATAACCAAGGGGCTTTAATCAACCGTCATAGACGGGCTGGTCAAACTATAGGAAGATCTTGTTAGAAATCTCTACTCAGGTGGTTTCTTGTCCTGATAGCAGAGCTATGCTTACCTATCGACCTGGGTCACGCAACAGCTTGCGCGGTTTCCTGTATTACTACCTCAGAAGAAGCCTTGCAGCGTATACTTATCTTGCACTCCAACAGTGCTCGTATATTGACTGTCAATATCAGTAATCAAACGCCAGCAGATGAAGCTGGTCTGATCACTCCTGAAATTGAACTCAAAAATTCATGCATCACTGCTATACTTCAGGAATATAGGTGATTAATTAGGTCTTCGTTTATATGCAGCTTTGTTAGAACCTAGCGCCCGTTTGCTTAGGAGACAAAAACTAGAAAAGGCCCCTAAATCAGGTAATACTTCTTTTTGAAGGGAATTGACTTTTGCCCTGTCATTGTTTGTATTTTAGATTGCCCCAGGTACCAGTTGACTCGACAAGTCATGGTCGTGGTGAGGTCACCTCGCGGGCCCCCGCCGCTCTTTCTTCACTTTGCCTCAACAAACCAACTTATTCAACCTACTTACAGACGCACTCAAGACGAAAAACATTCCCCCCCTCTTCTCGGTTCTCAAGAATGTAATGTTCATGATCCTCTACCGTACGCGAAGCTCCAGACAAAATGGAATACAAAGCTTCTGAAGTGCGTACAAGACTCGACTCCTTGTTGGGGATTGTGATCGATGACGAAGAGACGCAAAAGGCTCTCTCACCAGACGGCGATGTCCCCAGTCAGTTCTTGGAAAATAATGATATCATTTTGAAATTGCACGAATTCGACAACACTGGTAACAGCACAGTCAACAATATCGACCTTGAACCCCCGATTCTGTTTAAGTACTGTTCTCCAGACTTTTTCCAGCAGCATCCCATCGACCGAGACGCATTCACACATCCCCAGTGGGCGAAAACGGCGCTTCATTACGCTAAGTTCAAAAAAGATATTACTGTCATGACCCGTGTCAACTTTGTTGCTCAGTATCTCCATCGTTGGGCTGGCGGCGGCGGACTCCCCAGGAAGGGGGTATTGCCAGGTGCTTTATCCATTCGCGAATTACGAGGCCTAGTCAGCGTGACGTGAGTATCCACCTATCCAAATATCGAGTCAGGAGATTTGACCATGCCAACACACAGAGGTCATCATGCATTATACGCCGGTGTCGGGTTCAGCAACAACATTGGTCATCAATACAACGTCTGGATCTCTGAGTATGATAATAAACGATTCGGCGGAGGCAGCAAGCCACATCTTGTACTGCTGGGTAAAATACCAGATGTTGGCCACGAGGGTTCCATCTTGTTTGGAGAGCTTGCATTGCTTCTTACAGCCATGCGAAATCGTGCGTATCAGCCTTCCATGTTCAGGTATCCGGATTCAGACGATGATTTAGGAAAAGAGAAGGATATTCCATCGGAAGACGAAGGGTTCCTCTTTGAAGATGAACGGCGGTTTCCGGTATGACTCTCCCCCTCTTCATATAGAAGTAGCCCTTGTAACTGACATTAATTTTGATGATGTAGGTTCTGATGGTCTCCATTGTCGGCATGCAGCATGCGCGAATCTCATATGCTTGCATGGATGGCCTGAAGGTGGTCATTCGACAATCACGAATCTGGAGTTTGGAGAAGAAGGACGAAGAACTTTTCAATTTTCTGTCCTGCTTCTTGTTGAGCGAATATCTAGACGAAAACCCGGTAGAACGTCTCAGTCAGCGGTTTGATTCGACTTTGGTGTTACCGGAAAAGGAAAGCATAGCAGCCGTGATCGTTAGTGACCCAGAGAAGAGAGAAGCATAGCTAAGATCACTTCAGCTTCTCTTTGGTTATTAGTCTGATTTCATACCATCCATTAGCAGCTAATCAAGGTGATCGCTCATCGTGGCTTAGCTATGGACAACATTGAATGAAATTCTAGGCGTGTCAGGAAGTTTTTGATTTATTATAAACCTCCGTATGAACAGAAGCAGCAGTAAAGTCATTCATAGATGCCATGGTCTTGGTAGCATTCGGCTTAACCTCCTCAAGAATGCAGATATGTAGTCCCGACCGCAAGAAGGTATTACATTGATAGATCGTCTGAAACGGTGGCCGCGTAGGGTGGAATCTGAGGGTTATGAAGAATGATACGTATGAGTCTTGTCTGTATTCTTCCTAATAAAGACCTGAACTCAGCCCGTGGCTACGACTTGGCAAACATTGCTCCACGCCAATAAGTGGATGGTAAACGCAGATTATCAGACTCTGAGTGATCGGAAATATGTGATCAGGTTGCCAACCTCTATCGGTCGTGGTAACTTTACACACTACTGGGAGATAAATATTTCAGGCATAGACACAATAGTTCTAATAGCCAGAAACTTAGATATATCAATGCTGGTATCTAAGCATACTGATAGACCATATCTGGTACGTCGTTTTGGATAGATCAAGAGTTCTGTCACTTCAAATGTGATCCAGATAGCCCATCTAGGTCGATTGGGATGCACGATCATCGATAATGACAGGGAGATGCCAGGCGCCTGGGTACACTTCCCTCTGCTGTTTCCAAAGCAAATAATATATCCCCCTCCGATGATAACTTTTCTCGCGGATTGCATCGAGGTAGGTCGTGAAATCCTCACAATCTTGAATCAAGGCTCGTGTCTCATTCAATTGACTCGTGAGATTGTGAACTTCCGCAACAAAAAGATGGGGGTGGTAATTAGTGACGAGGACCCTAAGCAACAGAAATTGCTTCTGGGTGAGTTTAGAAGCAGATTGAAAATCGTCGAAACCCTGCAATGACATGTTTGCAACGCCAGCTCGCATTGCGGCTACATGCCATTCGAACGAAGTCGAAGGGAATGCATCAAAGAATTTCGGTGTTTCGGTGGACATTGTGGATGCCATGTTTGGTAGAGATTTTTTGTATTCGGGTTGACCTTGAGGTATCGATTTGTTGTTGGAAAAGGTCTCGATATCTTGTGTTTTGTAAGATGATGTGTATCCAGGAGGCTTCAGAAATACGTACGGCGTCAAAGAAAACGGTGTTGTATCCTAGTTGTTGTAAGATGATGTGTATCTGGAGGTCTTGTGCAATGCGTACGTGGTGAGTGAAAACAGTGTTGTATCCTAAAATTTTGTAAGGCGGTGCGTATCCGAGGGGCCTCAGAAATGCCTACGTGGTGGCAGACAGAAAGGTCTTGAATTTTTTTTAGAAAATATTTTTACGACAACTTGGGGAAAGGAGACAGCTCGTTTAATGAGAGTGGACTCGTGAGTCTTGCAAGCGAGTGTCCTACAGAAGGGCTTCCCCAAAGAACATGGCTTGATATCAGAATTATCAACTGTGGAGCCCTACAAACAAAATCTCTTTTATGTCGGATGCATGGAATCATGGATGACTAAAATGACTATGAAGATTTCTGGATCAAGATGTGATGTGTGGGAGCTTCAAGGTGTTATTAGGAAGGCTTACTTGGGAGGTGTTATGATATTGGAACAGGGGGCTGGGGAGACTATCAATCGTGGGGCCCTACAAACAAAAGTTTCTTCATGTCAGCTGGCTGGATCTACGGGGTGGTTCTTTATGTTATCAATAGAAAAGCCTCGTCTTCGTGTATATTGAAAGACAAAAGGTTGTTAGTGGGCCCTAGAGATGAACTTGTGAGTCGTTTGTCGCATGGATAGAACAAGTTGTGGATCCGTATATATCCTGACAGACACGAAGAACTTGCTTCATCTGCTCCAGATATCTCAATTCGAAATCAAAATTGGCAAATCACGAGATCAGCAACATGGAAACTGAGTTGTGCAAGCGTCTTCAATCAACTAGACCAAAAAGATGTGAGTATACTAGATGAACTAGCATGGTAAGATGTTACGAATACAGCACGAGCAAATTGAAAGAAGAAAATAAATATTTGGGTAACTCATATCAAAAAGTTAGGGAGAGAACAGGAAGAGGAATCAACCAGAGCAGAAGCTCAGTATAGATAGGCAGCCACATATGACTAGGCAATGAGCTGGGTATCACCGTCAAGCACAATACAAACGAACTAAGAGCAAAGATTCTTTGTGCATCAATATGGCACCGATTCGGAGCCAAATGCGGCACCGACAGGGCGCTGGGTTCTATTCAAAGTTCTAATCAGGAACCGCCGGTGAACATGTTGATATCATAGTAAATTGAGGGCCTCCACGAGCTAGAATTTAAACCATGCCACAATCCCTGCACAGAAAAGGGACCCCCTAGTTAAATCAATACTACAGAATGCGTGCATTGAGACGCTTCAATGTTGAAAGCTGGCATTTCTTCTTCAACTCATAGTCTATAACTATTGTGGCTTGCACCTGCAGTAACCAAGTACTGGCGCACCATTTATACCTAGGTATCCTGTGGGATTTGATGGACTCTGTGCTAACTGGTATGGTGTTAAGGGAAGACTGCCGGGCAGAGCCACAGGATATGAACTAACAATGGTAAATCTGTTGGACGGAGATGCCCAGTGCATTGAGAGCAGTGGTCACGTGTAGAAGCCTATTAAAAAGAGATTCTATACCTCTCATTTGATTCTTAATTCTTTCCTGCTTCCATACTCAATTTTGGTGTGTTGCGTTACCCTAATTGTGGATTGAGACATCTCTCAGAATCGAGCCAACCTACCCAGCTATCATCATCTACTCTGAACTTGCCCCAGCTGTCTTGAACTCTGTTCTACACTGCCGCGGTGGTACTCTGAGTTACCAACAACTTGAGTATTTAGGTCTTGGTAAGTCACGGGATCCCAAAGTCACGACGAGGTAAACAGGCAACCTCCATGGACCTTCAAAGTCTGATCCTACTCTTTGCTTACCTATGATTCAGTCATATACTCTCCCAGAAGATCCTCCAATTGACTTGATCGCCAATTTTGGTCGTGGAAAAATGAAGTTCCAAGCTTCTGATGAGCGTACACGACTGGATTCATTGTTGCGAACTCTGGACTGTGACAATCGGAAGCCAAGTATTCACTCAGTACATTGTCAAATTCGTGACTGGTTCCTGAGCAAAATGGCATACGCCTTGTTCCTCACGAGTTTGACAACACTGAAAACAGTGCGGTCACCCATCTGAGCCATGATCCCCCTATTCTATTCTCTCCCCTTCCTCTAGAGACCTTTGAGAAGTATCTCATCCTTGGTTTAGAAGTATACCCGAATCCCAAGATAGCAGAAGCCATGCTGGCATACTCGGACTATAAGAAGACACCAGGGCTGAATTCTTTGGTATGCCGCGTCAGCTTTACTTCTCATTTTTTTGAGCGGTGGGCTGGAGCATTCTCAAGGGAGGGGCTATTGGCAGAATTTACAAGCATTCGTCGACTACCGGGTCTGACTTCTGTTCGGTAAGTACATTTCTATTTCTTTCTTGGTGATAATTGATGGTGCTAAGAAGAAGGCCATCTGTGTCGATCATGGGCTATACGGTGGTGTTTCGTTCGCGATTAGATAAGAATTTCATAAGCTGCATAGGTTACAATTTTCTATGATCGATAAGTCTAATCATGGATTTCAGGAAGTACAAACAAACGCCAGTACTCTTGAAAATTCAATGTCTGTGTCGCACCCACGCTCTCTCCCTTCCGCTCTCGCCGTGTAAACCCATCACCCAGGTAGGCATATCGATTCAACCTAGCCTCTGGCATCCGATCGATAACAAAGTCTTCCCAGCGCGGATTCTTGATAGCCTCCATGAAATGGAACGAAGTACCACCGTAGATAGCAACAACAGGACCATCCACAGTTCCGCGCTTGTACCAACTACGGCACCCACGAGTCCATACAGTACGTTCCAAATACCGCTGCATGTGTTGATTATATTCCTCATTTGCGTCGTTGCGAATTTCGAAGCTGCGAATCATTTCCGTCTGTAACTTTTCCAGCCACTTGTAAATGTAGACTGCTGTTGCTTGAATGCCCAAAATTAGAGAACCGTTGCTGATGGGACTGTTGGGTCCGATGAAGCAAAAGTAATTTGGCATATCGGGCACGGAGAAGCCAAAGTATGCTTTTGGTTGTTCGGTGTTCCATTTTTGAGCCAAGTCAACACCGTTACGACCGACTAGAGGGAATGAGGGTTTGAATGATGTGTCGAATCCGGTGGCGCATACGATCACATCATATTCTTTGATCTCTCCGGAGCGAGTAACGACACCATTCTCTGTGATACGCACCACGTCGTGCCATCTTAGTTCGATATTTTCCTGGGTGACAGCTTCCAGAAATCCAGGTCCAGGTGTTTGACGCCGACATCCAACAGGAAAGTCCGGTAATAAGTACTCGGCTGCTTTGCGTCCTTTTTCACTGTCACCAAGTCGCTCAATCATGCTCTTCCGGAACATCTCCTGTGCGCGTTTCTGGATGTCACTATTGGCAATAGCCCGTTTGAAGTTCTCGATACGGCGGTCCATGATGGCCACACGGTATTCTCGGAGTACTTCGGGGTCTTTGAATAATTCCAAAGTCTCCTTGGTGAAGTTGTACTCCGAGTCCATATCTGGATCCTTGGCTGTTGGCTCGTTGATACCAGGTGCAGGCGAAATCCAGGTTTGTGTTCTGATGTATACGTCCATTGAATCGACAACTTTGGCAAGTTGTGGCACAATTTGTATACCCGAAGACCCGATACCAATGCTGGCCACTCGTTTACCAGTGAAATCGTAGTCCTCATCCCACCTGGCTGAATGAATCAGTTTGCCCTTGAAATTGTGAAGACCTTCAATATTTGGCCATTTCCAGTTGCTAAGGCAATAGTATAAGCATCATGTTCTATGAGCCCGGTAGAAGGAACCATACTTGAGCACTCCTCCAGCGTTGATAAAAACGTCAACATTGTCTTCCAAAACCGACCCATCTTCTTTCTGTACTTTGATCCCCCACTTGGCGTCATTCTCATTCCAGATTGCGGACTTAATTGAATGCTCGTACTTGATGTACTTGTTGCAGTCGTACTTATCTGCTACTTGGTGCATATACTCGTGGATTTGTCGTGACGTGGCGTAATAATTCGGCCATTCTGGGTTGGGCGCAAAGCTGTATGCGTAGTTGTGGGCAGGAATATCACATTTGCAGCCGGGGTATCTAAATCCACGTCTATTAGCAAACCTCAATTTTCACCCGAGTAATTAAATGTATCAAGTGATACTCACCTGTTTTCCAACCAAGTCCCTCCAAGATCTTTGTTTCTCTCATAGATCACAAGCTCGGCATTCTTATCTTTCATCGTCTCGCTGAACATGATGGCCATCATCAACCCAGAATACCCGGCTCCCATACAGGCAATTCTGATTGGCCTTCGTGTTCCTATCGGTTGTTCGATAATCCGGTATGATGGATCGAGATGAACAGGCGAGCTAGAATAGCTATTTAGGTGATCCCCGGCTCCGTTGACTTTGATTTTTGCACTGCCTTTTTGAGCATCCTCGTATGCGGAGTTGATTGTATCGTTTGAAATGATTGAAGGTGCCATGATGATCAATTAAAGAGTTTATTGTTCTTGATCGTACTCTAATAGAACGAGTGAGTGAATTGATTAAACTCGAATGGAGGATGGTAGCTATCAGCTTGTTATATGTATTTACTAACAAATATGAGCTGTCCATCTTGTTACATTTGCACAAGACTAGATTATCGCCTGCTAGCTTGACATAAGAAAATCAATGTCCGGACATGTTGATCTGAGAATTGCCACTTTGGGAAGGCTCGGACATCAATGTCCGGCAATCGAAGCTAGTCCACTTTCGGTGAAGTCTAGGGCTAGGGCTAGGGTTATCGCTTCTACATTCGTTTCTTGCAGGCTCTAGGCATACAAGGCCAATAGGATCTAGAGTAAATATATTGTATGTAGTAATATACAGTAAATTAATTTAAAGAAACCTTTATTGCTTCGCACTATTCGCCCACGAGAAGAAAGAAACATAATCATCCGGGGACCCCAGGAATGCTAAGGCCTTCGGCGTCCTCCCCGAGAAAATTGTGGGTACCCAGCCAGCTGACCGTGAAATGCGTTTTCACTACCTGACATCCGCATGTTTGCACGTATAGTCTCGCTGTAAATCGCCTTGATCGGACTTGAATCAAGATGTCGAGCTTGAAAGTTCAAAAAGGTAGCACCAACGGGCAGACTCCACGCAAGAGTGGCACTTGCAAAACATGCAGAGAATGCCGCCAGCGAAAGATCAAATGTGACGGCAACCGACCACGATGTTCGGAGTGTAATACCAGCCAACGCAGCTGTATATACCCCCAAGATGCGAGACGAGAGCCCAGGCCATCGAGAGCGCGTGTTCAGAATCTCGAGGCGACTGTAGCGGTCATGCTACAACATATGAAGACATCAGGAATCATCTCGCCTCATCTACAAGCTGGAGATTTGCTGCCGGATGGGAGTGAACAGCAGATGCAACGAAACGTTACAGAAGCCGAAGATATTGAAGTTGATCCCAGCCGTATGGATTTATCGTGCCAAGAGAATGGATGGGAACATACCACATCGACTGCGGCAATTGCAAGCCCTCTGCAAACTCCAGCTACTTCATTATCGGGATTTACAAGACGTGACATGTCTCCTAGAAATTCTTTTTCTTTTCCAGCAGAAGCAAACGATAGGTTCATGGAATATCCAAGACAGTTCTCAGCAGGCGAACTTGACGACGCGAGTGAAAAGGCCAATGAAGTTACGATAGAAAGAAGAAGGGAAAGTAGGTCGACTATGGCACGTCAGACAGACGCATCTACTGATCCCCGACCAAGTCTTCCCATGAACAACAATAGAGTGGAATTATTAAAATCGTCCACCCCAATACATCAGTATCCACGCTCTACATCACAAAACGATAGCACAGCAAATGTCAATGCTAGCAGCAATGGATCAGGCATGTCACCATGCGAAGCCCGGGTCGCCGGAGCATTCCACGAGCATGGTTGTGTCTCATCAGTCCACGGTCTAGCCAGCATCATGAATCCGACATCAAGAGCGCAGTACAAAGATAATATGTCGAAAATCGCATGGACGGGTGAAGGCGCTATTGCCGCTTCAAAAGCCAGACTCATCAGTAACGCTGTACTGCAGCGACAAAGAGAAGCCCGGATCATTCGACAACCATCAAATTTGATTGACCTGGATGGTTGCGAACCGGAACTAGCGTGGCACCTTCTGGATCTTCATTTCAATCGGCAACATTATGCCTATATGATTTCGTATAGGCCGGCAATCATGGATAGTATTGCTACTGGAGGCGGCCCGTGGGTCAATAAGTTGTTGCTTAATGCTATCTACTATTCCAGCACACTCTATAGTGATAGGCCATGTCTGAAGTCTGATCCACAAGATCCAAACAGCAAGGTTGGGGAAACGTTCTACAGGAGGTTTCGGCAACTTCTCGTCGATGAGATTGATAGACCCAGCATTCCGACAGTGGTCGCTCTGTTATTGACAAGTGCAACTTTGGTGTCTCAGGGGCGCTCGAGTGCCGGATGGAATCTGTCTGGAACAGCCTACCGCATGATTATCGACATGGGATGCCATCTAATGCTTGGTCCTGACTATTCAAGTAACATGGGTCACGGACAGCTTTTACGACGAGATTTAGAACATGAAATGCGAAGGCGACTGTATTGGGGTGCTTTTGTCACTGACGCCACCCAGGCCTTATATCTTGGCCGTCCCTGCATGTTTGCGGCAACCGAGGCGAGAGTTCCATTACATTTCCTAGATACATTCGAGGAGCTCGAGGAATGGGAACCTTATATTGACCCTCAATCATTGCCTGAGAATCGCCCTCTAGCTTTCTTGCCACAACCGGCCTTCGCGCTTTCCACTTTTAGCTGGCTTGTTCGTCTATTTCAAATATCAACTCATATCACTGATCTGTATGGCATACAAGTCATAAAATGCACGTCAGAATATCTACAGGAAAGGAAAGCTAACATCGAGAGAGAATTGGAATGCTGGAGTACTTCATTGCCAAATCATCTCAGATTTGATGGGGATGGTCCTGTCACGCCGCCACCACATCAAATTACTCCCCAGTAAGTTCCAATTTTTTCTTGATATAGAAAAAACTTCCTATGCTAAGATATCAGCAGTACGACCTTCCATGCTCTGACTATACTGCTCAACCGCGCCTTTTTAGAAGAAGGCCACCTTCGCCGTCATTGCGATGACGAAGGTCGACGACGAAGTGAAGAAGCCTGCATCAGGAGCGCTCTCGCAATCCAAAAGCTAGTACGCGCATACAGAAATTCATTTACTCTCCGGCGTGCCCCTTTCCTTTTGTCGTACGCCGTATATTCCGCTGTTATTGTCATTATCCGCCAGGAACGACACGAACGCGGTCAATTTATGGAACCAATTTCGTTTTTCTGGACATGCCTAAGCGAATTGCAGCGTGGATGCAATTTCGGTCTTGAGAAGCCCTTGAATATTCTACGAGATATGGTGCAGGAGTTTCAAGTGAGCATTAGAGAAGTGGGGGCAGCAAGTGCTGTGACAAATGAAGCAGCTCAATTACCGAGTCTGGATGAGACGTTCTTTTCGCTCCCAATAGGCGATACCTCGAGCATACTCGATGCCTCGGTATACTCTGAACAACAGCATATGACTCCGGATTATTATATGGGAGCCGGAATTGACCAGCCAGACTTCGATTTTGGAACTTCGTCTCAGGGATTTCTACTCTCGTTGAATCACTTGGAAAGTGATATATCCGAAGATACGTTATTCGGGCTTTTTGCGCCGCCACAGTTGAGTTCAAAGTGATATATGCATGTAAATAGTAATAGCATACTTTGCTACTCAATTAAAAGAATGAATCTTGAAGAATTGTAAAATCAATACTGTAATCCTGCTAAACAGTTTCTACTTTCCACACTCTTCGAATGTTCGGCTTAGCAGCATTACTTCGAATACGAAGTGTCCATTCTGTCACACCAGCCTTCCACTCGGGACCGCCCAGGCCATTCTCTGCATCATAGAAGTTGAATCCGTAAAAGTTTGCTGTTTCAACATTCCCATATACGGCGGCTAGGGCGTATCGTCTTGCCGCATTCCAACCGGGCACTTTAGTGAGCTTTTCACCATGTTCCTGGTCGTACCAGGCATGGTAGTCATCTTCTTTGTCGTCTCGTGGAGTTGATCCGTTGATGACGAGGATTGATCCTACTGTGGGTGGATTTGGGAGGACATGAGGTCTTGTTTGTGGTTCTCGACTGAGTCCGGCGGTATCTCGTCCGTTGATGAATGAGCATACAACCCATGAGACCTCTGATGCTGAGGAATTTGTTTTGTCGGCGTCGTACTGAGATTTGGACTTGACAAGAGGCGCGATGTCACTCAGGAAGTATAGCGTGTTGTATAATGGAGTGCTGTCGTCGTTCGCCTTGAGTGTATAGGCAGCTTCAATACCGGGAATTGTCAGTTTTGACGATGAGGCATCTTTCGACAAAACCATCAGAACTCCTGGAGTAGCCATGGTTGCAGACGGAAGACTGAATACCGATTGATTCTGATCTGGCGCATTGATTAGTGCATATTCGTGTTGACTATTGGGTTGTTTTGCTCTCTAATATGGTCTCTTTGCTCGTGCCAAAGTTACGTGACTCGATCCACATTATTTTTATTCAGTCACTGCATTAGACTTCCAGTGAAAATCCCGGAACTACTGAAATCTATCTTTATGGTGATTGAATATACCTTCTCGGACTCCTATGTCCGGAATTAACTTCCCCGCAAACTGAATGGAAAGGATGGGTTCATAGCTTATGATCAAATGATAATGCCAATCTAATGAGATGGAATAAGCAAGGCATAAACTCAGTGAAAAAGAACAGAAAAGAAAACTGGATAGATAAATCGATTGTGATCGATTGATATAGTTTTCCAACGCTATAGCTTATTCCTCAAACCCGGTGTCATACCCTCCATGGCTTCGCCTATCTCTATCCCTCCATTCAACCAATTGCCTTTGCATGAAGGTGACCCACCGCACTCTGCATGGGGACTATGGGGTGATAGTCCATCTAGTGCACTGGGTTCGCTGAACTACCTAACCGACGATTTGGTCCTGAAAGCAATCAAGGAGGAGGTGAAGACAGGACAACGTGTTTCTCTGAAGTGAGTAATTGTTCCAACCAATTGTTCCAACCAAAGCAAATAAACCGGAGTGAAGAGCTAATGGCAGTAGTCTTCCTCTCGACCTATTTGATCCACCATTGTTAGGTCGAGCTGCTTTCAAGCAGGAAGTCATCAACAAGCATCCATTAGTGGTCAATGACGACGTGGTAAATACAATTCGCATCAAAGTGAATTATTAGGTGGATTATTAGGTGCTAATATAGACAGATCACTTTCAATACACAAGGAAGTTCGCAATGGGACAGTCTGCGCCATTTTGCATATCAACAGGATAAAAGGTTCTATAATGGGTAATCACTCAGCCTAAAATAATCTTCCGTTACCAAACATGATAAAGCTAATATGGATCTCGAATATATCAGAACCACCCAGGCACAAATTCACGCCACCGGCCGGACATCAATAAATGGGTTACAGGCCTGGTCTTCTCGAGGACTCGCCGGCCGAGGGGTACTAATTGACTATGCATCTTACGCACGAAGCCGCGGCATTGATGTGAAACACTTTTCTGGCCACGCCCTCTCCGTCAAGCAGGTTATAGCTATTGCAAAAGAGCAAAATGTGGAATTCCGGCAAGGGGATGTACTATTCCTTCGAACCGGTTATGTTGCGGCTTACAAGGAGCTGGACGCATCCGGACGTGAAAGGGTATCTGGTGTACGTGAGTGGTGTGGTCTTGGTCAGTCGCGTGAGACAGCGGAGTGGCTTTGGGAGAGACAATTTGCTGCTGTAGCGAGCGACTCCCCTGGATTTGAAGTACGACGTGAGTATTACCTAAATTGTTGTTCGGGTCCCATGGGCTACTCAGATACATATACTAATTTTCGATTCTAGCACCGACGGAAAAAGAATGGCATCTTCACCCGATCATGCTGGCTGGATGGGGTACACCTTTGGGTGAATTGTTTGATCTTGATACATTGGCTGAGTTGTGTGCAAAGAATGGATGCTGGTCCTTTTTCTTCACCTCATCGCCGCTGAACTATGAAGGCGCTGTCGCATCTCCACCCAACGCGATAGCTATTCTATAAGCTATGAGGTTTACCATATAGGTCTATTCTATAAATTGGCTAGTAATTGCAAATATGATCAATAACAGCACTTAGATACAATTGTGGAATGT
This sequence comes from Talaromyces adpressus, assembly GCA_002775195.1. Classification (NCBI taxonomy): domain Eukaryota; kingdom Fungi; phylum Ascomycota; class Eurotiomycetes; order Eurotiales; family Trichocomaceae; genus Talaromyces; species Talaromyces adpressus. The sequence continues at coordinate 313,428 of NHZS01000554.1, forward strand.
TCTAATTGCTACTCTCTCTGAGTTATGGCTGTATCTAGATAGATTCAGGCTTGAAAATTGTCATGGGATTAGAGAATTGACTGAGATGGACGGATTTTATCCATGAAGAGCCTGTGTTGTCATGAAGAACTCGTTTATTCGGTATTTTGCAACCCCATCCTGCCCAAGGATTCTAAAAGCAACTATCTACCGAGAAATCCTATTCCAGAATCTACCCAAATAGTCCGTCTCGGCCACTGACATGAGTAATTGGCTTCCTTCCATGCTGCAGAAATCTCTTCCAGCTCTTCAAACTCGATCCACGCACGCCGATTAACATATCGAGCAAAGATAAGTAGACCTGGGTCCTCGTCCTTATATTCATGATTTAAGACCCAGAAGCTGAGGATGTTCTGATTTTGTTCCGCTCTTTGTACCAGTTCACTTACGCTCTTCAGGAGAGAGTCCTTGTACCTCGGCTTCGGTAGCAGCTCGTCTACTACGATATATTGACAGGTTTCGGCAGACAATGGTTGTTCATGGGAGAAGAATTGATCCGCTTCAGGATCCTTGCCCTCTCTCTTCATGAAGCCCATGAACGGCCGCCAAAATCGTAAGTCGCTTGGGAACTCTAGGAGTTCTTCTGCCCCGACGGCCGCTCGAAATGTCTTATACTCTGTGCTTGCGCGATGAGTCTGAGTGTTTGCCTCAACATCCTCATACCTAATGTCCGTAGATATCGTTAGTCTTTGTTGATTAAATCGTATGGGCCATGACAATTTTTGAACGACATACACTTCTAACCCTTTGACCCAGTGCTGTGGGACAGTATCATTCTCTTCTGCGCTCCGGAACCAGGCATATCCGTGACATTTGAGTTCGGTAGCATGTGTGACTGGGGCAATTTTCGAAATATAGTCTAAGAACTATAGAATATAGAAGGATCATGAGCTTCAAACGTCATGTGATTTCTTGCATGCCTAATTTGCTATCGACTTACTTGGTCACGCTTCTCCTCCGTAGCGCAGGCAGATATAGGAGAGATGATGAACATGGTGCTGTTTCTTTTTGTCGGTCTAGGAAGATATTCATCCCAAATATTCCGTGTTCAATATTTTGAGATTATATCCATCAACAAACGTGGAAGCGAAGTCATAGCAAATGTTGACAACGCAGTTGAAGGCAAAGTTTCTGTAATCGGAGATTGAAGTCCGCTGTTAAACCAACCCCCGCATTCACTTAATACGCTCCGCACTATTCTGCATGTTAATTATTACCCCCAGCCGGGCCCTGAAACCAATTTCTGAAGTGTTGATAGGACATTGAACATGACTGCTACAACACCAACCCTGCCGGACTCCTTTTTTGAGCCAGTCCTTGCTCTTTCTTGTAATCCAGACCGACTAAGATGGTACATGTGTGTCTTAGTAGCTCTATCGTCTCTCAATTACCCCGATGTCATCCCACAAGTCTACGAACATCTAGATGTCAATCTACTTTCACCCCTCTCTTTCGATGAACGCTTCGCTGTTGTTCGCCAGATCCGGGAGGGGCTGATCAAATCCACCGGCATCGTGGGCGCCGCTCGGACAGGCAATGCGATGCGTACCTTGGCCGGATGCATCCCCGAGGATTTGCAGGAGAAAGAATCACCAAGGTCCAAGGAGTCGGAAGAAGTCGCAAGAAAAAGAGGCAAGGAATTCTGGACCAGAATTTATTCTCGAAACACGGCCTTTGATCCCCAAGCATCGGTTAGGGCAAGTCCGGATTATGCATTTGTTATCAGAGGTACGAAGCTCGATATCAATTCTCCTTTTCGTAATCTCCGAAACTCACAACTTACAGAGGTGCTCTATGCACGACTATTCTCATTCAATGAGATCATCGATGACTTGGCAACGGGGTTTGTCATGGTTTCGGCACTATATGGCATGGATTGTCAAAACCAGCTGCAGCATCACATGAAGGGTATGCTGATTAATGGTGCTACGAGAAAAGATCTTGAGGAGCTTCAGCGTCTATGTCTTGGTTTGGCAGATATACTGGGCGTGAAGTCTAGGTATGGTCCTGCACCAATTCCTGAAATGCCGGAAAATTAGACCATATGTCATATGAGATTCGAGCATGGGGATTTGATGTTCTTCGAACAGTTACATAATATCGAATTATCGTCTAAGTGTCAAATGAGAGAATCAATCAAATTATAGCGGATCTATATGCACGTATGTATTCATGAGGGTTTCATGTATCATTTCCGTGCAATAACAACTTTCTCAATCGTTTACCACATAGAAAATAAAGAGCACATTTCAGTATTTTGGTTTTAGAAATTAGCACAATATCGACAATTGATGAATGTACTACAATAGGTTTGATTATTCAAGGGACTACCAGTAAATAAAAGGGATTAGGCGCAACATAATTTAGGGGTCACTTTGTAGTATAAGAATAGAAACTAATGTCTCAAAAATGATATGTTTCGCCGACATTAAACAGTGATGCTAGATTGGTTATACCGAAGTTAAATGTGGCAAATCCAACCCACCCTACTCCTCGTTCTCATTAAGATACGCTGCGTTGTAGTCCGAGATGATTTCCTCGCCCACGCTGACATTAGTCGGCATGCCCAGACGCTCGCGAACAGACTGTCCCTTCCACATGAGCCAGACAATAGGCAAAAAAGCAAGTACACTACCGACGAGAGCAAACATGAGGAAAGCAAACTGATATCCGATAGCCTCGCAAAGCTTGATGCCATAAAAGGCAATGGTACAGCTGGTGCTTTGTCGACAGAAATTAAAGAATTGGGCAACTTCCGAGCTCTCGACGCGGTACGAATCGATGCTGTAGGTATAACATACTGTCGCCACAACTTGAATGCCGAAAATTCCTATGAACATGCCAGCAAGTGGACCACTCCAGTGGGTTTCGTATCGCATCGTGAACCCGAAGATGAGTAGGCCGGCAGGAACGAGAATTGCCCCTGTCCACAGTCCCTTGAATCGTGTTTCTGGTGGTGGACTGTCTACATTTCGACGTTTGGCTTCATGCCGGATCACACCATCTATGATCCTACCGGCCACAAGCTATACGAGCGAAGTGAAGTCAATAATGTTCCTCAATGTGGACTAGTGATAGGATGATATGAAACATACCTCTCCAGCAAGCGAACCAATTGTCATGGTTCCTCCATATGCCAACCCACATTGGAAGGGATTCCAACCAAAGCGTTTCTGGAATATAATGGAATATGTAACAGCAGGAAAGATTGCTGCAAATACATACTGTGCCGCATAGTAGAGACTGGGGAAGAGCACGGACGGGTACATGGCCATCCGAAATGCAGGAATAACAACGTGTTTAGCCTTGAGGCGAACTCCTGGAAAGGTTGTCCATGGGCGTAAGAGTTGACGATATTGGGCCATAGTAAGCTCCGGTGCCTCCGTGTTAGTGTCTGAGTATGTGCGTGGCTTGTAGTAGACGGTTTCCGGTAAGCCGAAGATAAGCACGACAAGCGTAGCAAAATTCATGGCAGCTGTAATCCAAAAGATATATCGCCAGCCAACAAACTTGGCCACAGGACCACCGAATAAAGCTGCAAAGTGTGCGCCTGATGTCAACATGACTGTGAAAAGGCCAAGAGCTCTTCCACGTTGATGATAGAAGAAGAGATCAGTCACAGTCGCTGGGCCCAGAGCCATTGATACAGGGAAAAGGCCGTTGATAGCACGAATCCCGACTAGAGCACCATAGCTCTGGACGAAGCCGCATCCTAAAGCAGTAACAAATCCGATAAAAGTTGTGAGTAGATAGACCGAGCGACGGCCGTAGACATTGGCCAGGGGAATCCAGATGAATGGGCCGACACCGTTCAAAGCGATGGCAATGGTACTAGAATGGTACAATATTCGTCAGTAAACATTCGTTTCTTGTTTTTGTAAAGTTTACCGTACGTTTGGTAAGATGCTTGGATTGCTGTGACATGGAGGTCTCTGGCAAGCAGACTATAGGCCGGATTGATCGAAGATGTATTCCAGGTTCCCAACTACAAGTCGATGTATGTCAGTAAGCTGGTAAAATCGAAAATTCGAGAGGTAAAGCTCACGAAAGCAAGCCAACAGACTTCGAATAGAATCAGCAGCTTCAACTTCATCGGCCAATTGAGCGGATCTGCCGGGTCCTCTGATGGACGAGGGACGAGGCGAGCCCGAATATTTGTAGCAGGCACCTTGAGCTCAACATCTTCAACTTGTTCTTGTTCGTAGTGTTCGACTTTGGTTGCCATGGCTGTCCTACAATATAATACAAAAGTACAATCACAGATTTAGCGATGGCAGCTCATCATATCTGGGGTTGTAGCTGCAGTTTAAAAGGTTGCCTCCCCAGATAAGTTTCCGTATAGAAAAATGGATTCTGGTTGTTTGGTAGCGTCGGAAATACATGTCCATCTCCACACCTACCCCAAAGTCTGAATGACTCGCCAAACTCTATATACTTGCATGTCCATGTCTTGTGAATTATGTATGAAAATTCAGAGTCCGGGGAAGACTCTAGTACATAGCATCACACCTATACTATTGGTAGCAATTCTAGAGATTAGCTAAGGGGAAAATGCGGGGATTGGAATATGCGTCTTAAGAGGCAATTCAATGTTACGTGCTTATGCCACAAATAAAACACAATAGATTAGAGTAGCAAAGTAGAGCGATCCATTGCTGAGTACTCAGATAACATATCATGAAGAAGATACTAACTGTGCACACGTTGCCTCTGCATCAACCGTCAAGATCGTCCCTGTAATCCACCGAGCCTCATCGCCTGCAAGGAACCGTACTGCCCCTGCACAATCCCATGCATTACCCTCTGTCTGAAGTAGACTGCGTTTGCGTCGAGTTTCTCTGATGTCCGAGTCCATCCCTCCGTTCGTCCGGTACATCATGGGTGTATAAAGCATTCCTATAATCAGAGTCAGCAAAGACTACATTAGTTAACCGCAGATAAAGTTGCGGCCGCTTCGAAGAAGATTTATTACCGGGGCAAACGCAATTAACCCTGATTCCATCTCGGGCATGTTGAGCCGCCATTGCTCGGGTCATGTTCACCACAGCTCCTTTGCTTGTCGGATACAGTAAACTGGGTGTGCCACCCTGACGGCCGGCCACGGAACCCATGTTCACGATACGACCTCTGATGCTACCATCGCCGTGTTCGTTCTCCCGCATGGCCGGAATCGCGAATTTCACCATGAGCATCATGCTAGTGACATTCAATTTGAGGCTTCTCTCCCAATCGGCGAGATCGACCTCTGGAGCTGCACCATGCGCACCTATACTACCGACGTTGTCGACAAGAATGTCCAGTCGACCGAATCGCCTTAGTGCTACCTCAACTATACGTCGACAGTCGTCTTCGTTTGTGACATCTCCTTGAATAGCGATTGCGTCTCCTTTGCCTTCGCTCGCGATGATCGCGGCTGTTCGCTCTGCTGCAGATAAATCACGATCTACGCAGACTACTGAAGCCCCGTCCTCCGCAAGCAAAATGGAGATTGCACGGCCATTGCCGATTTCATCTTCAACGCTCCCTGCGCCGGTGACTAGTGCTACTCGGCCAACTAGACTGCGTGAAGGTCGATTTGGCGCTTCTGTGTTCGAAACTGAAGTTGTAGGAGACATGTTTTTCTTAGATTGTTTCGCATTTGATTGCCTATAGACTCTTCGTGGAAAAAAAAATCAATTATGATATAAACATTGCCTCGGGTGACAAGCTTCGGACATCAGTGTCCGCTTCGGATCTTATGATCATAAACAAATCACAAGGCTTTCATCCAAAAGTGTTCAAGTTTAAGGGAATAAAATCATGGATTTCTCTCGATACGGTACTTCGAGCAAGGAGTGGCTTGAATTCGTGTCCCGAAATCCCCAGGCATCCGAGGACGGTTATAACGATAATGACCTACAGTTAGCCTCACAACTCCGCGAGTCAGCAAACAAGGCACGAGAAGCAACATCCCAAAGACTTGTAAAACAGCATAACCTTCACGAAAAAATTGATATTTCCACATTGTCTATTCCTTCTCGAGGGGATCACTCTATTCCTCTACGCCGGTACTCGCCATCCTCCTACAGTCATGACGAAAATGGATCCAAAAATCCGTTGACTCGATGTCTCGTTTACTTCCATGGTGGTGGATTTTTGTTCGGCTCCGAGACATCGGACGACTACTTCTGTGCGACAATTGCACATTCCTTGAAGATAGTCGTTTTAAGCGTCATCTACAGGCATACGCCGGACTGGCCACATCCAGCACAAAACCAAGATGCAGAGGACGCCATGATATATATTGAAAAGAATGCAGCGAATCTCGGTATTGATATTTCTACAGGACTTGGTGTGCTAGGTATCTCCGCCGGCGCAGGGCTTGCAGCTGCAATGGCGATACGTGATCGTAGTCACCGTCAGTTGATCAGCAGCGTTACTCTGAGCATTCCCTGGCTCATCCATGTGGAAAATTATCCTTTTGAGATATTTTCGTCTCCAGACAAATCTTCCAGAATACAGTGCCGAGACGCTCCCGTGATTCCATGGCCACGGCTAAAGATGTTCAGCGACCTTGTTGATGGTGGGCATGCTCTCAGTGTGAGCAAAGATCCCTTGTTGAATGCGGCTCTGAGACCAGGCGAAGAGCTTCGTGGCTGGCCCAAGACGGCGATTCTGGTAGCTGGAATGGATCCCTTGAGAGATGACGGGCTGTTGTTGGCAACGAGATTGAAGGCTCTTAGGTCAGTCATACTTACCAAAATCCAAAAGAACCACAGAGGAAACCGTATACTAATCAAGGTCTAAATCTTAGTGTACCCATCAAAGTATCTGTGTTCCCAGGGTTTCCTCACGGTTTCAGGAGATGGGGTGATCTGCCAGCAAGCAAAGCCTTTGATGCACGGGTTTTGGAGTCTATACGCTGGTTGATAGGTCTTGTCGATGAGATGGAGGAATGGTACGAGTATAAGGATCAATTAGCATAGGTAGCATTAATCATGCATTATCCTTCACCGTTGTTGATAAGTCTCAGAATCGAGTGTTTTTTACCACAGTAACATATGACTGTAGTGTACTGTAGCAGAAGATGTAAGCAAAGACAGGTATGAGTATATAGTATGGCACTATATCTCTTACTTTCTCACTCCAGACTCTCTCTTATAGTCATGGTGGGCCTCTCCTTAGATGTCAATTTAAAGCAGGATAGAAAACAGCCGTCTCAAATAAAGCCGTGAGTATAGTATCACCGCATATCAGACGGTCCCCCAAAGAGAGCATGAAAAGTCTAGACTAGCAAGTGTTCTGTTTAGTAATACCACATGCTTAGCTGCCAGGATTGGTCGTTATGTGCCCTAAGCCCCTTACCCTAGCCCTAGCCTTGACAAACGTCCAAATCGGGAAGCTGGTCCAGTGTACTTTCTAATCAGCCACAATCTTGGTTTTAACATAGACTTGCCTATTCAGGAAGGAAGCAGACTGTTTGTTTGCAGGTCAGCTGATCAGACTCCCTGGGGCGCTCCTTCCTCAGATTGATGTGTCTCACTTGCATGCAAACGCAGTCGGGCACCTTCCACAAGCTCATATCTTTTCCTTCCTTCCCTCCCTATCCTTTCCTTCCACTCCATCTTCTTTTCCCTTTCTCTCCTCTCCTCTACACCATCTACAGCTACAGACAGACTTCACCAGATACAGTAGCTCAAAAAGAATCTCATAATCAACACCACCACAACCACCACCACCATCATCATCATCATCATCATCATCATGAACCAACAGGTATCCCAGTCTAACATGCAAGCTCAGCTAACTATGGGCACAGGAAGCAGTGGTGGGCATGACCGCCGTGGGGATGGCAATCGTCGAAATGACCGCCGCCCCTATTACAATAACAACAGAATCGAAAGGGTTGGTTCACATATTCAAAATGGATAGACACTATGACTATGTTAACAATATTTGCTAGAGACAGCGCTGCACATTTTGTCGTGGGTTCGGGCACGTAAAGAATGACTGTCAATATTACAGCATCTATCGAATGATAGTAAGTTTGTTTTGTCATCGCCACACTAGGCACACTTACGCGGACTAACCAAATGCTTTAAAAGGGCCAAATTGGTCTACAACTTGGTCAGACCCGTCAGCAGCAGCGTAGTGGTCGTGGTCGTGGTCGTGGTCGTGGTCGCGGTTCTTCCTTTGGTCAACAGCGCGGTGGTTATCATTATCAGCACCACCAATACAGCAACCAGGTCCAGCAGGTACCTACATCCATCTCAGGAGACCTTCAAAAGAGAATATATGACTGACAGCTTTAATCAGCAGCAACAATTTATCGCACCTCCAGCCAACAACCAACAGACCATGCGTCAGGCAGCGGCCAAGTCAATACTCCTGCTGCAGTTCAGCCAGACGCGGCCACGGTTCAACGGAACCTTGACACTTTGCGATTATTCTGTCTCCAGCAGCTTTGTATGACAGAAGAGGACATCCGCCGCGTTAGTGCGGGACAGCAACCCCTAGGAAACTACAATTTTGGGGCCATATTGGGAGATGATGAGTGATTTTATCCCCTCGTTATCAAATTTGCAGTAGGGACTTTCATTTTCTCCGACCATTTGTTTCTCGTGTTTGTTTCAAAGAATTTTATTCTTCTAAAAGCCACAAACTCGGAGCTTATCACGATGAGCCCAGATATGATTGAGATCACGATGTGATCCAGACTTCTCGATTCTCGAGATTTTTTTTCTTTCGAGATCATTACGATGATCCGTTCTGCTGAGTGACGGCATGACTACATAATGAAAAACAGCTTTTACTATCTTTCTATCTAGTTTGTACCCGTACAACGTGCGAGTAGATTATAAGCAGGTAGAGAGAGCCTCTGTATCGAATTATCAGGGGCAGATTCGTCCACATGTACATTGAGGGTGCGTCAGAGACTTATTTCAAATCTGATAAGGATATTGTAGTTTTCTTATATGACCCGTCAGGGCTCCGAGTAGTCTCACATGTACCTGGACTCTGTACTTTCTCCAATGTTTAGAGCACTCGTGAACATCAAGTGAAACCTGAAGCTGCTTCTAACAATAATATTATGATATCACACTCTATATACGAGAATGGCCATATATACACGAACTTAAGCAGACACAAATATCGTCCCCTCAAATACTCTTCGGGCTGTGCGAAAAACAGTGACACTCTCGACCTCGTCGTCTTCTGTCACATCAACATCAACGTCGATTGTACCGCTATTATGCCCAATCACAATACAACCGCCATTTTTCTCATTATATGTTGTTTTTGCTCCATGCAGAGTAGAAGAGCTTGATACTTTCAACCTGAGTCTTTCGACTACAGTGCCTTCAAGAGTAGCCGCTGCTCCTAGGCATACAGCACCCGTGAGCTGTACGCTGGGGTGGACCTTGCCCATGCTGTATGCAAGTACCGAAATATCTGGAATATCGCCGCTGATAATACTCGAGTCCGATACGACGGGAGTTGACACAATTGCAATCTTTGGTGTCCCTTTTCTCAAGCCGGCGGTTTCTATATCATTCGCAAACCCAAATCTGACTGATCCCTCGCGGCGAATGGCTTCTATGATTCCCAAGGACGTCTCAGAATCTGGCCCTGCAGCGAAGTATTCAGGAGGCAATGAGGAAGAATCGACAAAAATAAACGGATTCGATACATCGATGAGCGTTGCCTTGACGGTAAATGATTCATTAAGGGGATTGCCACTATTGCTCGTGTGTATCACGAGCTCGTCTTGGCGATTGCCTGTTGGGAAGGTCTTGCCAGTCATTGATCCACCTGGTTTGATGAAGGACACTTTGATTTTGCTGCCTGTGCCCTTGACACCACCGATACGATAATCGCCTTCTTCGAGAAAATGACCGTTACCGTCCAGTTGGATTGTCTCGATGAGTGTGGACTGTGTGTTTGTATTGAATATTCTGACTGATATCTGTACCAAGACAGTCATCAATGTCAGTTACTAGACTTCCAATGGTATAATTGTCAGAAACACTCAAGAGTATGATTACCTCCATCTGCCCAGGATCAGCAACAACCAGTCCCTCCTCAAGCGCAAAAGCCGCTACACCAGACGCCATATTCCCACAATTCCCCGTCATATCAACTTTTTCCTGTCCCACCGTAACCTGCGCAAAGGTATACTCAACATCGATTCCCGGCCGATCTGATTTTGCTACTACAACGACCTTGGAAGTAGTCGATGTCGCGCCGCCAACACCTTCAAGTTGTCGCGGATCATTGTTTCGAGATCCCATTGCGCCGATAAGAACGGAGTCCCAGTCCGAAGGTGAGGGTGGAAGGTCATGGCGATGCAAGAATAAGCCTCTAGATGTTCCTGAGCGCATTAGGACGGATTTGAGACGATAGCGTTTTTGTCGTGAGAGATCTAGGGCTGTTCCGGTTGCTTTTACGAGGAGTTGAGAGGGTGCTCGTGGTTTTTGTGTCTCTATGGACACGGGACTGTATGCTGTTGGCATTACTGCTGCTGCTGTTGCCGCCGCCGGTGCTCGAAGACGTGCTGAAGTGAAAAAGGTTTTGATGTGGCAGGTATGCATCTACTTCGTCTTTGAAAGAGAATTCTATCCTCTGGGTCCTCGTTCTCCCTTTTCATTGGGAGTGAAGCTTCGAGGTCTTTTATGTTTAAAGAGTGGACTGCAACTATTTACGACAAAATTAGCCACATGAGTCGCGATCCATTTCTATCATTGTATTAACGCTATTCCTCATAACCCTTCTTACGTCTCATGTTGAGTGGTAAGCAAATACAGCTCACTGTTGATATCTTTTAGGGCACGGCAACTCGCAAGCCACGGCATCTCAAAAGCCGTGGGAACTCACGGACTCGCCATTCACCACCCCACACCCCAATCTCTAGAGACTTGGGTCTATCTCCTTGATTGGCCGATTTCTTGACAGCTGAAAAAGATGGCTTGATGGAGAGTTTTGATTCGGTTCCGAAGAAAACAAAGACAGGTACGTACGCGTCGGTGTGGATTTGCTTGGGATTTGCTTGGTGTCCCCGTGGGGTGCTCCGGAGTGATATTGGTCAGTGTTTCTTGCATTCATCACGTTTATATTTTCCCGCGGGGGTCCTGTATCATGTCAAAGGTATAAATCTGGGGTTATCTGCCCAGATAGGTATACACGACTTGGCACTGGAACAAAGTTGCAATCATACACTCTGGTTGCTCTACTCGCAAGCCAAGCAAATCTAAAAATGACCACTGGAAAGAACTTTCTAGGCCTCCGAGGCACACAACTGAGGGTAGCGATGGTGCTACTCATCGTTGCACCTAGCTTCATTCTCTTTGGTTACAATAATGGATCAACCGGTGGTATCGCGACGCTGGAATCATTTGTTCATGTAAGTGATAAATCTCTTCTCATTGTCCAGAAATTATACTCATTTCGCCAACAGCAATTCCCATCTATTGACACGGTGAATACCACCGGTGCTCAAAAGTCTCACAATTCCACCGTCAAAGGGGTGGTGACCGGATCGTATGATCTCGGTGCTGTCGTCGGCTCTTTGCTTTGTATTGGCTACAGTGACCGTATCGGTCGACTACGAACCGTGCTCATCGGTCTCCTTTTATCTATTGTTGGCCTTGTTCTGGAGGCCTCTGCTTTTAGTGTCGCCCAATTCACAGTTGGCAGATTGGTTATTGGAGCCGCTATTGGCACAATCAGTAGTGCCATCCCCGTCTGGCAATCTGAGTGCTCGACTACTGCCCATCGTGGGGCTTTTGTTGTTCTGGAAGGTCTCTGCATTAGTAGTGGTATTACACTTTCGGAGTGGGTGGCCTTTGGCTGTTCGTTCTCTTCGAACAAGTCTGTGCAATGGCGACTACCCCTGATATTTCCTGTGATCTTTTCTCTGTTTGTGATCCCGCTTCTTTTCCTGATGCCAGAGTCACCACGCTGGCTGGCTCGAAAGGGTCGATTGGAGGAAGCCAGGATGGTTCTGGCCGCACTGGAAGATGAATCGGAGGATTCACCAAAAGTGGCACAGGAGATGGCAGAAATCGAACGCTCCCTGTCTTTGGTCACCGGCAGTCTCAGAGAGCTCGCACACAACGGAGAAGAGCGAGTTCTACATCGGACATTACTCGCCGCTTGTGGGCAAATGTTCCAGCAAATGTGCGGTATTTCCGGCTTTGTATTCTACACAAGCACAATCTTCGAGGATCTGGGCTTCAAGGGTGACAAATCCAAACTTCTAGGAGCGTGCCTAACCACCTTCCAAACCCTTTGCGCCATCATCCCTCTTTTCTTAATAGATAGATACGGCCGCCGCAAACTCTTCATGATAACCGGCACAGGCCTCGCAATCTGCACAGCCGTAATCGCAGGAACAGGCGGCCAAACAAAAGGCAGCAACGCCGCCAATGCCGCCGTCGTATTCGTCTTCTTATACGACTTCTTCTACCCGATCGGCTTTCTGGGTCAAACATTCCTATACGCCACCGAACTAGCACCGCTACGCCTCCGTGTCCCCATCACAGCAGTCGCCAACGCAACGCAATGGCTTTGCCAGTTCGTGGTCGCTCAGATTACGCCGCCTGGCACCACGAATTTGGGAAGTAGGTATTGGATTATCTTTGCTGTGCTGAATGCATGTTTTGTGCCGATTGTGTATTTCTTGTTTCCGGAGACGAATGGGCGGTCGTTGGAGGAGATGGATGTTATTTTTAGGCAGTCGAATGGGATTTTTGATGTTGTGCGGAAGGCGAGGGATCATTCTTCTGTGGTGACGAGACATGTAGGGGAGTCAGAGGAGTCGGATTCGGTTGATAGGGAGGTTGTTGGGAGATTGAAGCCTAGCGCGCAGCAGAAGGAGGAGGTTTAAATCGCTCCCAGAATATGTATTCCATGTTAGGAATGGCGTTTTTGTTATCTTATAGAGGGAAATCTTTTGCTTGGGCTACCAAATTAAATGTATTTGAATTTTCAGTTCCGATATTGCTTACTTTAATCCCAGGATGGTCATTGAACAACGGAAACTTAAAGAAATACGGTAGAGCCTGTCTATAACGAAAGGAAGGCCTCCCAATATCAATGTCCCGGCTTAGAGGTCATGATGGAAAGATCACGAAACACCCGTTTATCATAAAGATTGAATCAATTTTAGATATGATTGATATAAACATGAAGAGGCTTTGTACTTGTTATGTTCAATCAATCTAATCATACCATGCTTTCATCAAGCTCCCACCCAATTCCCTCCATTGCAGAACTATTGAACCCAAACAGCATATCATTTGCTGAAAATTGGTTCTGATATGTTGGTTGGGCGTATTCCATACCATAACCGTTATCTCCCGGCGGCTGTGATAGATGCGTCATTGAAGGAGGTTGCAAGGCAATTTCGCTTGACATATATGTTCCTGGAGCACTGCTCCATTCGTTATAATTTCTGCCCTGTGCTGAGGTAGTGGTATCATATAGTGTTGTACTGTCTCCTACGTCTTGATAGGAAGACGGTGCGTAGATTTCTTGTTCACGGATAAAGCTTTGTATGATGGCGTCTATGTCGAGGTCAGAGGTTACCTGACCATTTGGTCTTGTATCCGAGGTCAATAAAGGAGGATCCTCAATTGAGCTGGTCATGTTGAGCACAGGGTCTGAGTTTTTATTTCGATCATCGTTGAGAATCGGATGAGTCAAAGTTTGTTCTCGCTCGGAAATAGGGTTGTTGTCTTGACGGCAATCATCGTTTCCAAGATTTTGTTCCATTACCGACGCCTTAATATCGTTTTCACTGACTGAAACATCCATTCGTTTCATCAAATTATGTATAATTCCATTAGCTCTCCTCACTGCCCAATTCGTTTCCTGATTCTTTTTGAATACATCCAGACACGTCGCCAGGCAGATATGAGCTTCAGAGCCGGGTTCGCGCTGTGCCGCGATGCGTACATGAATTGTAGCGCTGACATAGGTCGCATACGAAATCAAATAGGGTGCTCGCTGGATAGAGAATGCAGAGTCATATGCTCGCAATATTCGGACGATCTCCTTTGCTGCAGTTGCGCAGACGAGAAAGGAATTAATGGCGTTGGAAGGGCTGGAGTGAAGATCGTTGTCGGAGACGAATGGTCGATGAAGGAGGATTCGGAGAACGCTATACATTGCTCTGTGACTTGACTTAGTGGGGTTGCTCGCAAAATAGAAAGTCTAGGTGAGCTTACAGTAAAGATAAAACATGAGGAGGAGGAATGGGCTTGGACGTATCAGCAGGATCATATGTGAGATGAGCCGGTAAGTCTATACGCCACTGATCGAGATCGGAATGTAAAGATTTGAGGTCCTGTGCAAGTTCGCTTGGTGTTCTCTTAGAATTTCTTTCGCCGTATACCTTATTTAGAATGCGGTTCATTATCAGACTTAGCTTGCAGAGCTCAGTGAACGTCGAGACGCTGTAGGCTGGTGATCCCGGATATTTCTGCGTTTCTGAATATGCGAATGGTTTCCAGTGTTCGAGTTCTTCGTAATGGTCCATGAACTGTATTGAGACACTGCATTCCAATTCTTGGAGACTGACAGGTCGGCCTTGATAGAGACTTTGAATTTTATCAACCACTGTACCGCTTATTAGTGATAGGTTCCCTGATGGAGGTAGAGAAATATAATACCAAAGGCCCCCCAAAACACACGTCGCCGTATTTCAACGTCCTCGTCACTGAATCTCCTGTGTTTAGGCAGCCGAGACCCATCAACATGCATTCCCAGATCGATAATCATACGAAATGCAGTGCCTGCATAAAGCCAGGCAGCACTTCTCTCATCCCCCAAGGCAAATAAAGAGCTAGCCATTACCAGCAGAGCCTGTATTGTTGTAATATCGCTACGATCAAGGGCACCACCAAGCAATTCTCTGACTCGCTGGCGATACAACCACCCTGCAGTCCGCACGTCATCCGGATCTCTGCGGACTTCCGGTCGAGAGCTGAATTTGGATGCTCCAAAGTAAATTGCATTCAATAGAAGTTTTGAGTAGTAAGGTCCATTACAAGCCATGTCACGCATAAATGCCGGGCGGTATGTGACTAAGAAGGCATGGTGTTGGCGGTTCCAGTGAAGATCTAGCAGATGCATCCCTAGGTCTGGGTCGACACCGTCAAAGTCGAGTTTCTTTTGAGAGTGGTTTATTGTTTCCATGTGTCCTGTTTTGTATCGTTTAGATCGTAGTTACTTTCTCGCGAGATAGAATTATTATAGGAGAGTAAAACACATACGTTGACAAGCTGCCTCGGCCATCAGCCCTTTTTGCACCCATGCAGATGGAAGCCTTGGAGCAATAGGAATACTATGATGAACTCGCCGGTCTCCAACAGTGTCCTCAAATAGTGTGCTAGTTGGACCATGATATCTCGGTTCCGCATCGTTTGATTGATGAATAACTCTGGCTTCTGAAAGGCTCAGAAGATCTCGTGCATTTCTAGTTGTCGAAGTCTCTCTTGAAGAGGGCCTCGGGGCCTTTCTAGTATCTGAACGGGTTTTTCTGATATTCACATTGGCAGGTTGATCAAAAGCTGGCCGTGGCTCCTTCTCAATGTCATCTTTGGGCACTGATGTTGAGGATACATGGGGTGAGGAAACATCATCAGGACTTAGCGCCGACGAGGGTCCCTCCTGCTCAGTTTGAGACTGAGAAAGTGCTAAAGATAGTCTTAGCCGTTCGTTTTCTTCTACTAGCTCTTTGATCCGAGAGTTAGATGGTCTATGCAGTATGTTAGTGACATACTAAACTGATCAGATGTAACGGGGACGATGATCGCTCACCTAGGTCGTCTCGGAAGCTCATCATACACACAAAGCTTCCCATGAAGCTCACAAGCATGACATGACGGCTGGCGACTATCACATTTCATCTATCAAGCCAAAACCATGAGCTGGCAATTTCACAGAGCCACTAATGACATGCATGCGATAATAATGCCATTAATCCCATAATGCTAAAGGCTCGACTCACCTTCCGTTGACGGCAAAACCGGCAAGCCTTGACGGCTCGTCTTGCTGGTTTAGGCATTGTCGTGGAACTAGCAGCGTTGGCGTGATTTTGATGAATCATTCTCCGGTAAGTGAGAAAGCGAAACGAAGAAAATGGGATTAAAATTGCAGTGGATGAACATAATCCGTAGCGATTGAAAAGAGGAGACGCCGGAAAGACTAACGGGAAGTGACTTGCCACGGAAACCAGGCCGGATTTCCTTCCGATGGATACCGGTATCGGGATAAGGGTAAGGGCTAGGGCTAAGATACAGTGACTTACATGCCACAAACACGTCTAGTGGCAAGGTCTAATCAGGAACATAAAAGACCAAGCGTGTTCTTCCATTTGATGGTAATCAATCTTGCGAACTCGATCAATTCCACGATCATAAAGTAGAAGAGATGCTACGCCGGCTGCCGCAACGACAACGCAGGCAAGAGCATTTACTTACCGCTCTGCGAGGCTAATATATTCAAACAGGAGACCGAGTTGAATCCCTTGGTGATTTACTCCTTTAGCTGTCCCTTATCCACCTACGTATCATGTATCAGAAAACCGTCAATTTCATTAATTCAAGTGGCTGGCCTCCCTCTTCAGCGCATTTTCTGTGCGGTGAAATCGTCCTCTTCTTTCTCCCATTTCTTCTCTTCTTCTTCCATCAAACTAGAATGTAAATTTACCTTGGACGAATCTTGATAGTATGGCGGTCTGATGACGCTTATCGTTGCCTTTGATACCAAGGTATCTGCGAGGTTGTTCGCAGATGCAGGTTCGAGTCGAGTTCCTACTGAATTTTTGAAGTAAATTTTCAGGCCGCAATTTCCACCGCGGTAATAGTATAGTGGTCTTAGTACAGGTCGTTGTGGTTAAACATGTCTGGTTAAACATCTCCGACCAAACCCCTGTTCGATTCAGGGTTACCGCACACATCTTTTTTTTTTTTGNTTTGCTCCATGTTGTAACTGGTTCTCGTTCACGTTGGACTACTCTTAGTAACTATATGTACTATGTACATATGGAGGCATGAGGGTTTGCTAACTACATCTGGTTAGATATGGCCTGATGAACACACACGGACATCATGACATCATTATCTCATGATTACCCCACACTCTGAACGCAGCCAATCAGAGGGTTGAATTGAGACATCCTGCCTGGATTACAAGACTGAAGGTCTAGAGTGTACGCCTATTCTTGACGATCTTGATGGATGCTTGGCATTGAAGAAAAAAGGCCCGGTCAATTCAGTGGCATGAAGCAGATAGGAGTGAGTTGCAAGGCGAAAAGCATCTGAGTACATTGGGGGAGCAATTGCATACAGTCTGAAGAGCTGTAGCTGTCATTGGTCATCTTGAAATCCTCCGACCAAAATGACAAGTGACAAGCTCTGGTCGTGCATAGGCTAACCCTTGTTCCACCTCACGTCATAGGTTTCCCAGTCCGGCCTCACCTTTAAATACTTCTCTCCTTCCTTTACTTGACTTCGAAGATCTGCTACCATCACTCCAACCTCGAATCCTACACTCCCAGTAACAACACCAGAACAAAATGCCCAAATCACGTCTCCCTCTCTACCTCGGTCTCACCGCAGCCGGTGCCGGTGGTTACTATCTCTACAAGTCCGGCGGTGACGTCGATGCGGCCAAAGCGCGTGCCAAAGGTGCATATCTTCACTTCATGCCATTGCTGATGAAACCTGCTAAGGCCAATTCCTTCTTGTCTAGCTGACGCCGAAAAAGCACGCGCCAAATTGCCCCATACCAGTGAGGCCGACCACAAGAGCAAAGAGATTAGCAACAAGGCAACTGCGTATATCGATGAAATTGTAAGCCACCAATACTCTCGTCCCTTGAAAACACCTGGTAGACAGAGCTAATAATTTGCTGAATAGGTCGACTCCGCACACGCCAAAGCAAAAGACGCCAACGCCCGCGTCGGAGAAGGCGCCAAAGAAAGCCTCGAGAAAATCGAAAAGATTCGTCAGGACACAGCCAAGCAAATGGGTACGACAGTTGACAAGCTAGACCGAACAGTGGAAGAGAAAGCGTCTGAAGCAAAGAAGACTATCTCAGGATGGTTTGGAGGATCGAAGTAATGCCATTTAATTAATACCTGATGGAAAGAGCTTATGAGTTTTACGATATTCTTGTTACGAAAATGATTCAATGTCGATGATTGGTATGAGGCTTTTGGGCTTGTTCCGATCTCCCGGGTCATGATTAAGAATGTAATTAGGGCTTTTCGATAAATTGACCTATTGTTAGATTCGCAGAAGCAGGCGACGCCATTGTAGGCTGGCTCCTGCATCGTTCTCTTTCCGTTCAAGGTTGACTCCTCTTAACAACTACAGCAAATCCAATACTTCAACTACTGTCTTCATCAATCATGTTTGCTCATCGAATCTTGAACGTAACCCGCTTCAATAATCCAAACAGTCCACCCAGATCCGTCGTTTCCGATACAAGTCTGGCGCGATCAGAAGAACGCGGCGCGGTTATCGGTCTTTGCACCCGAGGCACGTCGACACCAAACACAATCCCTTGCTCATCATCGCTGTCGTGCTTGGGAAGTCCCAACCTGCTTTGAAATTCATTATCCTTCCAGACTGAGACAAGGCTTATCTGTGTTTTGGTTGTATCATCGTCTTCTTTCTGGCCGTCTATTTTCCAAAGGATCATTTCTTGCTCCCAAGTTATCGCTTCTTGCTTTGTCTTCGAATGTCAAGGTGACGCTGTTGGGATTGTCGTCAGGTGATGGAGGAGTGATGGTGATCCCTGGCGGTAGGCTCATGAAGACTGTGCTCCATGGCGGGGAGTTTCCGCATGGTTGAATCTCGTCAAAGCGATCTCCGAGTGTCTTCAGATAGTCGTGGTATTTCTGAGCACATGCTCTTTGTGAGAATGTAATGGTCATTCGGTTACCGTCCACCGTTCTACCAACTCGAAGTGGTGGGGGTGCCATGGAGGTTTGATGATGAAGACTCCTCTGATATACCCAATACCTATGAAATTTATAATTTGAACAATTGAGGTTGAATGAGCAAAATCGTGAAGTGTTGATCGACAAGGCTGTCCATGCGTGAGGGGCATCTTTTCAGCCTGATGCCTTTTGGCCTTCACAATCACACGACAGTTTGACTCGGATCCCTGATCGCGATTATCTCCTCATATTCGATATGTGGTTAATGATTCTGACCACGCAGAAATCTTTTATTAGTATCATATCGATCCATGCGCAACTTGTTGAACCCAGCGCTATAACATGTTCTGGCAACTGGATCCCGAGCTGATCTTGAAAGTTCCGCTAGACAAGAAGATCTCCAGTTTGACGATCCATTTTGGATGATTTATCACCATCGCCGCAACATCATCTTGAAAATTTTCAAGCCGGAGGGAGCTTCATCGTCAAGGTCTAGGAATATTTAATCTTCGTCAAACGCTAAGGTCCGAGTTGAGTCGAAGAATGAGCGCAGTCACGATCAGAGAGAGAGAATACAGCTATCGTATCAACTTCTCTGAGCTGCAGCGTTTGAATTTGAGGAAACTGCAACATAAACTCATTCAGCATGCAGTCGATCGAAGATACAATGCCAGTGAACCTACTGGCTGGGCCGAGGACTTGAGACAATATGGTAAGATGGATAATTCTTTTCCGTTTGTCCAGATGTACTGACTGTATCTGAAACACTTCACAGTGCAGGGCAAGACTATGACTACATGGGCAAAGACGTCCAGCTTCCCAAGGATCCGTTTTAGGTAACTGGTGAACGGTTCATAGAACGCTGCATGCTGCAAGTAGCCATGAAAACCCGAGAGAACGAGATAGACCCTCTAGACAGAAGACGTCCAACCGGTGCCTATCGGTAGAACACGCGACAGGAACTTTCAGCAGGCTTGGATGAAGATTTCAGAAAACGTATTGGGGTAGCCATGGTAGGCGGCATTTTCCTGATTGCGCCGATGTGGTTGATGGGCTCTGCACAATACTCTCTATACATCGTTGATTGCGACGACTGTGTGTGTGGCATTGTTTGGGTTGTTGATGGTTTCGGTGCTCGAGAAGCCGATTGATGTCATGTCGAGTACTGCTGCGTATGCTGCTGTGTTGGTTGTTTTTGTGGGTTTGACTACTAGTAATAGTAAGTCGTGATGCATCTCGCTGGCATGTTCGATATTAAATGAACTTCTCAATTGGCGTCAATGTATGTAAAGAGGTATCATAATCTGGGGAGGGAGTATTGCCCACTGGAATATTTCCCCAGCTTAATTTTGGTTTGAGCTATGCGTGTCAATTGGAGGCATGCACATGGCTCAAACATTCCATCCGTAAGGGCTATTGCTGTGGTGACTCGGAGAATTTAAGTGGGATAATAACATGCCTAAACTCAGTGAAATGAATATATATAAAGTACCTGTATCAGTTTCTTGTCATTTATCTTACGCTCGATCTCTGACAATAAGACTTCAATTCGCATTGTGGTGGTGAATAGCGAAAGAATATTGCCCGATTGGGAGTAAAGTGGAACGCGAAATCGACGCGACCGACGCGTCTTTGTTTATACGCGTCGGGCCAGCCTCCTCGGAAAAATAAACACCAAAAAGAAGGAACAACCACTACTCCTACAAAACAAAGATCAGTTCATTGTCAGCATCCCACCTTCCGTTTCAAACAATTTTCAAGAAGCGGATAGAAATTCTTACGACTGAAGAAACAACCACCGAGAAGTTAAAAGATAGAAAGCAACCGCCGAAATGTCCACAGCAACTCGCTCCAGGACTCGTACTCGTTCTCACTTTCCTCGTTCACAGTCGCACCAAGCGGGCATTCAGCAATTCACAAAGGCATCCAAGCCAGGAACTCTTCCTTCCTCAAAGTCGCTCTTGCTGCTTGATGGAGAGAAGCCCTCCTGCCAACTGACAGCGTCGCCGTCGAAAAAACGAAAACTTAATGAAATCACCACCGCAACTACCAACGATAATACTACAAGTGCAACCGAGGCAGTCGCATCCTCTAAACAGTCCCTCCCAGATCCCTCAGTTGAAGAAACTCCCTCAAAAGCTTTGAAATTTTCCGATCTCTCCGTCTCGACACCACGAACCTCCCGGACGAGGTCAGCCGCAACACCGACCAGAAGCAAGACCACCCGTGCGCGTTCAACACCGAAACCACCTACTTTCAAAAAACCTACTTCCACACCAAATATTGCCAAACCTACCACGACCACAAAATATCCCGTCGCATTCAATGAATTCCTCGATCTTCATTCTAGCTTTTTAAAGGCTCTCTCCCTGCACTCCGCTCACAATGAATATTCCGCATCCGCCGATCTTCGGGAACTTTGCCCAAGTATCGAGAAAATATGGAAAAAGCGAAAAGTAACCACGAAGGATGTGCAAAGGTTGGTACAGGTGTGGGATGATGCATACAATGAGGATGGAAATGAAGAACGAACGGAGAAAGGGACAGATTCGAGCAACCTGCGGTTCCGACTTGCAAACTATGGGCTGGGCAGAGTTTGCATCGAGAGATTGGACGTTTCAGGGCCGGGATCACAGGGAATGTTTGACGAGAACCAATTCCACGATCGATTCGTGCAGATTCTTGAAACGAGATGGCGAGAACAGGAGGGAGACAAGGAAGACGAGATGGAGGCTTCATTTCAACCAGACAAACTTCCTCTCGCTCCTATCCAAGCTTGTCTCACTCCCTTCAACTCATTCCGCAAAGGCCAACAACGACTCCAAGACCTCAAAGGCGGCGTTATCAAAGTCAAAACGGCCATGATGAAAGCCGCCTCCATTACCCCCGTAGAATCAGGATCCGGAACACCAGCTGTAGCTCGCGACCCAACTGCCGACCGCCGCAAGGGCCTGTTCGAGCGTATCAAGAACAAAGAACTTTTACAATCGAAACTCGGACCAGCCCCATCAAAGGAACAATTACTCCGTCGATCTGCGGCCCAGCGAGCTGAGGACGTTGCTAGAGTACTTGCGTTGTTGAGGCCGTCTTATACGATGACAGCCAACAACGACACTGTCGTTGCTCAGAGGAAACCATTTTCATGGCAAAGCCTCATCCAGACCATCCGGGACTCCCTTCGCAACCCGATTCCGGCTGAGGAGATTGGTGCTTGCTTGGATATTCTAGCACAAAAGGACGTTGCTGGTCACTGGATTGATGTTGTCACCATTGGGAGCTTGAAATCAGTTGTTTTGATGTCCGCTCGTGATATCTCACCGAAGGAGATTGGGATAAAAGTGAGCAAGATGCAGTTTTGATTACCCATCTTTCTTCTCTGTTGGAGTATATTCCACTTTTTGTATACAGAGATGGTTGGGGCTTTCTGCATCTGAAGCGAGCGTGTATGTTTATTGCATGATGCATCTACATTTCTGCATGAATTAGTACTCCATATAGATACAAAGATATAGAACATTTCATTGTTTCGATCTCAGAGCCAGTAGGTAGGGGTCTTAGACGCGAAAAGCCAATTAAACTCAAAGAGGTAGGAACACGTACTAGCGCGTCTTGCTGGCCTGTAACCCCTTGATCAACTACCAGAGGTCCCCACGAACTTCAATGGGCAAAACATATATGTTTCCAAACCCGCATGTTCAAAAGGGGACGTTACATTCTGAATCAAAATCAATCATGGGTGGTTACGATTGGCTCCTCAACAAATCCTCCTCTTTCCCTCGTCAACCAGAACGCCCAACCCTCCCGAAAGAATTATGGGAACTTAACATTATATCAGACGATGAGTGCAAGGACAAAGACATCTGTACGTCTGCTATTTTGGTCCGATCTTTTCAGTATCTGATACTAATCCTCTTGAAAAAAGTGGCCGAGACGGTCCTGAAGTTCATCTCAGAATCCGACCTCAAAGAAATTGTCACAAAAGTCTTGACTGATAGCGTCGCGGGACCTATATTGAGAAAAGAGCTGGTGGCCTCTACAGAAAGGACGCTGGAGTTCGCCCGAGTCGAGGCAAGAGATATCAGCATGAATATCCAGAATAAAGCCTATCATGCCATCAATAAGGTAATTGAGGAGGCGATGGAGATGGACGGAATGGAAACTGGCAGCGCTTGGACCAACGCACTCTATGTACATGTGCACAAGATCAAAGACCTTGCAGAGCAAGGACCTCTGGTTGACGGATATGAGCTCGCATGGCAAGCACTCGTCCATGTTGCAGATCTATGTATTCTCCCTGCACAAGGGGGAAATGTCAAACTTGAGGACGACGAAGAAGTTTGTGATAGGTTCCATGATGATGTCGATAATGTGATGTTACACATCTGCAAGCTTCAGGAAGCCAATGGTCGGAGATCGTGGCTACAAGATCCTGCAAGAAAGCAGGAGATCTGGGAACTGCAAGAGAAGCCGGAACCGCCTCTTGATTTTAGAGAAGGGAAGAATTGCACATACCGCTATCAGAAAACGCTGAAGTTTCTGGATAATAATGGTACCGACAATTGACCGTTTGTAACTGGGTGGGACTGATTGGTATCTTAAATATCACCCGGTTATATAGGCATGTATAAAATCGCTAACTGCAGATATTTAAACTTCTCGGTTCGAGCTTCTTGACTCGATTTCTTTAGTCGTTCCTCCGAATTCCACTTGGACAGTGTTGATTTCATACAGGCATCTAGGCCTAGTTGCTGGCGGCGCCTTTATGTAATGGCTCAGGGGGGATCCTGACAACGATTTGTGATCTGTATATACTTTATACATCCTCATGTCACCACTGTGGTTTCATAGTAACTCCACGCGTGTCTAGCAAAAAAGGGGAAATAAAAGGAAAAAAAAGATAGAGAAAAACAGAAAGAAAGAAAAAAAGAGGATCACGACTGGGGTGTGATTCAACATATGCTCCCGAAGGAACTAGAATCCTAGTCTAGCATTAGACCACTCTGCCACCCAGCCGATGATGATGAGTCTCAAAAATGGATTCAATAGTTTCCTCCACTGGTTAGGCTGATTTGATCCTGACATTCGCTATCCTTTTTCAAATATTAGAGCAAGGCAGTCTGTGACTGCTAGAGCATCGTCAGGTAGACTCTAACTATACGCTTTGTGGATTGATTGGAGCCGGATGTCCTTTCAATCTTTACGTACGTCGTCATTCGTGAAGCCCTAAAGTGCTGCCGATTAGACGTCCCTGTACTGATGACGATAAGAAAGTAGGGAGAAACTAAATTGCTGATTATGGTAACTGTCGTTTGATACACCAGAGGCGAACAATTGGCTTGACCTGTTAGTTAGCTGACTATAACGCCTAGGTTCATGGGTGCAATTCAAAGCGTGGTCGTGCATAAAATAGCCTAGCTGTACAGGTTGCAGCACGGGCTGTTAGTGGCAGGCATACATGCACTGCTAAATGCCAGTTCTCAGCTGATAGTTGCAGGGGCTGTCTTTCCGACTACGGTAATGCACTATCTGTGCCCTCCGGTGGTACGTATTACAGTATGATATTACGGTATTGCTTAGTGAGTACTGGCATGAGGCTCTTACAAATTTTCAATCCCTCTTCTCTCTCTAACTGCATTCCGGGGCCAGGAGTCATGCCATCCCTTTTACATCTTGTGTCTCTGTACATTCCATAATCAGTGGCAATGGCGGACATAGATGAGACAAGCCAAGTGGAGGCTGCTAGCCAGTCTCACGACAACGAGAAACCATCCGATGTGAAAGTTTCCGAAAACATAGCCTCCGTGGCATCGCAAGGGGCAGTACTGTCACCTCCGCAGCCTCAAGCACAACCTGTTCACGTCCAGCAATCACCTCCACAGCAACAACAGCAGCCCCAAATCATTTCAAGTGCGCAAATAAACGCATCTATCAGAGGAAATGCATCTCCACAGCTTTTCCAGTTACAACAGCAGCCCGGACAAGCTCCGCAGACAATGGCACTCATCAACGGTCAACTCGTCCCAGTTTCTACGACGCCACTTCCAGTTCCCGACTCGGGATCAGTGCCGAAACCTGTCGTTCTTCCTCAAGTGCAAATCCAGGTTCAAGGTCCAGCGGCGGTTAATATGCAAGCGAGCATCGTTCAAAAGCAGCCAACTACTAAAATATCTACGTCCACATCGACGCAACAGAAAACAAACGTTTCAGAGAACAAACCAGAGAATACTGGATTAGTATCCAGTGCACCTGCCCCTCCTAGAACTTCAACTGCACAAGCACAGGCAAACAACGATGCAATCCCGGCTTCGCGAAAGACACGAGATCGAGGATGCGGATGCGGATTCTGGGCTGCAATTACGCGACCATTCCAGCAAGAATCACGGGGACGACGGAATGACGATGACAACAAGAATGACAGGGATAACAATCAGACTACAACGGCGAGCAACGATAATCAAGACGATGCCACAGCGAATCAATCATTGGGGACTACTGCTGTGAACATGGCCATAAATCCGGTTCTAGCTCCGACACCCGCTGCTCAGGGCGACCCTATACAAGCGAGTCAAGGTATCGGCGCGACAGATGTTGGTCAGAATACAAACGTGACATTCTACCCTCTTGGTACCAATGATATCAACGCAGTCAACGCTATGAATAGCCAAGACATATACGCTACCCCTACAAACATGATGACGGATACGGGACAATATTCAGTACTGGTACAGCAGCCGCCGAATTTTTTTGATTCTTCTCAGGCAGTTCCGGCGCCTGGCTCAGGGCAAGCCACCGATCAAGTCGCGGCTGACGGGACAATTGTTGGTAATAGTAACATTGACGGAGAAGCCGAGGAAGAGCTAGTTGACGATGAATATGACGACGGTATGGACGATGACTATTGAGCTTATGTGAGATTGCTGTACTTGAAGTTTTTATGCCGTAATTGTAATCCGTTAAGAAATAATTTGGAGATTTCGAAATTACAAGTAACCGCATACAATTATTCGCATAGCCGGTTTTGCAGATTAAGCTCTGCTATAATCTATCTGATTGGTAACCTTGTGTCTCCTCAAGCTTCTAGAGATTTCACCTTACCCTAGAGTTAGAGAATACTGTAAGCTTAGGCAACTCTAGATGCGCCTCGTTTCTTTTTCCGTCCCGTCTTTCCGTCTTCCCGTGCCTGCAGCATTGCAGTGTACTGTACCTGTCATATCGCCCATGCCATTCGTGGATAATCGTAACCGGTAACGGCACAGCCTTGCCCTAACTCCGGACTGAGAAAAAATTGTGTGGGAGACAATTTACTCGTCCTATTCCTTTCCCCTCCATCGTTTCAACCGGGGAGATAAAACGATCATCAACACATTCATAACCATTAGCAATACGGAGTACACTCCAGTCATGTGCACGGAGATATGCACTCATCTATGCATGCCTACATAAATATGAGGAAATCTAGACCTCAGTCCGATTCAAAATCCCCCCGAGAGGTGACAGTGGTTGAGCTGACCGGAAATGGTTCAGGTAGAAACACCTATACATGATGCATTCTACTCCAATCATGCGAATTGCAACTGACGGGTGATCTTAGACTGATTTGTTGTGACAGGGTATTCGAGGCGACGAGCGGCTCATTAGGGAGCTTTTAACTGGAGGGCACTATTAGCCGGGTAATTATTAATCGATCCCAAATTACTTATGCTATTCTAGGAGCATCTTACAGTCAATCATGCTTATGCAGCTAATCGATGATCAATAGTTCCCGCGGTGGTTGTGTAGGTATAACAAGCGTTGTTAGTCCGGGGATGCATAATGTAGGCAGGAAAAATGGTGGCTTATCATTATGAGCTGAAGCTCTTTTTGATTTTCAGGTTTTGTGAGCTGGTCAGCCAGTACTTTCAATTCAGACTCTGTCAGTATGTAGTCATCAATGATGAGCTGTCCCGTCCGTTCTTCAGTCTCGTTTTTGCTTTCGTAATTCTGGTGATTTACATTTTTCCTGAATAGGCAACCCTAGCCTAAATAGGAAAGTTAGGGCTTACGAGCCGCGTTCTTTTCAGCCATTAACTAGCTCAACAGACGTTTTGTCAGAGCGGCATTTTTCAAAGGTCTTAACAAAAAATTAAATACTGGTTGTTAGAATATTTTGTCAAGCCCATTGGCATACAAATTACGCTAGCGAAGATCAAGATGTTGAAATCCACGCTCGGAAAATAACACCCCTCTTGGTTCTAGAGTGGCGCCCCTGAAGCGCAGAGGATTTTTTTTTTGGCCGATCACATATAATACGGCAGAGGAATTATAACTTCACGAGCTATAATTCAAACGCGAGTACGTGGTACGTAGCATCTCTTCAGCCTTCCCATTTAACCATGTTAAGAATCTTTTACCGAGTACAAAAACTCCGCATATCGCCAGATGCGTCCGTACTTGCGACAAGCCCCTGTCAGTTTTTAAGTCTAGTCTAGCTGCATGCTGTCAAATGCTTAATTTGACTGGCTACGCTGATTACAATCCAAATTTTGGCAGTACTCCGTACATTTCGTGTATGCATGGTTTATTATAAATCAGAGCATTATATACGTATTGATCCCTGTGTCGTTCTATTAATTTGACACGATTAGGTACTACGTAGTCGAGGTTGCTACGTGCTTCAATGTGATATACGTATGCAATTCAAGTCGATCAGCTACCTCCGTGCTCGGTCTGTGTTTCAAGCATACGATATTAAGCTGTGATATGGTTCGCTAGGCTTTAGGTCCTTGCATGTAGCCTCGAGTCGAGTTCGTAATGCGTTACTACTAACTTACTAGATTGTTAAGCATAGATATTGTACAACTACTTCGTGGTACGTGGTGTAACTTTGTGTAGTTTTTCGTATCTAATTATTTTCTGGCCAGATAAAAATGCTTGATTCGTCAAGTGAAAAAGACACGTACAATACGTATTAAACATTAGGCTCCAAACATGCATACAGGAATACCTGCAGTAATCAGCATCGAATCAAAACCTAATTCATATCGGAAGTCTCCTTGTCCTCTCAGCGCAACTTTAAATGTTGAAATCATATCACTTTTACAACACCCACGCGAAAAATGCATATGAAATTAAGGCAATAATGCCCGCCTTTCCAACTTTGTGATGAGTCGCGGCCATACCGGTGGATAAAGGCACACTAGGAGTTGTCGAGGTAGCAATCAGCTAGACAAAATAATCAGCATATAGACATATTGAGGTTAAAAAAATCATGTACATACGCTATCGACAATATGAGCCACTCCATTCGAAGTAATCTGGTTTGACGCAATGATTTTTGCGTTGTTGATGTACCACTCGCCATTGGTGAATGTCACAGTGAGGTTGTTTCCACTCTGTGTAGTGAGGACGGTACCGTTTGCGAGACTGGGTGTGTAACCTAGGAAGTTGGGTATGATGTGGTTGGACAGAGTACTTGTTAAAGATGCCGTGGTCACGTTCTGCTGAATGCTGCCTTGGTACACTTCATTTGATGTGGAGAAAATGGTTACCCCGGCTGGGTTATCAATGATCGAGGCAAGACCGGTTCTATTGAGTCCCGAAGCAAATGATGTCGCGTTGGTGTTTGAGAAAGTATCACGGAAAGATTGAGGGAGAGTGAAGAAGCTTTTCTGATAGTTAGCATATACAACATTCTGGCAAAGAGAGAAGACAAACCCATCAAGAGTGTGAATTATGCCCCCATCATAGGGTATATCAGCCTGCACGACAGAAACGCTATTCCCAAGGCCAGAGTAAAATTGGAAAGACTGGGTTGTGGAGTTGTTGTTCTGTCGCTTTCGTTTACTAGACGTGCCGTTCCCATTATTCGATGAAGGTGGAGGCATGATTACAGGCTGTTTCCTATCCGGGTTGGAAGATGGAAAAAGTGTCTCGATTTGCCTTCCAAGAGGATTCTCACCTCCCGATTGTCCGTTCAATTGATTTGCATTGTTACAGGCTTGCATCTGACCCTGATCTGACGGGAGACCAGCTTGACGGACGAGTAAGCGACGTAAGCTGGAGAGTTTGCCGCTTTCATTGAAAGCCCGGAATGCGTCGTCGTCTGGTGCAAAAACAGTCTGGACCTGCGAGGAATTGTAGAGTGGCGCGAGTCCAGGGTCCTGCTCAACCCATTGTGCAAAGAGACCAGCATTGGATGACTGTAAAGCCTCAAAGACAGTCACGGCAAGGACTCCGCGACATAGCACTGCCAAAGCACAAAGAACGAATGTAGAAGGGGCCATATTTTGATATACAAACGAATAAGTTGTCCCTTTCGAAAGAATAATAGGGCAATGAGTGACTCAAGCAAAGACAACAACAATTGAAGATAGCTTCTGAGTATTGAATCAAAAGCAGATTCTGTCGCAGATAGATAATTCCATGGAGGTATTTATACCTAGGTATACTGGCATAATAGCTGTAAGATAACGGTATGGTACATAACACTACATCACAATACGACAACACGCAGGCATCCTGTCAGTCTACGTAGTAAATTTGACTGCAGGGATTAAATACGTCCATAACATAGGCGAAACGAGTCCGGAACTGTACTTTGCAGGTAGCTTCCAAATTTTAAACTAGCTCTCTACTGTGTATTATCACTGGAGGCTCATAGCTGCCGGGAACAGCTGAGGGGGTTCGCAATACAACCCCCTGTATCCAGTAAGCATAGGGTCGAAATGCATTCGACTAACATGGGTTGCATACGCCAATAAACACTGAGCAATATGTGAAGCGAACTCGGATCTGCAAATCTGCTTGGGCGCTCTCGACGTCGGCTCCCTTTCGTGCAATATCACTGGTAGTCATGAGCTCCCAGCAAGAGGGTAGGCACCAACCCTTGCAAGCTGTCTGCAGAAAGCACTTTCCGTCACACAACGACAACGAAGGTAGGGCAAGCTATAGTACTGCACCTCGGAGCAAATAGTCGATGAGTCGAGGCTGCAACCCAAGTCACAGGCCAGTCAGATTTCGGCATGGCGTTCACTATCTGTGTTTGCAGTTGTTCCGCGGGTATCACGGAAGAGGTGGTTGTCACCCATCCATTAATACAGTTTGCATTATACTTGGGTCTGAGAAGATCTCTTTTTTCATTATTTGAGGCTCAAAATCAAAGCATGCTTGAGTAATAGGGTCCTTGGTGTGGGATTTTAGATCTCAGACTCGCCTCAAAGATCACCACAACCTCCTACTTTTACCTCCATAAGACCTGTTGGGAAACTTGGACAAGTGAGCATATTTTTGGTACTTTTCAAATAAATTTGAAATTCCATCACTGTCATCAATATGGCTTCTTTGATTGCTGCGCTGGATACCTATACGCTCCTGAAGAGGTTTCCCATGCCACACGGCAACAGTACAATAGATGCTGTTGCAGTGACGAGCTCCCATGGCCTTATATTAGTCTCCTTCTACACCATCATAATGAAAGCCATCGTCACTCAGTTTTGGATGGCCATCGTTCTTTTCGGTGTTGGGCTCTTCTTGCACCGACATTCCCCTCACGATTCCGACTCGTCCGCTACTGAAACAACCATTGGGCTCTGGAATGTCAAACATTCACCGCGACATGTTGTATACTTCATGACTCAACGAACATGGGCCGTGAGAACACTTCGAGACGTCTGGTATCCTTTAATTTGGTTTGCGGTCGCTGCCGCCGCTCTCGCAGCATCACTTGCCGTGCCCATTGTGAAAACCCAAGACCTGAAAGTAGGGACTGTCGCCCCAGTGAATCCAAAATCGGTGTTTGTCCCTAACTTCGAAGACCCCGTTGCGTCTGCACACGAAACCGCTCAGCAACTGACTCCCACTGTACCATCAGCGCTGCGTGCTGTTGGGGCCGCCGCAACCATTCCAAAGGATACGGTCTATATCTCCAGTACCACAGCACCACCGAGCAATAGTACAGTTGTGCGGTTTAACTATAGTTATGGTATATCAGGTAGCGACTTTGGGTTGCAGAAGACTCCGGATCTGTGGCTGAACGTCTCAGGATCTTGCATCACAGACTATACCTGGTACCAAGGACACATCACCGTCAACGGCGTCCCACAAGAAGTTTATTACCTGTGGAACAACCCAGCCAACTTGAAGTATGTATACCTAAGTTCCGACAGTGGGCCTGCCTTTGTTTCACCTTTCGATGGTCCTGTGCCGAGCACCGTCAATCGTACTTATGCCCTTCTCGTATCTTCCATTGGACGCCTTTCAATATCTTCATCAACAGATCCTTGGTATCTCACTCAAGATATACACGAACAGCCCTGGCCGTACGAGGTCTTGCCTGGTCGGCCACCCTTGTCATGCTGGGAGACAGACATCTGGTCATTTCGCGGACGTACGTCCCGTACATCAGAGTTGAGAAATCTCACAGATAATCGCCTCTCGCTTCCTATCTCCATCGCGCTAGCTCAGTACTTATTTGAGCCCATGGTCGTATCAACTACACAACGATTGGGCCGAGCCAGCCTAGCATCGTCGTTGACCGCTTATGGAGCTGGCTTTGATGCCGAGAAATGCAGTCTCGTCGCGGATATGACCCGTCTCGTCAACAGCAGCTATATTGCAACTCGCAACATTCTCTTCGATGCAACCACTATCAGTGCAGAGGGGCAAGACGGCCTGCTAAATGTATACCTTGGTGACAACAGGACCATACTTCCTGGCTCGGATGAATTTGTTATATCAAGCCCGAATATTATCACTCTTTCCGTAAGGGTGCTTATCATTATCCCTGCGGTATTTGTCGGAGTCGTTGTTCTTCTTACAGTTCTGGCATGCCTCCCTGATCCATGGCGCTCAAGCAAAGAGCTCAATGCCACCAGGATCCATGAATTGAAGAGACAGAGTACAAAGAGTAAACCAAGGAATGTCAGAGATTCAAGGTAAGTTGATCAATATGACATCCGTTGGATAGCCCTCAGCTAAACTCATTTGCAACAGAGGGAATGGAAATGCTAAGCAAGATGGAGGTGATGAAGCCAATGATGGTGATGACGGCAATGTGAGCAAAGAGGTGAACAATTTTGTAACCTCAATCGATGTCTGAGATACACCATCAGTATCGTATCATGTCTTTTTTGTTGGCAGCTTAGGGGTTTGGTTACCATACTCTGCTCAAATACCCAAAAACTCTCGATGGGATGGGAGTTGGTTTCCCGGGTAGTTTCATGGATTAGGTTTATTTTCCAGATTTCGACAATGCTTTGTTTGCTTTTCAATATATGTTAGTTTCTGATCAGTGTTTTCGCACAGAGATACTCACTCAATTCATGGTTATTTTTTTCCTTCCTATCTTGCTATTATAACATACCAATCGATTTCGACTTGCATTTTCTGCAACGGTCTGACCTTGATATAGGCTTCTATGATGTCGTCCACGTTGTTGGTCTAAGGTCGTCATAGCCAAACAGACGGCGTTTGCCGTGTAAAGGGGTCTGTATTACGGCGTTACCAGACAGTACGCAGTTGATACTATGATTTATCTATCTTTCAAAGCATACATCTCAAACAATTACCATACACGCGCAGGCCACACGTGCACCTTCCCTCGAAGGCAACGACCGCCTTCCTCCCACAAGCTTCCCTCGCTCTTTCCCCCTCTTCCTCCTCCTCTTCCCTTTCCTCCCTCACCTCCTTTCTCACTTCTTCTCGCCTTCCTCAACCTCACCTAATCTGCGGCACGTATCTATTCCAGCTACAGAAGGCAATATGACTGACGATCATCGTAAGTCGATTTGTTGGATCTATAATACACTGCCGTCACTGACCATACCCGTATTAGCATACCTGGACCTCCCAATACCCAAATATGCCCCGATTGAGCTACGTCCAACACCAGGCAAAGGATGGGGTGTCTTTGCCACTAGAGATATTAAACGTGGATCCCTCATCATGAAGGAGAGAGCTATGTTCATTATCCAGAAGCAATCTGACAACATCACAGAGCAAGATGTCTACAAAGCAGTTGAGAGACTGAGCGACCCCCAGATGCATATCATCGCTTGTCTGTCAGGTAACAGACCGCGCGAGCTATCGAATGGTATGATGGATAGTGGGCCGCTGGACCTTGCACAAATCTGGGGGGGAAATTGCTTCTCTCTTGAAAGTGGCGTGGAGGAACGACCTTTTGGAGATTATGTTGAGCAGAAAAGATGGGGTCTGTTTCCTTGCCATTCACGCTTCAATCATTCATGTCAACCAAACGCTGGTGTTCCCGAGTCACCATCAGAGTCACCATCAGGGTCACAGGTTGGAAGAAACTCTACGTCTAGCTATGCAGAAAGAGACATTTCAGCCGGAGAAGAAATCACAATCTCCTACAAAAACGGGTTTCGCAGTCGCACTTTGGATGAACGTCATCGATTGCTTGAATTCGAATGTCGTTGTACTGTTTGTGATCGAGCTTCGAAAGACCCGACCTTCAGGCAGGTCAGTGACTTGCGACGAAGGCTGATTAGAGGATTGATCTATCTCTTGGACGGCATAGACGAGAACAGCGAGTACGACGACGACGACTCGCACTCGAGACCAGTCATCCGCGATCCCATTATGCGCAAAGCAGCGGACAACTGCGACTTTCCCCTTAGCGCTAGACTGATTTACGATCTGTTATTAGCGGCCCTCACTGAGGCAGAGGGACTACTAGATATCGAAACAGCAGCCAACACTTGGACTCACGTGTGGCGTAGGGCTTGCTCGTTCGGGACAGAAAAAAATCGCAAGATCGCCAAGCTTGCTGTACAGCAGAAGACATGGACCGAGAGGCTCGGAATGGCTTTCCAACTTGATGGACGAGCTGATGCGGCTGATTATGGGCATACATTAGCCTACCGGCAAGTGAAAGGGATTAAGATTAGAGCTAGGTCTGTATGAACTCAACCTAGAATCCTTAATTTCTTTGAGTTAGTGGTCATTGATGATGGAAGTTTGAATAAAGTTTATCCTTGAGATGCAGCTGAAGGCGCTGCAACTTTGATATATTTCCTATGTTTGTTCTGCACGGAGTTGGAAAATTTGTCTAGTCTAGCCATCACATGTGGATGTAAAGCACCAATAGCCAACCATAACTGACGACGTCCTACACAGAATCACAGTATTCCTATCAGTATAACAGCCTGATGATTAGTAATCGGTGGAATGCCGCATTCCTGTCGCCTATCAATTTTGACTTGAAAAGCGAAAACTGAAGGCACAGATCGAAGAAGGGGGTCCTTCCTCATTAGGCAGTCCAATTAAACGCGAACGCGTGATCACGTGATCCGCGTCCATCTGCCTCGCGTCTCCCCGATAAAGTTATGGAGAACATTCAACCTCCATCCTTCAACCTTCAATGTATGGGGTCGCTGTGATTATAAAATAGCAAATTACAACAAGATGTCTTCGCGACCGGAGCTCAAAGTAAGTTCTACAAATTACTAATACCCCTATTGTTGAAAATTGCTTCCCTGCATACTGCAAAGCTTCAATACGCAAGCTAATCTTGACATTATAGGTCGACGATGAAAACGGTTTCATTCGCTTTTTCCGATCTCTTCCTTCCAAAGATGCCGTCAACGAAAGTAACCCGACGACTATTCGCTTGTTTGACCGTGGCGATTGGTATACAGCCCACGGTACCGATGCCGAATTCATTGCCCGCACTGTCTACAAAACCACTTCTGTTCTACGAACATTAGGCCGAAGCGACTCAGGCGGCTTGCCTTCAGTCACGCTGAGTGTGACGGTCTTTCGAAATTTCCTGCGAGAAGCTCTCTTCCGTCTGAACAAGCGCATCGAAATCTGGGTGTCTGCAGAGAGTGGAAGAGGACAATGGAAATTAGGAAAACAGGCCAGTCCAGGAAACTTGCAGGATGTTGAGGAGGAACTCGGTGGTGCAGGTGGAAATGCGATGGATTCGGCGCCCATCATCCTTGCCGTCAAAGTTTCCGCTCGTTCATCAGAGGCTAAGAATATTGGTGTTTGCTTCGCGGATGCTAGCGTTCGTGAACTCGGTGTGAGCGAATTCCTCGACAACGATGTTTATTCCAATTTCGAATCACTCGTTATTCAACTTGGCGTGAAAGAATGTGTGATTCAGCTTGATAGCACCAAGAAGGATGCTGAGCTGGCGAAACTTAGGGCCATTGCTGATACTTGTGGAATTGCTATAACAGAGCGGCCCATGGCAGACTTTGGTACGAGAGACATTGAGCAGGATTTGACGAGGCTCCTGCGCGACGAACGATCAGCTGCCACCTTACCACAGACAGAATTGAAGTTGGCGATGGGCGCCGCTGCTTCTCTGATCAAATACTTAGGAGTCATGTCAGATGCGACCAATTTCGGTCAATATCAACTTTACCAGCACGATCTGTCACAGTATATGAAGTTGGATGCTTCCGCACTACGTGCTTTGAATCTCATGCCTGGCCCCCGAGATGGAGCAAAGAACATGAGTTTGTACGGACTTTTGAATCATTGCAAGACGCCTGTGGGAAGTCGATTGCTCGCCCAATGGCTCAAGCAGCCCCTGATGGATCAGACACAAATAGAAAAGCGACATCAACTAGTTGAGGCATTTGTCGTCGACACAGAATTACGCCAGACTATGCAGGAGGAACATTTACGAGCAATTCCAGATTTATACAGACTGGCTAAGCGCTTTCAGCGCAGCCAAGCCAACTTGGAGGATGTGGTACGAGTCTATCAAGTTGCTATTCGCTTACCGGGCTTCGTCCGCAGCTTTGAGAATGTCATGGACGAGCAATACCAAATACCTTTGGACGAGCAGTACACAACAAAGTTGCGCAACCTGTCCAACAGTCTTGCAAAACTCGAGGAGATGGTTGAAACTACAGTTGACCTTGACGCACTTGATAACCATGAGTTCATCATCAAACCCGAGTTTGATGACAGTCTGCGGGTCATCCGCAAGAAGCTTGACAAACTTCGCTACGACATGGACTTGGAACATCGACGGGTTGCTAAGGACCTGAATCAAGACATGGAGAAGAAACTTTTCATGGAAAACCACCGCGTACACGGTTGGTGCTTCAGATTGACCAGGAATGAAGCTGGGTGTATTCGCAACAAACGGGAGTACCAGGAATGCTCAACACAGAAGAACGGAGTTTATTTCACCACGAGAACGATGCAAGAACTCCGCAGAGAGCACGATCAACTGTCATCAAACTACAATCGCACTCAATCTGGCCTTGTCCAAGAAGTAGTCAACGTTGCTACTTCTTATTGCCCTGTACTGGAACAATTAGCCGGCACTTTGGCCCATCTAGATGTCATCGTCAGTTTCGCTCACATGTCAGTCCACGCCCCTACAGCATATACTCGTCCTAAGATGCACCCACGAGGTACTGGAAACACCATTCTCAAAGAAGCACGTCATCCATGCATGGAAATGCAAGACGATATCTCATTCATCACAAACGACGTCTCACTTGTGCGAGATAAGTCCTCGTTCCTCATTATTACAGGACCGAACATGGGTGGTAAATCCACCTATA
Source organism: Talaromyces adpressus (assembly GCA_002775195.1). Taxonomy (NCBI): domain Eukaryota; kingdom Fungi; phylum Ascomycota; class Eurotiomycetes; order Eurotiales; family Trichocomaceae; genus Talaromyces; species Talaromyces adpressus. Next base: position 349,926 of record NHZS01000554.1, read on the forward strand.
TTCGACAGATCGGTGTCATTGCGCTGATGGCTCAGATTGGTTGTTTCGTGCCTTGTACTGAAGCAGAGCTGACAATATTCGATTGCATTCTTGCTCGAGTAGGAGCGAGTGATTCACAGCTCAAGGGCGTGTCAACCTTCATGGCCGAAATGCTTGAAACCTCAAACATCTTGAAATCCGCCACATCCGAATCCTTGATCATTATAGATGAGCTTGGTCGAGGAACCAGTACGTACGATGGCTTTGGTCTTGCATGGGCCATTTCCGAACACATTGTCACGGAGATAGGCTGCTTCGGCATGTTTGCAACTCACTTCCATGAGCTAACGGCCTTGGCCGACCGCTATCCAAAGTCCGTGAAGAATCTACATGTGGTCGCTTTCATTGGCGATGCCAAGGAGGGAGAAAGCAACAAGAAGAGGGAAGTCACTCTCCTCTACCGCGTTGAGCCTGGCGTTTGTGATCAATCTTTCGGTATCCACGTTGCCGAACTTGTCCGCTTCCCAGAGAAGGTGGTCAACATGGCTCGACAAAAAGCGGAAGAATTAGAAGACTTCACCACAGCAACTTCCGACAACTCGGAGAAAAAAGAAGCTTCAGCACTTGACGGCTACTCTCAAGAGGAAGTAGAAGAAGGCAGCGCACTCTTGAAGTCAATGTTACTCAAGTGGAAGGCGGAAATCGAAGCCCCTGGAAAGGAGAACCTGACTGCAGAAGAAAAACGTCAGATCATGCGCGATTTGGTCGCAGCGGATAGCAGTTTGCGGTCAAACAAGGTCTTTCAGGGTATCAAAGCTCTATAGACGCTCATATTTCAATTCATCTCTGCAATCTACAAGCTCATATCATTTCGGTTACTGGGTTCAAGGTATTTTATAACGGAGGTTCTCGGGAAGGTCTAGGGCATACGCAATATTGTTATCATGTATACCACTTTTGATGGGAGACAAACATCATTGTCGCCAATTCGTGTTTCCCCTGTAGTTGACGATGTCCTCAGAAACTAAATTCGTCGGAACGTATAGTTGACTGTTAGCGGCGAATATTCAGCACACATCTCAATTCTCTTGGCATGAAGCCTTTTCCATTGCTCAAATTATTGTAATATGACGGAATTACAATAAAGTAATTGTTACTAGTAACATATCACAATGAAAAGACTTCCACGTGTTAAGGACGGAAACGATGATAAAAACACGTGACGGCGACGCAACCACCTGTCGAAACTTGGAAGATCGAGACACATCTCTACTTTGAACACAACAAACAGCGTCTCATTGCTGTACACACTACTCGATTTTCGGTTGAAATTGTACGGTATCCTCTCTGCGACACGGTTATGCGATCAACCAGAAATCAGGACTACTAATTGAATAGGGGAACCGTTCTCGATTGTCGGACTACATCAATCCCCAACGCCGTACCGTCATGCCGTTACCCTGAAATTCACCTCACTTCAATTCAATTAACGTCGACCGCCAGCAAAGTCAGATCGGACTAGATTCATGCATCCCTTCTCCGTCCTGACACTCGGAATCTTTGTAGCGGGCTACATCACTGCGAGGTGGGACCTTGTTACTCGCCTCTACGAACTTGCGATCTTTGCCTGGAATCACGGAGTCGTTACTCGCACCGCTAAGGGATTCGTGCTGCTCTCGGTCATACTATTTATCTTAATCATACCGCTCCATTACCTCGCATCGAAAGAAATCGACCTACACCCCCGTGTTGTTCAGCAAGGTATATCTGCGCGGGAGGAGTTGCGCCGAAGGGGCTCCTTTTAAAAAAGCAAATCTTCGAGCTGCCGTACTTGGAAGGATGACAATATGATAAATGGCGATGGCTTGCTGCGTATTTTCTGGCCGAATGATATACCACGCTCATCGTCGCCCGGAGTTATTATCGGCTGGCGCAATTCGGATTTGGATTTATTCGTCGTAACTGTGCTGGAAGATGTCGAGGTATGCGAAGTGCTAGATACAGAATAGGGGTTGCTCACGATGCTAACGTTTGACGTCTCTCAAGCCCAAAAGTGTCGATAATGCGCTGCGAACGGGCATCCTGTTCCGCAATTGCCCTCACCCGATCGCCCAACTCTTCGTTCTCTGTGGAAAATCGGCCATGCATGTTTTAGGCTCAACCAACCCAACTGAGCCACCAACAACTTTCGATGCCGGCCATCTATCAGTGACTACAAATACCTCGTATAAGATACCCCGTGTTTTCTGTCCTCCAGAAACGAATGTCTCGGTTCAAGTGATTATGTTCAATCGCCCTCACCCGACCCGCATGCAATATATGTCGTTGGAGCCGATATCGTTAGCTCTGGCCGATAAGCAATCGATTCATGGAAAGGGTGTGTCTTTTGCTCCGATAGATGCGGAGGAGGAAGAGGAGAAGGCTCAGTCGAAAAAGTTGATCGAGAAGCTCAAGTGGCATACGGTTGTCCGCCATGTCCCATCTCAGAAGGAAGTTGCGCTGCCTATCATCTTAAACCAGGTGAACTGCGCCTTCGAGGTTGGACAGCTCATTGAGAAGAACAGTCGCCTAATTGGGACCCGCCCAAAGAGAAGCATGAGTGTCAGCGAACGGGTCGTGGAATCTGCTACAACAATATGGGACTTTTTTGTTGACATCTTCTGGCAATGGATCTGGCCGGTTCTTACGAGATGTTTTGTCTTCGGTTTGGTATGCCATCGGGCAGTTGCTGAACTGGTCCTACGTATGCTTGAATGGCGAGCTCGTCCCGATGCTGCAGCTCTCAAGGATATATCCGCCACAGCGCAACAGGTCGATATTCGATTACAACAGTTTTGCTACTGGCCTATACAGTACGTCAAACTCCGGCAGAGAAAGGACAACTGGGAGAGTGTCACGACCAGTCACCCAGATTACATTCGCTTTTACAACTCGCTGTGGCTTGTTGCCAACGATGTCATTATTGGCATTGCTTTGGGCTCTTACATTATCGATAACGCGCAATGGGTGGCCAGTCGAATAGACTATTTGATTACAGACTGGACAGTCGAGGGCTTACAGCGAACCATATCATGGTTAATGGGATGGCCAGCCGGTTTGAAGCTCAACAATGAGCTAGCTGCATTCCTGGGAGATCTTTTTCTTTGGGTCATTGAACATTGGGCCGGTATGTCACCGTTCTCTCGAAGTTAAAAGAGTATGAGCACTAACTTTATATATAGCCTGTATCGCCAACCTACAACCATATTTACCACACCTAATCTACATCATTGGTTGCTCAAGTTTCGCCGGTGCCAGCATGCCAATCGCTCTATTCTCCGATCTACTTTCGATCATCACCATCCACATCTATTCATTCTACATAGCATCGGCTCGCATATTTAATTGGCAACTAAGCATTATAATATCCCTTTTCCACCTCTTCCGCGGCAAGAAACGGAACGTTCTTCGCAATCGAATCGATTCCTGCGACTACGATCTCGATCAGCTCTTGCTGGGGACGATTCTGTTCACCGTGTTATTCTTTCTTCTTCCGACGGTTGTCGTCTTTTATCTTGCATTTGCATCGGCGCGGATGTTGATTATCTCACTCAAAGCAGCGCTGGATACGTGGTTGGCATTTTTGAATCACTTTCCCCTGTTTGCGCTAATGCTGCGCGTCAAGGATCCCGGACGTTTGCCTGGTATGACCTTTTTAAAAATCTGAATTTGTTTCGAGTACTAACGAGAACCGTAGGAGGCGTCTATTTCTCGCTGCGAGAAGAGATCATCAAACCATCATCTAAACAAAAAGGTGCAGAGGCGACCAGAATATCCTACATCCATCTCGAGGTATGTCCTCCTACCGGTCTGTCATGAAATGAAACAGTATACTAAGAATTCCACAGTCCATGCCCCTCTCCCTCCGCGCCATGTTCGACCAATACTTCCAACTCGGCCATCGCCTCCGCAAACACTACCTCTCACCCAGCGTCATCCTATGTCTCGTCACCGGCCGCTTCGTCCCTCCTATCCACCGCCGCAACCTCTACAGTATGCAATACAGCATGCTTCCAGCCCACCGCGCGGGTATGTTTGAGGTTTGGAATCGACTGACGGAGAAGAAGAGTACCTCGAATGGCTCGAGTGGTGGTCGGAGTATGAATGGTGGTATGGGTAATGGGCTTGTCAAAGTGCCGTCTAGTTATATATCTAATGGTGGTAGTCGGCGTGGCCATCGGTGATGACTGTCATGTATTTAGTGTAGCATATACTTTATGTTATACATATTTTTTTTCCTGACATCTTCCTCGTCATTCAGATATCATTCATATGAATATCCTTAGATGAAGTGTGGTCCTAATTGTTATGGATCAAACAGGTTATTGTACCAAACATCTCCTCATCTACCTCCATCCGGCCCTACCTAATGATCGCTGTTCTATGTCTCCGCCACTGAACTTGAAAGAAGCAATTCGCTTGCAGTGCCTTGAGGTAATATAGCGTCTCGCCGAAGCTACGGACCGTCCAGCCGAGACTTATCAAGCCGACGTACGCACATGAGAAAGCAATGAAACACAGATTTTAATTATCTTTTCAAGGATCCAGAGCCCTTCATCTATGCTTGGCACTTTTAAGAGGACATCATGTCATAAAATAGGATAGCACTCCGCATCCACCTGGGCATCCAATTCTGTATCTTGTCCGGATAATATTATGCGGTTCTCTGGCGCCCTTCTATACCACAAATTGCTTAATACCCAGATACTTAGATGACATAGGAGCCCGCTGGAGAGCAACGAGTATCAACCTGCACGGTTTTGTTGCTTTGCCAACTGTACCAATTTCTTCAACGAAGGACCTTCATCGTCCTTCCGCACCTCAACCATATTGAAGCCCTTGGCTGCTTTGAGTTTCAAGCTCTCTACATATATATAATCTCGCAGCTTTCTCTCCGGTCTCCAAGCCGTTGACAGAATACGACGCCGATTCGAGATAATTCCAAGGCTGCACGTCGTTGGAATCAAATTCCATGACAATCTTGGAATAAGATCATTAATCTCACATGGAATCATGCTCTGCTTATATCGCCCCCATTTTTAGACATTCTTTAGTACATGTCGGGAAGGCACCGCAATCCTATATCTGCTTCAGGGCCTTCTCTGCTGATGTATACTGCTGGAGTCCTTCAGTGTGTTATATCCTTACCTTTCTAGCTAATCTTAGGATGTAGAAGGGCACCAGAGACCCGTATGTTCAATCAATCTGTTACCGGGGATGGGAGGCGCTGGAGTCCATCGGACCCTATTATCAACTACTACTTGGTTCTCATACGATATGAGAGTTCTCCATGGATGCACATGTCTTGTGGATTTGCCCTCCTTGATATATACTGCTAGAGTGCCTCCATCTTCTTTAATTCTTAGGTCTCAAGTTAACTTTATGGCTTGTGAACATTTGAAGCGCTGCAGATCTATATGCTTCGCGAATCTGTTGCCCTTGATATGAACTGTTGAAGTCCTTCGGGGATGAGAATAATCTGATAGCAAGTCTTCATACAGGATAGGAGTGCCCTCTAGATCTATATGCCTTGTAGATTCATGTTTCTTGATACATCTCGCTGGAGTGCTTCGATACGCTATAATACAGAATCTCGAGCTCCTTTGGGTAACACTCGGAGCATCGAAGACTTGAACATTCTCTAGATCTGCTTCTCTCAATGGAGACTGCTGGAGTGCCCCCATACTATCTCATCATTAGAATTCAGGATGTTTGTAGCATGTGAAGCACTGCAGATCTATATGTTTTGTGAATCTATCCCTTTTGATATAAACTGTGGAAGTCCTTCAGAGCTGAAAACAATCCAAGATCAAGTCTTTGTATAAGTCAGGAGTGCTCTCTAGATCTATATGCCTTGTAGATTCATTTTTCTTGATATATCCTGCTGGAGTGCTTCTATACAATATATTACAAAACCAATAACTCCTCTTATATAACTCAGGGGTGCCAGGGATCTATATACTCTGAAGATCTGCTTCTCTCAATGTAGGCTGCTGGGGTGCCTCAGGTCGTCAACATCTAACTCTGCACAGAAGCTTGTCGCCGACGCACTAGTCACACACGCCCACATTAATATCTGTGAAGGGCGTCACAATTTTTTTTCCCTTTTTGTTTTTCTCTCTTTCTTCATCCTCACACATCCCAAAGGCCACCTGCTGCTGCCCCCGCCGCCAACAACACCAACACTAAGAAACCCTCGTTTATCTCCCCGTCGTGCCCCCAACCTTTTTCCTTCAAAATGGCTCATGGAGGAAAGTGGACCCTCGAACAGAGGATATACCTGGTGGCCATGAAACTGGCCGCCACATATGGATGGGAGAAGGTCGCAGAAGACTTCAGAGCCATATACGGAAGTGGGGCAACGAAAAAAGACGTCGAGAGCAAATATAACAAGGATCTAAAGGGGGGGCCGATTTTCCGAGTCCTGACGGAATTGTTAACCGCGGGCATTCTCCCAGAAGACCCCGAGGAGCAGCGCATCCTCGTGTGTGCAGTCTTGATGATCGGTGAGATCCCCATGGAGTATCGTCGGGCCTGATAGCAGGTGAGAAATTTCTTTCGATTATTGTCATTTCCAGTTCACTTCCATTTCACACAGAGAGGAGATTTTTTTCATTGAGTCATGTCTTCGTTTTCTCATCATAAAAACACACAATTTTTGATGTCGAGCGGGTGATATGCATTATCACCGTTTAAGATGCTCAGCATCACTTTCTTTTGACCCTTGCTTTGCTTCCTCCAGCATCGTGTCGATGCCTCGATCTTTGAGTGCTTTCTGTCGTTTTGTTTTTAGCAGCAGTCTCTATCCAGAGTGTCGCTCTGGTACATACCATGAGACACGAGTTGTACTTTTTGAAGAGCTCGGCACACTCATCTTTGGAGTTGCCTCTGAGATATTCTATCCCCTCGTCAGTTTTGCTTTTGTTTTGGACAGGCATCTGTTTTCTCACTTTCGCTGTACCATTTGAGGAAACATGTGTCGTATTTTCTAACTCATTTGTCAGACAGATTCAACACACAGCTCGCCACTCAACCACCTACTCTTTGATTTCGTTGCACTCGGGGGCCAGGGACGCCGACATGATGAGATTTTTTCTGACCGGTAGTTCCCTGTGCTTTCCTCAGATTGTATTCGAATTCCGTCCACTTTCTTCTCACAAGAGTATGGTGTTGTTGTTGGTTGACATGAAGCTTGGTTCGGAAGCTTGTCACATCTTGTCTCCACTCATAATTTTAGCGCCGGGCAATTGGTTTTTCCCGTGAGTTTTTATGCCGCTAAATCTTATCAAAAGTTTTGACAGTTCATGAACAACTCATTTTTGCGTTAGGATTGATTCCTCACATACCACATTCATTCATGCTTTTGATGCAATTGGAATCTTTCTCTCCTCTCTTTCGCCCTCCTCTTTGAGCCTCGTCGCTGGTCATTATCCATCATGGATAACTCGGCAGATTTTTCCTCATTCCAAGATAAAGTGACAGCTGCTTTGATCAAGAGCACCCAGACAGTCAAAAAAATTGGTGACGAGGACGTCGACTTCCACCGTACTTCAAGCACCGAATTTGCCGAAAACCTCGACGAACAGAGCTCACGCTTACTTTCACTCACCTCATCCTTACTCAAAGTCGCGACTGACGGCACCGACATCAAAGCTCCCCTCCTCGAGGACGAAGACGCGATCGAAGACAATTGGCGTGGCATTGTGGATGTGATTGATAACTTGCTTGAGAAGGCAGATGCGTGTCTAGACGAGTTCACTGGCATCATCAAAAAATTGAGCCCTCCGCAGCAGGATCGCATCCGTGAGGCGAGCACTCGACAGCAAGAGAAGAAGTTTCCGACCATCTACGATTACGGTCCATCCAAGATTCCGAAACCTCAGCTCCAATTTCGCATTGCACCAAACAACCACGACACATCACCATTCCGCCCTCTGCTCAAATCCAAGCCGCATGCTATCGTACCATTAGAGAAGTCTCTTCAACTGGTTGAGACAGAGAAGAAGCCAGCATTGTACGTCATCATCCACATATCTTGACAGAGCGAGACTAACAATACATATAGCTACCCAAATCCCTACGAAAAAGAAATTCGCGATGCCGAGTATCCCGAGTCAGCCTACGTCGTCTCACCACCAGTCAAGTTCGGTCCTGTCGAAACCACACAAGCCGTCTGGGTCGATACTCCCGAAGGAGTTGCCGAAATGATCAAGGAACTCAAAAAGGCAAAGGAGATTGCTGTCGACTTGGAACACCATGACGTGCACACGTACTATGGACTGGTGTCATTGATGCAAATTAGCACTCGTGACAAGGACTGGGTAGTCGACACACTTCAGCCATGGCGTGAAGACCTGCAGCAGCTGAATGAAGTTTTCGCCGACCCCAAGATTCTCAAAGTCTTCCATGGTTCGACGATGGATATTGTCTGGCTTCAAAGAGACTTGGGTCTTTATGTCGTGGGCTTGTTCGACACATACCATGCTGCGGTGGCTTTGGGATTCCCCAAGCGAAGTCTGAAATTCTTGCTCGAGAAATATGCGCATTACGAAGCAGACAAGAAGTACCAAATGGCTGACTGGCGCCTGAGACCGTTGACTGAAGAAATGTTGAAATATGCTCGTGCCGACACGCATTATCTTCTCTACATCTACGACTGCTTGCGCAATGAGCTGCTTGAAAATTCTACACCCAAGAGAAATCAGATCGACTATGTGTTGGAGCGATCAAAGACTGAAGCCTTGCAACGCTACGAGCGACCCGTTTATGATATGGCCGGTGGACAAGGCGCTGGCGGCTGGTATGATCTACTGAGCAGGAACCCCGCTCTGTTCTCGAAAGAACAATTTTCAGTCTTCAAGGCAGTTCACGAATGGCGGGATCGAGTTGCGCGAGAAGAAGACGAGGGTCTACAATGCGTTTTCCCTAGACATATGCTCTTCAAAGTGGCGGTGGCTATGCCTGTCGACAAGCATACTCTTTTCAAAACCCTATCGCCAGTTACTTTGATCGTGAAGGACAGAATCAATGAGTTGCTAGCTCTGATCAAGAAGGCGAAAATTGAGGGTGCTACCGGTCCTGAGCTACGCGATGTTATCAAGCCAAGGAAGACTGTTGAAGAAGCTGCTATATCCGCTACCAAGCCATCACCACTTTTGACCGGAGAACCAACTGTTGTTTCAGTTGTCCGAGCAGACTCATCTCAGTTCTGGGGAGCGGCACTGCAGGCAGCGGAGTCAGCTGTGGTCCCACCTAACTACAAAGTGGCGGCATCATTCGAAGCTTTGCGGTTGTCTGTCCCTATTCCTCCCATGCCTGTGACGGTGTCTGAAGTCCGCCAAATGGTTCAAGAGACCACTCCTACTGTGACGTCCGTTGAACCATCACCAATGACCACCCCTTCGACCAACAAGGCAGATAAGAGGAGCGACATTTTCACAGTCAAGGAAGTCGCCCCACGCCACAAGAGAAAAGCGATTGAAGCGGTAGAAGGCTCCGACGAAACCTCCTCCAGCAGCGGCAGCAGTGAAAGCGAGAGCTCAAGCTCAAGCTCAAGTGAAGAAGAAATCCAACGTCAACCCCCCACCAAAAGATCACGCAACGAGAAGAAACCGCACAACAAGCCGCGCAAAGAGGAAGAAGACACAATCCCATTCGACTACAACACGGCATCCTCAGTCCTGCACTCAGAGGACATGGCCGCGGCGGCGGCAACGGCAAATCTACCGAATCAGAAGAAATATTTCAACCCTTATGCCAAGTCGCTGAATGCGCCTAGCGGGGTACGGAAACAGAAGAAGGAGACGAGTGGGCGGACGTTTACATTCAGGTAGATCGATAGAAAGGAGTCAAAGGAGAGATGGGGAAGTGTGGTCGAGCTGTGTATTGCATCTGCATCTGCATCTGCTATCAGACATGTTTATTTTTATTTGAGTTGATACCCGCATGGATCCATGATGATACTATTTTTTCTCTTCTGTTGGATTAGTTGCCTCAGGCAGCTTTTTCACAAGCAATGCAATGACGACATGGATATTCATTTCATCAATCATCTTCTTCGTTTACATTTCTAAGCACGCCAACACTCTGATCCTCTGCCAGGATCAGACTTCCATCCATCCTACCTAAATCAAAATTGATCACGAGAATCGAGCCCTGACCCATGACCACTGGTGTAAGTAGTCTAGTTCAACCCCTCAGCCCCAGGAACCTGGTCACTCAGTGAAACTAGCGCCAGACCAGAGAGGTCCAGGAAGAGGTCCGAGCTTCTTTTGATTCATGTCGTAGGTAGATGAACGACTGACTATTAAGCTGTGCTGATTCTCATTCTTAGGCATGTGTCACTCGCTCCAGAAGAGTGAAGAGACAAAGGTTGAGGCTGAGTCAAGTGATCGAGATGATCCGAGCCGAGCTGACGAAAAAGCTCGATACCATGTCTTAGTTTTTGATCAATTGTGAATCAACTCCGGTGCTTATCTTGGCATGCTCGGAATATAAAATACATCATCATTATCATATTGTCAAGGTTCATAGCAAAAATCAAGGAATTCTGTTGTACAGAGTACCTGCATCCGGGTCCCTGCGCTAGCACCTAGGTAGGTCAGTGGCTGAGAGTCACGAGGATACCTACATAACAGTAACTACTCCATATTTAACTTGGTATTTGTATGTCAGCGTTATAATGTAACACGGTTCTTGCTGGATATCAGATCCATCGCCCAGCCGTCGAATACAATCCAAGCTATTTTAATCTTATTCACGGATGCACGTATGAACGGACAATCAGACACTATTGAAGGTTAAGCGGCAGATGATATATTGGAACAAAGAAACATTTGAAGCGGTCGGTGTTCGGCCTATCGGAAAGTCGGGATAATCGTTTAGACGCTGCTGCATGATTCTCTACTAATTTACTAACTACGGAGTAGGCTAAGGTCGAGATGTTATCAATTGATTCAATTCAGAGTAAAGTCAAGTCATACGGGTAGGAAAGAAGTCTGTCCTACGTCAAGGCCGGGACGCATGACCTGTCATTGTCCCTTGCATCCGATGCATCGACTGGACATGCTATGTAGTCTATTCTGTTATTCTCAGTAGAGTGACTAGGTAGTGGAGTGTTAAGACTCGGATGACGGTGGAGACTGATAGTAATACTCTCTACTAGTTTAGTGACATTGTAATGCTGTTACGCTGTAATACTTCTTCAAGCGAATTGCGTTCATGATGACATGCTCTTTATTGGGCTTGTAGATGATACACTCATCTAATACTACGTAGTATATATATATATATATATCATTGTTCTCTACTCATCGCACAGAATGACTTTGTACCTGATGTACACCGTATTGCTTGTCGTAATGCCCAGTATGATAAATACACTACTGCACGCCGGCCCACTCACACGGCTGTTCCTGCATGGCACGGCCAATCAAGCGTTGCAGGCTTGCTTTATTCTTAGACGTATCCAGACTCAGGGGTAACCATCGAGGACGGACTGCTCGGTGGACTGTGTGTCTTATGCTTGTCACTTGTGCTGGCAGTGTACGTACATACATAGTACGCAGGGCTGTAACTCATGCAATCAGGATAGCGTACTACTCGAGAGCGTTTCAGAACTGTCTTGTCTCACCTTTCGTTGCTGAATGCGACCCCAAGTCATGTCATGCTATGTACGAGACATAGACATGCCCCTATTCTATGCCTTCACCTTTCAAGAGCCAGGACACTCATAAGTTAATCTACACTTGTCTCTCACTCCGCTAGTGCAACCTCAAACTTGATGTCCTCTGCTAAGACCAGTCCCCATAATTAAGGCTCCATATTGATAGCTAGAAGATATACTCCGTATTCCGTAATCCACACACAATCATCAACGATCAGACCAGCTATGATTACTCAAGAGTCAGTGCTCAATTGATCATAAGAGTCCGTAACGCTACCTGGTCAGGTCTGTTCCTTTTAATTTCTTATCGTTGCATAGCAGAAATTATGATTCTGGTCGTGACTGTGAGGATGTGTATTGTTTGACTGTGTAGCCTTCTGCTACATGTCATGTATATCATGCCGGTCGGCCGGTTCCCAGACTTGCCGAAGAGACACAAAATCATATCTCGTACACCTGGCAAGTCAGTTGTAAACTCACAATTCAACGAAACAAAGAAAACAACTATAGAAACGTCAGTAGAAATAGTAAACAGAAAACATCGAACTCTTATCGGCGGCGTAATGACTCCGTGGTCATACTAACCGGAAACCCACACACCCCCGCTCTTTCCCTGTGGCTCTTCCCCCTGCTCCTCCTTCCTCTTATTCCCTCGCACCCCTCCGCTATCCTTGAACCCGGCAGCCAATCCGTCGATCTTCTTCGTACCTCTTATTGTTCTCTGCTCTCCTTTTATCTTCTTCCTTCTATACATCTCGTCTATATCCATCCCGCTCGCTTCCTTTGTCTATCGTCTCGCCGGCATTGCCCACGCTCTTTTACTCGGCTCGCATCAAAGTAAAAAGGGGCCAGCAGAAAAAAGGCAGCAACCTCCCGGAAACTAACACACAGCACAGCACACACTTACGGTTTCGCTCGCACCCCGATCCCTACCCAACGTCCCCTGCGTAATTCAACTCACGACCTTACGCTTTCGTCCGGACGATAAAACCTTTACAAATATATTCGAACTTTCTGCATCACCTGGACTGAAATTTCTACCATCCGGTCTACTACACGAGACAGGTGGACGTGATTAAACAAGAATCAACTGTTTTTTCGGCGTCATTCGACGAGATTTCAATCCGGCCGGCTTTTCATGGGACAACTCTGAATTGACGCCTGCACATATATATCGACCGCAGCGAGAGCGACTTCGCCGGTGATTCGCTATATATACTTTCGCTATATAAACATCTTTTCCCACCGTCGCGATCATCGCCGCCCCAATGTCGGTAGCCACCATGCTCCAACCGGCATCGAGGGCATCGACATCCTCTTCTTCCTCCTTTCAACCCGTTTCTCGCCAAAACACAATGTCTTCCATGCACGACACTAGATCGGTGCGCGCATCGAAGCGCATGTCCGTGACGGCGCTGTACCTGTCCATGTCCGCGAAAGATAAAGATTTGGAAATTTCGGATGAATTGGCCAAAGGTTTGCCACCTTTTCCTTCGATCGTCAAGTACTGCGATTACTGACTGTGGTGGTTAGCGCAAAAACACCTCCGCGAACTCAAAGCCAAAATCTCGTCACAGTCCAAAAAGAACTTCGTTCTCGAAAAAGATGTCCGGTACTTGGATTCTAGAATTGCATTGCTCATTCAAAATCGCATGGCATTAGAGGAGGTTTGTGCTCTATCCGTAGGTGTTACGTTGTCGCGAACTGACACGCTTGTAGCAAAATGAAATTTCAAGCCGCCTCGAGGAGAGCTTGGAATCTTCCCAAGAAGGCCACTTTCCCAACGACGAAAAGACGCAAAAATACGGAAACCTCCTTTTCCTCCTCCAGTCAGAGCCGAAACACATTGCCCACCTCTGCCGTCTAGTTTCAATGTCCGAGATTGACTCCCTTCTGCAAACCGTCATGTTCACCATCTACGGAAACCAATACGAGAGCCGCGAAGAACACTTGCTATTAACCATGTTTCAGTCCGTCCTGACCTACCAGTTCGATAATACCCCAGAATACTCGTCGCTCTTGCGCCAAAACACGCCCGTCTCGCGAATGATGACGACCTATACGCGCCGTGGTCCCGGTCAAAGCTATCTCAAACAAGTCCTGGCGCAGCGGATCAACGACCTCATTGAGTTGCAGGATGTCGATCTCGAAATCAACCCATTGAAGGTTTACGAGAGCATGGTTCAGCAGATAGAAGAGAGCTCCGGACAACTACCCGACTACTTACCGAAATCAGTGACTGCCGAGGTCGCAGCTGAGAACGAACAGGTTAAAAAAATCATTGAACCCCGTCTGCAAATGCTGACCGATATTGCCAACACTTTTTTGACGACAATCATTGATGGACTCGAGGATGCTCCGTATGGGATCCGTTGGATCTGCAAGCAGATCCGCAGTCTGTCCCGCCGCAAGTACCCGGATGCTCAGGACCAAACCATTTGTACATTGATTGGAGGTTTCTTCTTTCTCCGTTTCATCAACCCAGCCATCGTGACCCCTCGGTCGTACATGCTCATCGAATCTGTTCCTTCTGACAAGCCGCGACGAACTCTGACTCTCATTGCTAAGATGTTGCAAAACTTGGCGAACAAGCCTTCATACGCCAAAGAACCATATATGGCAGCGCTTCAGCCGTTCATCCATCAGAACAAAGAACGTGTAAACAAGTTTATGCTTGACCTGTGCGAAGTTCAGGACTTTTACGAAAGTTTGGAAATGGATAACTACGTCGCTTTGACAAAGCGTGATCTTGAATTGCAGATTACCTTGAACGAGGTCTACGCTACTCATGCCTTATTGGAGAGACATAGCACAGCTCTGGCGGCTTCGGATCAACACTCTCACTTGCACACCATACTCCAAGAACTCGGCCCAGCGCCGCCACAGCTTCCTCGCAAAGACAACCGGACGATCAATCTGCCTCTTTTTAGCAAGTGGGAGACCTCTGTCGACGATTTGACCGCCGCTCTCGACATTACACAAGAGGAGATTTACTTTATGGAGGCCAAGTCGACTTTTGTTCAAATATTACGTTCGCTTCCACCTAATTCCAGCGTCCTGCGACGACCTTTACGTCTAGACCGCATTGCCGAGGCTGCTGCCACCTTGAAGAACGATGCAGTTATGGTACGCAAGGGTATTCGGACCATGGAACTGCTCAGCCAGCTTCAGGAGATGGGCGTGATTGACCGTTCAGACGAGTTTGGTCTTTTGCGTGATGAGGTCGAGCAGGAGTTGGTTCATTTGGGCTCGCTCAAGGAGAAGGTTGCTGAAGAGGCCAAACAGTTGGATGGGGTTTTCCGTACAATCCGCGATCATAATGCGTACTTGGTTGGTCAGTTGGAAACATACAAGTCGTATTTGCATAACGTACGAAGCCAGTCCGAAGGCAAGTCACGCAAACAACAGAAAAATCAAGAACTTGGCCCGTACAAGTTCACACATCAGCAACTAGAGAAAGAGGGAGTTATCCGCAAGAGCAACGTCCCAGAGAATCGGCGAGCAAATATCTACTTCATGTTCCGCAGCCCACTTCCGGGAACGTTCGTCATCAGTCTACACTATAAGGGTAAGCGATCATTATTTGTTTGCGGAATGCAGAATCATTTACTGACTTTATATAGGACGCGCGCGTGGCCTTTTGGAATTGGACTTGAAACTGGATGATCTGCTTGAAATGCAGAAAGACGCCCAAGAAGACCTTGATCTTGAATACGTTCAATTCAACGTATCAAAGGTCTTGACACTATTGAACAAACGTTTCGCTCGTCGCAAGGGCTGGTAATCGTCCACCACTCGCCAATGCGTTTGTGAAATGCCCGGTCAAAGTGCTCGCTCCGAGCTTGACACCCTCATATGATACCCAACCCGCTGGCGCCAACGCCTGTTGGCCCTAGCTGGGTCCTGCACATATTCTTACCTATTGGTTTTGGTTGTGGTTTTGTTATATTCGTTATACGTACTGTATGAACAGTACGAGAGATTCTCATCTTTCGCTGGTCGAAAGATGAGTGGTTGTCGCTGCGGTGTTGTTCAACGTTGATTGTTTTGAGGACGGTTGTTTACTATAATTTCCGGCTTGTTATCATCATGTATCTTTTATCTTTATACCATATTGTTTTGTGTTTGTTTTCATGATGGCCGATGGTCCTCTCCATGTAATAATAATGTGGTGTTTTTGATTACTTTGAGTTTGTTGCATTGCTTGTATGGTTGAATGTCAAGCGATATATATACTCTATGCTTATATACATACAATATGCAGCATTTATGTCCCTTGATTACGAAGATAATTATTCGACATGGCATCCCTACCACTACCTAGGTATTGACTGGAGGGGCCAGGTGATAGGCAGTACTGACGTAGCATTGTGACCGACGCTGTATTCGATGCCTGCCCGACGAATACTCGTCTTTTTGTCAACTGGCAAATCATCTGAACATTACTACCTGATTAGTAGGTAGTTATGTAGTCATAGAAGTGGCGATTGTCAATTGACTGGACTCCGTGGTTAGGGTGTACCTTTGCACAGCGTGGCTTAGTCCAGTGACTTTGACTCCAAGCTTAACTTCTGTCGTATGCCCGTCCCACTTTCCTCATAACTAATGTCACTCTCCTCTCTCGGCTTCCCCCTTTATTTCTCTCCTTAATCATTTCCAATTGGTTATATTGGGCCTGTCATCTCTGTCAAGTACTGATTCAGTTTCTTGTTGTATAACACTTGGACGGCCTCGAACGAGGCATCTATTTGTCATAAAGCTTGACCGTCGTTGTTCTTCTTGGCGAAGAAAGTCGAAAGTTGACAGTTTCCACAACCAACCAGACCAACCCCTCTGACCAGCCCGACGAAATACAATACAGCGGGCGCCACCCAGTTTTTCTTATTTTGTGAGTAACTACGGACAAGAAGAAAACAGAGAAGAGAATCATCGATAAGAAGAATAAGGGAAAGAAAGTGCAATTACCGCAGCCATGGCCGAAAAATCCCAAAACTTCGATCCCAAATATGACGACTACGATTTCCCAACGACGTCTCCCGAAGCACGATCCGGTCACCCCGGCCACACCAACGAAGAACAGGATGCGAAGATCTTTCAACTACGTGCTATGCTGGAGCAGGAGGGGTACACGGAGCGTTTAGACACTTTGACTCTGTTACGGTTCTTGCGCGCTCGGAAGTTTAATGTTGAGGCTGCCAAGGCTATGTACGTTCTTACTCCCAGCTACAAACAATGGAGTATTGACGTGAGATGCAGGTTCATTGAGTGCGAGAAGTGGAGGAAGGAGTTTGGCACCGACGAGCTCGTGCGAACCTTTGATTACACTGAGAAGCCTCAGGTGTTTGCGTATTACCCGCAATATTACCACAAGACCGATAAGGTACACCCGCCTCTCATCTACTTCGCCTGACGAATGTAATTTGACGAATGCTGACTGACTACTTCAGGACGGCCGACCTGTCTACATCGAGAAACTCGGCAAAATCGATCTCAATGCCATGTACAAGATCACCACCTCGGAACGAATGCTCCAAAACCTCGTCTGCGAGTACGAGAAACTGTCCGACCCGCGCCTGCCCGCCTGCTCCCGCAAAGCCGGCAAATTACTCGAAACCTGCTGCACCATCATGGACCTCAAGGGCGTCGGAATCACCAGCGTCCCTTCTGTTTATGGATACGTCCGTCAAGCCTCCGCCATTTCGCAAAACTACTACCCCGAACGTCTGGGTAAGCTGTACCTGATCAACGCACCCTGGGGATTCAGCAGCGTCTTCAGTGCTGTCAAGGGATTCCTGGACCCGGTTACGGTCGATAAGATCAAGGTGTTGGGATCGAACTATCAGTCCGAATTGTTTGAGCAGGTGCCCAAGGAGAATCTTCCCAAGGAATTTGGTGGGACTTGTGAATGTCAGGGTGGTTGTGAATTGAGCGATGCCGGTCCATGGCAGGATCCTGAATGGACTCGTCCTCCCAAATGGGCTGCTGCTGCCATGGATGCGCCGGCTGAAGCTGATGCTCCTGCCCCTGTCGAGACGACCGCTGCCTAAATATAGAGAAAATCGACTACTTAATAATGACAGTTGTGTTCATCTGCCTATCTATTTTACGTGATCCTTATTATCGAGACGGATGTTCTTGATTCCTTGATTTCATGTATTCATTCATACATACAGGTCTTGACTTTCGGCAAAAGGTATCAGAATCACTACCGAGTTTGATACTGCATACACGAACCAGTTTCTTTTTCTCTCTTTGCTTGTTCTTGCTTGCTCTTGCTTGTTGTTGTTTGCTTCTAGCATGTAGATAAGATCATCTCTCACCCTGTTCCCAGGGTTGCTTTTCTTTGGAATGGATTAGATATATTATTGCTTAGTTGCATGTGGTCTATGGCGATGGATGAGCTGGTAGAAAGAAGGTAGCTCAATGGATGAATTAGATTGTATTATTTCAATTAATTAGCCTACATGAATTCGTCGCACATTAATAAGTTCGTATCGTATCTGACAATCGTCAACTCCATCTAAACCATCCTCTCCACAACATCAACAGCCTTCTCAGCCCTCTCCGCCGTCGCCACAGTCGTCGATATAGCCTTTTGTTCGCTATCATCTTGAGTTCCTGCCTCTGTACTCGACTCTTCGCCTTGTAATCGAAGCAGCGTCCGTAATGTATCTGTATACACCTCCGCCATCTCCCCGCTCTGCCATCTTTCGCGCTCCGCTTGCGTGCCAAAGGGTATATCCAATCTGAACTCTGGATCAACATCCTCCGCCGAATCATCGCCCTCCATATCCATATCCCCATCTCCAACCTTCCCCCCCTCGCGCGGTACCCGTCTCCTCTTCCTCCTCTGCTGTCGCTCCTGTTGCAGACTCTCAAACTCTTCGTCCTCCCTCTCCAACAACCCCCTCAAATTCGCCGCATACATCTTCGCCGCCTTTCCAGGCGCATCGCGTCTCAACTGCGCAACCGTCGTAGTCAACGACTCTAGTTGCGCGTATAGAGAGCTTACGCGCGAAGCTAGTTTGCCGTCGTACGGCTCGTATTCGATCGTTTCATTGGGTGCTGAGAATGCCGATGGAAAAGGGAAGGGGAATCGCGCGTCGTCTCCTGCTCCTGTATTCTTGGACGCAGAAGAAGCTGATATAGACGCGGAATCGAATTCGAGCCCGTTTATGGTCAGCGAGTCGGAGGCGTAGGTATATGTCTGTCTGATAAACTACGTATCCGCCCTTGAGATTAGCATACACCTATGTTTTCCGGGGGGGTGGGCAAATGGCAAGACAAACGTCATCAACAAGTTCCTTGACGCGCTCCTTCATGGGATCCGGCTGGTCGCCATTCTGAAATGCTGAAGGGGGGAAGTGTAGATCGAGCTTTTGGCGCGATTCGGCGACTGCGTTGGTGTAGAGATAGGTTAGGTCGGCGGGGGATTGGAGTTCGATTTTGCGGTAGTGTTCGGATTGCATTGTGTCTGTCAGTCTTGGGTGGTGTTTTGTTATTCCTTGACTCGTGTTTGTGTTGGTGTGGTATTCAAATCATTCGGGTTGCTTGTTTGTTTTGTACCCTCGATATGCGGCGTGATATCAAGTTACTAATTCGTATTAGCGATGCCTTGCTATACCCTCTTAGGGTTAATACAGGCATTTCCTTCGGGAGCGTGTGTTCGGATCACACAGATGTCGTTTCTTTTCTTCTTCTTCTTTTTTTTTGATAAGTTTTTTATAAAATTTTTAGGGATTTGTGTATACTGTGACTCAACAAGCGACCAAGGCTTGATAAGGCGCCACGCAGGACGTTCGACGGAGCTTACCAGCCTAGGGTTGAGACCCTATGCGGTACTACCCTGGGAACAATCTCAGGGGTGCCGAATTGGGAGCACAACGGGATATATGAAGGCCCTGGGGAGAGGTTTCTTGCTGTATTATATTACAAGTCTCCCATCCATCGGCTAGACTAGATGCTAACTATCGCTCGCAGATCGACGGATTCTGCCAACTTCTATTTTTACCGTCCATATGATCTGGATATAACAATCCTAAGCTTGATCAAAGTCTCCAAATACCACCTTTGCTCCATTCTGGAAGGTTGCCCCTGCATCAATGCCATAATGGGCCGTCCAACTTGGGGAAATCTCCCACTAGACCCAAGGAAGCACCAGGTGCACGTCAACAAATCCTGCAAAGCTCAGAGAGTGTTCGTATCCGGCAGATAGTTGGCAGTTCTACACAGGCACGCGATTTGCAACTTCGGGCCCAAACAGCCATGGTTGACATTGAACTATCCTCGTGGATTTCCAAATTTGCCGTAGCGACCCAAAAATACGGCTTGGTTGCTAATGTGCTCTGTGAGGCGTGTCAACGGGGTGAGGGACCACCATTTCAACAGTGTATCTGGATGCCAGGCATAGAACATGACCGTTGTGGTAATTGCATTTATTTGAAAACATTCCGTCTTTAAGATATAACTTCTTCATCAATTTCATCGTCGTTATGCTTCGTTGGATCGTTTGCAATGCGCAGCTCTGCTTACTGTCGATGTTGTCAGTTCTCGAGTTTG
>NHZS01000555.1:1502-17410 GCA_002775195.1 Talaromyces adpressus
AGCAAAAGCGCAAGAGGTCTAATAAACAGATATCTATTGAGCAAGGAATTACTAGAGAGGAAGTTCAAGCACTCGTACAAGGTCAGGTTAAGGTATCTCAAGTTGTTACTACAGCTCCGGCAGAGCCGGAGCTCCCAGCTTCTCAAGCAGTCGTACGCCGCCAATTTCGCTGCAGTGGTTGTGGTGTGGAAGGACATAAAATTAATCGATGTCCTAATCAAAGTAGTGCTTAATTTTTTGTATATAATTTGTATGTGGTTAAGAAATTGTGATTTGAAATCAATATAGAGAGTTATTTTTCGGGGAGGTGGGCGGGTCGCTTGGGTGGGCGGTTCGCTTGTGAAATACGTTAGTTAGTTAGTTACTTAAGTGCTTGAAAATTATTCAAGACACGTACGTCCCGGAGTTGCCCGACGAAAAGTGTGTTTACTACGTATACTGTACAGTACATGTTCCTGATACACTGCCACGTCTGATATGGAGTAGTCTTCCACTCAAAATATATACTAAGCGTATGCGGTCTGGTTACGTTTCATATTAGAGTTTGAAAAAAGATCTATGCACGTGAATTTAGGGTCACTGCCGCGACGGTTCAGTATCTCCTGTACGGTAAACCCGCTACCGTAAGCTGATTCTTCGAATCTGGCTTGAGTGTGACCAGACCCCATTCCGTCCATCGCAGGCCACGGGGGTTATTCTGGACGTGACTTGATGCGGAGCTTAGAGTCTTTCAACGAGTGGCAGGGGGTAGACTTCATTCTGAAACGGTCAGTTACGGTGCCACGAATAAAATGGAATTGTAAATCTCACAAGATCCTGAGGCGGCCACGCTTGTCCACCCGCATCGGAGCGCAAGCAATGTATCTGGCCTGTCTTCCGATTACGCGTCATCAGGTACACGTCGGAGTCGCAGAGGGCGCAAAATTCCTTCGCTTTCTTGAAAAGACTCTTCCTGCGTCGAAGTCTCTGTTGGGCTTCCAAGCGTGATTTGGAAGGTTTACCTTTGTGCCCATCTGGAGCAGATTGATGAGCCATGGTTGCACTGCTCATCCAGGACATGGGAGATCCCGCGCTGTATATTTAACCCGGAATCCCGATGACACTCTTGATGACAGGTCTGCGGTCTTGATGACAGATGTCTGGCGCGGACGGTCATTAGTTCATCACCGATCAATTTGATTACAGCAAACGCGTCGGGCGGCAAAGGACGCCAAAGAGCTCTCGGCTGCAGTGTGCGACCTTACAGTATACTGTAGTAAGTCGCGCTATGTAAGTCGCTTCTCAATCGCGCACAGTATTTGACATTCGTCCATCCACTTGTACGGTGCTCTGTGACGCTCACACTGCGCTCTGAGCACGTCTCTCGAAAATCAGTTTGTTAGTTCCGTTTTTCACCACCTCAAAGACATTCTCGGGAAGGAGGCCTTGTCTATTAGTGTCAAAAATCAGGTACCCTTCCCCGATGTATCTCTTGGCCGCCTGAATCATTTGCGCCTCTTTCTTTCTGCTCCGTATCTCATGAGTGGCGTCGCCATTGACGAAGCAGCACAGAATCTCCGGCCCGTCGAAGTCTCTGATCAGTCGGTATGAGTCCGTCAGTTGGCTACAAGTCGCCTCAAGGCTGCTCGTCTCGATCTGATCGTCCGCGATACCGGTGATGGTCTGCATGAAAAGAGCTTGTGCAGCCTTCAGGCGGGAGACCTCTGATTCCAAGATGGCTTTGCCTTCCCGTAGGTCCCTGATAACTGTGTGCTGTGACTCGAGACCACTGTGAGTTTCCTTCAGCTGCGTGGTCGCCTTGGTTAAAGCCTTGAATAATGATTCGTTGACTTTCTCCTTTTCTCCCACGCGGCCCTCAAGTTCCTGGATTGCTCTGCGCAGTCTGGCTTCGTTGGGACTCGGGGTCGGCAAGTGGTCATTCACGTCCAGATTTGCAGCGTCTCTCTGTTCTGCATCGGTCTTCGTGATGTCATCATCCGACGAAACCTCTTCGGATTTTCTCGGCCGTTTGACTTCCAGACCCCCGATATAGTCGCGCTTTCTTTTGCGGGGTTGCTTATTTCGTGCTTCAGTTAGCGCGACGCGGGTCCTTTCCAACTCTTCTCTCTGTGATTCACATTTTCTCTGGCTCTCTTCGAGCTCTTTTTGTAGGCTCATTACTTCGATTTTTTGTGTATTGAGTTGCTCCTTCGTTGTCAAATCGTGTTCTGATCCGCTGTTCCCGTCGCTTCGCCGGGTCGGATTTTGCAGGGTTTTCGTCGACTGAGATCCGACCCTTTCTTCTGTTTTGAGGTTCCTTTCCTTTTCGAGTTCCCGCCTTGCGTTCTCCAATTCGAGCGTCTGTGTTGCAAGTTGCGCCTCCGTAGTCTTTAGACGACCATCGGCTTGCCGTAGTAATCCCTGCATGCGCTCTATTTCGGCCGCATTGGAAGCAGTCAGCTTCTGAATCTCCACCTCTTGTTCCCGTTGAAGCTTTTTTCGCACAGCCTCTTCGACGTTGGCATCTTTCGGGTGTCCATCGACCATACTAGGATGGGGCTCGTCTTCGCTCAAGGGAGTACGGGGAATATAGCTGGGTACATAAGATCCGATGAGACTCCCAATACTGGGATATCCGCCAAAAAACGCGCGGATGACTGAAGACCGGACGAATAAAGACGTTATGCACAAGTGGCCTTCCCACTTCAAAGCTTGCAGCTTGTGCACAAACAAATAATCGCGCTCCTGTTCATATGCTGACTGGTATACACGACCGCATCGTCGGCTAATCTCTTGCCCGGTGGTTACTTGCACATCGCCTCCTTTTCGACGCAAGGTGCGGGAGTATGGTTTCCCCGCGTATTGACAGATCTTATCCGAGACGAACCCTAATTCTTCCGCCAGCCTCGCAAAACAAGCCCATACATTAACGTCAGGCTTTTGAGGAAGCGGCAAGGGCATGCCTTTCTCTTTCTTGGGACATTCGCTCACCAACATCGTCCAGTTCCGTGCCGCAAACAACCATAGCTGAACCGTCCCCAGTTCTAGTTGGCTCTCTTGATCGCCGACGTGCTTCTCGAAACGGTCTTCGCTGACCTGCAAAACAACCTCATTGCGGTCATTTCCCTTGAAATTCTCTTTCAGCGTCTGGTTAATCGAGGGGCCGTTGCCCAGGAGCAACTTCATGGCATTGCACAGAGGCTTCAAGTAGTCGATATCCTGGAAGAATGTGTATAGAGACGGGATGATGTAGTCGATTTTAAGAAGGTTCTGCCAGAGTGTATCCCGGGTCTCTGCATCTTCTATAGCCGGAAACAACTCGCGTCGCTCGTACTTTTCGTGCAGGTAGTTGAAATCCTCTGAGCATAAACCGGGAACTCGTCTCTGGATCTCGGCCACTGTCGTGTAATCTACCAGCGCCATAAGCTCCGGCCGACGACCGACGATGAACATATAACACTCGAGGATGCGGTTGATATAATTGACGACCGTCTGAGATTCTTTGCTTAGATAGACATTCTCCACTGGAATCTGCTGGAAATACCTCTTCTGCATGAAGCGCAAGCATCTCCGGCAGTTTGGTCAATTGCATTCCACCCCACACGCCAGGAAACGCGAGCAACTCGTCGAAAGCGGCCACATACGTACTTTTCTTTTCAAACTGTTTCAGCGACTTTGCTTCTGCCTTGGTGAGTTTGGACTTCCAGGACTCCACTTCATTGAAATCTCTCCTCTGCTGGCAAAATCGGATCCTACGGTAGATCTCCCCGGCGCAATATCTTCGACTCGGGAAATCGTCTGCTGCGAGAGCATCACGCAACTCCTTGCTAATGTCTGGCCAAGGCTTAATGCAATCCACGTACAGTATGGGAGGACGAATTACCATCAGCGTAAAAATCCACGACCCACCATCTTTCATTCGCTTCAAAATAGCGACGGGCAGCGGTACTGCGGCTCTGGCCCTGTAAACACTTTACTCGAGCCTCAGGGGGAATACTAGCTATTGGCAAACCGGGTGCGGGACCTATAATCGTTTTGTAATCCGCAGGGCTGATAATTGCAGGTATGTGATTCTGCGGGTGCATGCGGTGGCAGCCATTGTGATATGCAGTGACCAACCGGGCAACATTCGCTTCATTGTCCTCTCTCTCACTTTGAAAGGGAAATGAAAGGGCATCCAGGCTAGTTTGAGCTGAGCCAAGAAATTTCTTTTCTTTTTCAGTCAAAAGCACTGTATCCCTGATATCAATTGCTTTTTGATTCATTGACTTGGTAGCGAAACGTGCAGGTCAACCTTCTATCGGCGTCAAATCTGTCCTTAGAATTCTATTGAACCTTGTTCAGAATAAGTTCAATAGGGAACCCTGCGGACTATTAATAGAGAACCTATGGCCTGCTGCGGACAGAGATTCTGGGGACAGAGATTCTATGAATAGAAACCCTCTAGGCCAATGGGACAGAATGGTGAGGGGACAGACTTTCTAGAGATTCTGTCCACAGAAAGTCTGTCCCCAGAATAGGCCTACGTCCAGGGATCCTTATGGGCCTAGGGGTTCCTTGCCACCAATGGAAACTATCAATAGAACCTCCCATAAGGATCCCTGGACATAGGCCTATTCTGGGGACAGACTTTCTGTGGACAGGAATCTCTGGGGACAGAATGGTGTTAGCTGGACACAAGAGGACAGAGGTATGTAAATGGGACCTACAGAGCAATGTCATAACCCCAAAAAAAGACAAAGAGGAGTGGAATGACGGCGATGCCTACGGCAGAGTTTCCTGTGCTCGAGAATGAACCTGATATGCTGGTAATAACAATATAGCTGACCATCATGGTTACAGCAGAGGTAAGGAATAAAAGCCGTCGTCCTATTTTCTTAATAGATGCTGCGGCAGCGACAGCCTAAATGAGGTTCCAGATCTGTAAGTAGGCGGAGATGAGTGTCTGGTCAGTGATGCTGGTGATGCCAACAGTCTCAAGGATGAGAGTGAGATAGTACAAAACAACACCATTACCACTCCACTAACTAAATATTCCTAGTGTAATTAAAATAAGCAATCTCTATCTGCTACCTTTGGTCTTAAGCATGTCTGCATAGCTGGAACTAGCATAGGCTAGCTGTTTGGCCTTAATAGTCTTTATGATTTCTTGACTCTTGTACTAGACAAGTGGCGAGTTAAAGTCTCCACCTGCATGATGTTCTGCAATAATTTATACTACTTCCTCAGTACGATCCATAGATGCAAACCATCTTCCCAGGAGATTCTGGCGCCATAAAAAGGCCAGGCAAAACCAGAGCTGGAAGCAGGATTTACAACAGCGATGGAAGTCGCCAGTCCTAGGAGTCACCGTAGTTCCTGGTTGCAAATGTTTCCCAAGCTGCAAAGACACTGCCAAGGTAGAAACCGCACTGAAAGCAAGAGGATGCGATGGCTCGGTAGATCGGGTAGGCAATTTCAGTAATAAGTAATGGCGCACTGCTGGTATAGAACCCTTCAGCAGTACCAATCAGGCCGCAAGCAACAATAAAGGCTCCTAGGTTAGGAGCAGCCATTTGGAGAGCGGCGCCAGAAACAAGAAAGATGTAGCCAATGTACAGGCCTGACTTGCAGCCATATTTGTTGGCCATCCAAGCAGCGACAAAGAAGGAAATATCATTCATGAACTAGTAGATTGCGTTTATGAATCCCAGCTAAGCGCCCTTTGGCATGTTCGTGAACTCATTCCACTGAGGAAGCGCTTGGAGGCCTTTCATCAAAGATCCATCGTATCCATTGGCGGACGCTTTCGAGATTAGCTAGTCAAGTCTACGAGCTTTGGCTATCGCGTGACTTACAGAACAGGACCAGAGACAAAATGAAGAAATTGAGCCTCAAAAGGTAAGCCTTACAATACCAAGGTCGTGCATCTGAAGGCAGCACCAATTCCAATTGGACGGCGGCAATGCCGTCTGCCTTTTCTGCAAGTTCGGGGGCATCCATGATGTCCAATAATTAAACGATTGAGGAAGAGGTCACTCGGAAGCTTGGTTGCTGGGCTGGTGATGAAAGGGAAGGTCGTATTCAAGTGGAATTGGCCTCAACTTTATAGCCAGGCTCGTTTTATGCTCCAACTCGAATGGCTGCAACTTTGTAGGCAGTCTCGAGCTTTAAGTTATCTGGTGGAGTCAATAACGTAAGCGGACACCAAATGCACTCGGACACCACATGCACTCCGCGCCGAAAACTACTATTACCTCTATAATATTAAAATAACCCCACAACAATTGAAGTTACAATTATTAAATTTTGGTATATTAGATAAGAGAGTAAGATGAATAAATTTGTACAATTTTCTAATCCCGATAACGTAAAGGGAGGGCGATTTCTCGGCGTGAACGAGATACTCCCGTTTTCTGCCTCTTTGCAGGAAGCTCCTCAGTACTCTCTAGAACATGTTTAGATGAGCTTCTTTTAAACTTAACATGCTTTCCCTGCCTCTCCTTATCCTGCTTTGCCTGCTTTTTAGCCGCTTGTGATAGACGACGTTGCTCATTTTCTAGCTCTTTTTGACGTTGCTTTCCTTCCCGTTCTTGAATCCGCTTCTCTCGTCTTTCTTGGAGCTCTTGCGCCTTTTGTTCACGTTCAAGAGCCTTTTGCGTACGGCGGTTAACTATATCAATCTTTTCTTGCTCTTTTTGTAATTCAATATCCCGTAGTCGTTGTCGTGTAGCTTCGATTTTGTTTGGTGAAAAGAACTGAGCCTCGCCAGGGTTATCTTTATCAAACAGACCCAATGGCTTGCCTCTTTTCCGGCGCTTCTTTTCACCAATTAACGCGTGAAGTACGCCTTTATATTGGTGTTCAAGAATCTCATTTTGTATAACCAATTTCTCAGCCGCCTTTACCATTTTTTGTGTAGCTTGTGTAAGCTCACTACCTTCTCGTTGTATAGCCCGGATTGCACGACAAATTGCCAGAACAGATCCTGGAGACTTATGCACATGCTCATTATCGCTTGAAATGGGTGAGGGTGTCTTCTTTTTTAGAGTATCAAGAACCTTTGATGGGTTGAGAGGGTAAATACCCGGTGAAGCAAAAGCAGATCGAATATTTTTTATGGTTAGAGCCGATTTCCATGCTGTATGAAATAATTGCCAAAATAATCGCTTTGTTTCCCTTGGGAATCCAGAGCTTGACTGAATAATTCGATCAATTTCATTTGAAGAAGCATTGGCGAGAGGAGCAAAGATTCCAATGTCAAGCGGCTGTGATCGATGCGTGGAATGAGGAGGTAAAATAATAAGAATTATCCCGCTTTCATCGCAGTAATCGATAAACCGAAGATTGATATGGCTTGAATGACCATCTGTAAGTAAAAGACGCTTTGATTTACCAGCTTTTGTCTTTGTATGAGGGTCAAAGACTTTGGTGAGCCATGAAAGTCCAAGCTCGGCTGTAGTCCACCCTTTTTCAGAAACTGAGAAGTATGCCTTGTCTGATGACGAGTCAAAATCATCAAGCCAGTTATCTTTTAGATCTCCTGATTCACCTTGATGAATAAGAGCTGGAGGGAGAGCCGTTCCATCAGTGCCAATGCAGGCAAGAAGAGAGATAAATTCACGGCTCCCATCTTGATTTGAACCAAGTAATTTTTTTGAGCGGAGCTGTTGAATTGAAACAATTCGCTTCTTCGTACAGCAGATACCTAGGAGGAACCCTTTCTCATCAAAATTATAGATTTTAGATAGTGCAATACGGTATTTCTTAATCTTCTCCGCAAGCTGTTGTATAATTATTAGTTAATCTATATATTAGCTTCAAGTAAAAACACTGCTAAGTAGAAGCCTCGTACATTAGTGTAGAAATGTTCAAAATATCTTGAATTGTCAGCCACCTTTCGAGAATTATCAATTCCTTTTAGATAAATGCTGGCGATTCGATTTTTATGGCGCTGACAGAATCGGCGAACCCAGCGCTCACCAATATCATGTTGTACGAGCTCAACAACAAGATTTTGAAGGATTTGAGGTGTCGGAGGCAATCCACGAGCTGAAATTTTTGATATATGATCAAGAATAACTTCTTCTTGTGCATTTGTGAGAAGTCGTTGATGAATTGATCGAGCTTCTTGATATGACGCCGTCTGACCCTTATACCGACGCATTAGGGTCGTACGCTCAATATTATATTTCCTGGCAGTTTTCGCATATTGAAGCTTTTTTTGCGATTTTAAATCACTAATTGCCTTCAAAATATCAGCTTCGTTGACCATGTTATCGCGTTTTGAAGATAATTTGTGGGAGCGGGGTAAAACGTGCATTTGGTGTCCGAGTGCATTTGGTGTCCGCTTACGTTATCCACCCTAGCGATAACTATATATCTTACTGTTGCCAAGACTTTTGACTGGCAAACGATTTATATAGCTTTGACGCACAAATGGCCAGAGCGGTTCGCGTTCAATGCCTGGGACATTTCGGGCC
Organism: Talaromyces adpressus; assembly: GCA_002775195.1. Classification (NCBI taxonomy): domain Eukaryota; kingdom Fungi; phylum Ascomycota; class Eurotiomycetes; order Eurotiales; family Trichocomaceae; genus Talaromyces; species Talaromyces adpressus. The sequence goes on from NHZS01000555.1 coordinate 9,944, forward strand.
ATCCCCGCTGTGCTGTCATCACTGGCGTTCGGTTTGATTATAGGCCAAATACATCCCACACGGATGTCATCTTCTCTTGCCCGTACAGTGATTCTCGAAATCGGCTTGACCGATACTCTCAAGATTTGGTTGTTTGAGGCCCCACTATTTACAACGTGTCTTAGGAGAACGGAATGTGATTGATCGCCCTATGCTTATTGAGCCAATCAGTGTAATTTTGATGTTTCAGGTACTGTTTAGAGTGGGGCAAGGTAATTGATGAAAGATGCTTGTCAGTCAAGCCGATTTCAAGAATCACTGTATCCGGTCCCGCAGTTCGTACCCGGAGGATGTATGGCTCGCTGCCACGCAATCAAGCCTACCTGCTCACCCAACTCCGAACTGGCCACTCATGGCTAGCAACACATGGCAAACTACATGGCCATAGAGAGGATGACAAGTGTGAATGTAGAGCCATAGAAACAGTGGTTCACATCCTGATTCACTGTCCCAAATTGAAGACCATACGACAAGAACTACGGAAGAAGATCAGGACTGCATTTAACAATATTTCAGACATGCTGGGAGGAGGATCTCAAGGTAAACAAGGTAAGAAGGGTGATATGCAAGGCAGTAGCATCTTAGGTGCAGTACTCGACTTTGCAGAGGCATCACAGAGGTTTCAAAGCCAGGCGCCATAGGGCCGCTGACAGAACACCAGGCATGTTGGCCACCATAGGCCGTGACGAGGCTCTAAATTCGTCTTTATGTAATGGATTACTGTACATAGACATAGATAAGGATTAGATAGTGGTATCCTGCATATCGCTTCAGCGAGGGGTCAGGGTATGAAACACACACACACACACACACACTGTATCCGGTCCTTATGTTACTGTACATTTCATCCCAGCACGGTCATGACCCATGCGTTCCCTATTCATGCAACCGTCTATCTCTCTTGTCATATTTGAGACATTAAATCTCACTAAGCAAGGCTACAAACGAGAGATGCTTGTACCTCATTCCATTTGACCATATCTCGGAGAAAAAGTAAGATACTGCTCTTCACCCTACTGTTCAAATAAACTCCCATCCAACTAGTAGCCCATGATCGCGTCCTGCTGATATAATTCATTATCGATCAGTCAAGATTTTGTCGACGATTCTTTTCACCACGCTTTTCACTAATAATTTCAGCAAACGACCCACTACCCCTACTCTACTCAATGTCATACTTTCAGACGACCACAACATAGAGCCGGCAAGCAAGACAAGATTCCACAAAACATGTCCACGCCCGAAAATACAGAAGACATAGAGTGGTGGGGAATCACTACTTCTGCATCGGAGGTGGTAGGGCTCATATTCATTTCAGTTTCATCTTGTAGACAAAACAGAAAACTCTGGTGCCTCTTGCCACGGTAATTATGAGGGCTATCCTTCATTTACACCCTCCGCAAATTTGATGCCAAAATCATAGCTATGTAGTCCCGAAGGATTCATATTTATCTTCTTCTTTATATAAAAGCTGTCTGGTATTCTTCATTGCAACATAATAGCTTCGGACATATTTTTAGCAAGACTTATAAGCGTGCCTTTCTGTTCGTCATCAGCACCACTATGGCGAAATCTGCTACTCGACCTAGAGCGACCTTAGTTGCCCCTTTGGCTTCTTTGCGCGATTCTAGACTGGTGCATAATGCCGCCGCATTGCAGGTCCCTAAAATTGCCCATATCAAACGTACCAGTAGCGCATCTCCGCAGGACATATTGCCGCGTCCTCTGCCTCGGCGATCTCCACGGTTATCTAACATCGAGGCTAGCCGAGGCTTGGCGGAAATGGTGTCAGAACTCTCGGTGGACGCGAAACGGTCCCATGATATCGAGCTCGTGATCTCCATGCCGCGCGATTCTGGGCTGGTGGTGTCAGATAAGCGGCTCACTGCCGCAGGCGAGGAATATCAGGTTGAACTTTGGCTTCCCAAAGCGCGCTTGATGGATCTCTCGGACGAGATCGCGAGCTTTGAGGCATCCCGGTCTTGAAATTGTGATGGGGTTATAATATCATATGCTGTCTTTTCATTTTCAAGAGCAGGAAGGGGCATTCACTTTGCATTTTGTCACGAACCCTGCATCGCATAAGATGCGGGCCGAGACGCATTGATTTCAGCTACTGCACAGTCTTGTACTACTCTATCGTGACCTACTCTGGGGTATCTTGGTAACATATCACAATGAGACAACAGGAGCTGCTTTTGAGGACGAGTTCCATAAAGAATTCGTGCCGCTGTACCATACAACTCAATACATTTCAATGTTCTTGTCTAGAACATGTAGGTTGCTTGCTGACACAGTACACAGCTATATACGTGCTGCCGCTCCGTGGCTTCGCAGCTTAGGAGCAGTTCGTTTAATAGCGTCATATATCGTGTCCCGTCACACTTGTGGGCTAGCTGCTAAAGACACTCAACCTTTACTCGTATATGCAATTCTCTTACCCTCCTACATCACGTACAATGATTGAATCATATCTCACAAGTGTCTCGGAAGTGGTATACCAGTAAGTATTTTAGATTTCCATGACAATCACTTAGGATACTTCAATGCAAACCAACCGCAAGCTTTGATAGTTCTGCAATATGAACCCCGAAAGTGCAATCACCGCGTTACGACGACTCAATGACTACGATGAGAGTGCTCAAATTGTGATCTGATAGAAATCTGATGCTCATAAAATATTCTCTATGCAAGGGCTAATGACCTAAGGAGTAGACCACATAGCTAGAGTATGCAATAAAGAAGAGGCCCATAAAGACACATGGATATGGATGGGAATTCAAAAACTAACCAAATTTAAATGTGCGGTCACAAGAGATCAGATAGGCATCCTAGAATTAACAGATCAATTCCTGCGACCAAACAATTCCTATGGCGTGAATCAAGTGTCTTGAGAATGCAAGGTGCCTTCCTCTCTGAATTCCTTTTTTACACACATAAAAGCCCAGAATGTATACCGTCCCATATCCGGCTATACACCCAAAACGAAAGATATATTGTTAGATGCTATTTTACTAACAGTAGACACTCACTCAGATCCGAACAACCGAACCTCCCTTGACCACTGATAAGGATGCCTATATCTAGCAATCAGAAGCGAGCTGCACTCCGTAATGAATACTGGCAGAAACTATCACAACATATTGGTATGATTCACTTATGTTGCACACTCTGTCGAAGCTAACTGAAGCGGTATATGAAGACTAGAAACTGGGGATTTGCATTGCACCTGGGCAGGTGCGCTTACAGCCACGGCCCGAAGATCTCTATATGTAGTCATTCCCACCTTCCAAAAGTCATCTGTTCAAGACCAGCCTCAGTCAGGGAACGACCGGTCTATATGAGCAGATCTGTAAAGAGCTGAATCATTCTATCGAGGCTATTCCTCGGCCTGAAAAGATGGTTGCGGTTATGCAAAAAGTATGGGTCCACTGTTAATTCTACAGCAATTGGAGAGTAGCTAACGGGGTCACAGAAAATACAGTCCCCCACATCCATCAACGACAGTTTCACTTCCCAAATCCAACGGCTTACAGAAGAAAATAGCAACCTGAAACAGGAATTGCGAATCGCCAGAGAGGCTACACGACATGAAAAAGAATGTAAAGAGGATCTAATAATGCAACTAAGCGAATCCACGAGCCAAGCCATCCTCTGGAGGTCTGCTGCAGAGGAGTACTTGGAAGGTATTTTAAGGTTTATGACTAGAGTCGATGAGGCTATGCAGAGCTTTCAGGCCGCAAAGCTAGACCAGTCTCGCCTGCAGGCTATCCAGGAAGCCTGCAAAGATAGCGCCTTAACTGGTCTCATATCCACATCACCACCTCCCCACCTTCAGTCTAACGGTGTTGACTCCCAAAAGGATGTTAAGGAGTAATAAGTGAAATGCCAGCAATCTGTAGATTGCGTCTTAATTCATCTTGACTCATGCTGTTCCGCGCAGCTGTTCTTTTCAAGATACTCTCTTGTCTGTCAGCCTGCTATAAGCGCTCAGTACATGATATAGGTATTCTAGGAACTATTTAGTTAGGTACATAATGGCTAAGAGAGTATTTTTATCAAAAATTAAATTTTACTCAAAGTCTTTAAGGGGTGGTCAATCAATAGCAAAGTTTAAATATTAAAGGTACTGTGAGAATATCTAGCACGTTCAAGTCCACTGAAGCTATTATCTTGGCTACAGCTAACTAGAGATATGATCAGCAAACTTCAAAGTGTAGATTATGATCCTCTTCCTATCAGAATCACTATAAAGTGAGTGTCTGTGTTAAGTAGTTGGAGCCTTCAGCACAGCTACACAGAAGGCAGGCGGGGATGCTGATAAAAGGCGATATAGATAGAACATAGAATATTCCTAGGCTGGTGCTTACTTGTAACTGATTAAGACTAGATATGCCTAGCAAATTAAGGGTGCTGCAAGCTTAAGAACAGGGTATTAGACTGCTTGCATGCTATATTGTATAAGGAAATACCTTCAGAAAATTAGGTACAAAGAAGGGCTTCCGGTGTCGACCACCCATCGCGCCATAGGATTGATAATCCTTGTGTCTTATAGACGTAAATACTTCTACGCAGAACATAAGTGAAGCGCGTGTAGATTGGTTATAAATAACAAATATAGCCAAAAACCATAAGAAGATAAGTCCTGTCTCTACGTATAGTCTCTAATGCATCTTATTTGTGCAACCTTCTTTAGGGTTAACTCAAGACATAGACTTGCAGAGTCACCAAGAAGTAGAAGAAGCAGGGAACTTCATATTCTATTTAGTTCAATAATTATCTAATTAAATCTTTTAGGGCTCTTGTACTAGGTGCTGAATAACATTGCGTTATTAGAGGTAAGCAATACTAGCATAATAATGCGATTGACTAGCATTTGTTCTCTAGACGAATTATAATAGTTTTTTAGATAAGCAAGGATTATTCAGAAGAAACAGGGATTAATACATCTGTATGCACTGATGTAGCTTCTATAAACGGTAAGAACTACACTAACTAGTCAAAGATTAATGGCACGCTGCATCATAACACGCGAAGCACGCGATGTGAGAATATTCACCGGAGACAAGTCGCGCACGCAGGATAGTGATAATTGCCAAGAGACATGATTGAAAAGACAGATAAAATCATTGGTAAGAAGACTGGTGAAAAGCGCGGGAAGGAGTGACAAAAAGAGTATGAAAAGTGTTGATTGAGGTAAGTTCAGAGGTATCAGATTATTCATTGATTTTCTAATCTTGAGGGGCTGATGGACTGGTTATATACACCATATAGGCACAGACCCACTTCCATATCAGAACAACACATCCACCAAGATATCTATATTCAACAAAAAGAATGATGAAAAGAGTGATGAAAAGGGTGATGAAAAGGGTGATAAAAAGGTGATGAAAAGGGTAGTGAAGTGGTGAAGTGGTGAATTGAGTGGTGACAGGATCCAGTAAGAATCATCGTAGAACTTCACACAGGAGGAAGCAAGGAAAAGACCATTACCGAAATACTAATGAACCATGATATTAAATTATGTGCTAACCATAAGAAGTGAAAAATTCTTATTTTGTTGAAATATCTGTTCAACTACATTACAGTACGCAATCGAAAGGCCTATTCGTTAGCATGACGAGGACGCAAGATGGTGAACTTGGCAAATCACCCGCTATAGTTAGTAATAGAACTCAAGGTTATGATAAAGATGGCACAGTGACAAAATGGTAGCCTAGAGAACAGTGAATCAAGTACCAGTTACCGTACCATCATAATTTACTAAGAAGACATGCTTGGTTATGCTTGCGGCTTTGGTGAAATTGCGAACCAATCTGGATCTAGGGGTTACGCCAATAGAGGATAATGATAATTGTCGGAATATCAATCCCATGATTCAGCGCTTCTGCACCCCCGGTGCAGAAGCGATGCGCACGTACGGCAGCGGGATTACTATATCCCTAGCGCGTACGCAGCATCCTCCGATATAGCCACTACGGCACCCCCGGTGCCCCCTTCTTTCATTTAGTTAGTCATTATAATATCAATATTTGTGCTTATAAGCAGGCTCACCAACTAGGGCAGTTGGACCGCCCTTGCTCCCTACTCTATGCTTAGTGATACGGAGTATAGCTAAACCAACAGTTACCCACACAGTATTATATCTAATTAAGGATTAATTTTTATAAGCAAGTATTAGAAAGTATTATGCTTCCAACTTAATGTCTAGTAAAGATTATTAATAGCCTTCCATCCTCAGACTAATGGACAAATGGAGTGCATAAATCAGGTTCTTGAGCATTATCTGCAAATATATATGAATATAAGGCAGGATGATTAGATATTATTGCTTATTACTGTATAATTTACAGCAAATAATATAGTTAATACAAGTATTAGAATAACACCTTTTCAAGCTTTGATGGGGTTTAACCCTTATTTACTATTTGAGGAAGATCTCTCTATTATAAATCAACCTACTATTACTGATTGAATCAAGTCATTAAAGGAATTAAGAGAGGAGTTAGAGTAATACCTCTATACTACAACTAAGATATAGGTGAAATACTATAATCAGCAATATCAGCCTATGACCTTTAAGGTCAAAGATTAGGTAAAGCTCAATATAAAGAATATTTGCACTTACTATCCTAGTAAGAAGCTAGATTTGTATTATAAAGGACCATTCATAATAACAGAATATATTAGGAAATAAGTGTACCAGCTAAACATCCCATAGATATGGAGAAAAGTCTACAAGGTTTTTTACATGTCCCTATTGGAACCTTACCACTTATAGGATAGAGCCAATCTGCAAAAGGACTTCCTATTAATCATCAAGGATAATGAGAATAGGGAACCTATATCAGAATAGGAAGTTGAAGATATTATAGCATACTAATTCTACAAAGGAAGGAATAGATTGCAGCTATATTACTTAGTGAAATAGAAAGATTATCTATTATATAAGAATAGCTAGGAACTAGCTAAGCATCTTGTGAATATATCTAAGCTTCTAAATGAATATAATACTATAGTTATTAAATTGGCTAAATCTACTATACCAAAGAGAAAGCATTAATTAAGATAGTTTTCTCCTATAGGGTTTTTCTATCTGATTAATTTATCCAGGGTTGATCCATAATCAATATAGTATTAATGAGGTTACTCTTCCTATTTCCTAAAAGGGTTTTGAGGTTTAATGAGGATCTTGCTATGCAGAATGCACAAAAAGGGCAAGAAAATGTCCTGAAATTGGGCGAAAAGCCCTAAAAACTACCAAAACTTTTAAAAAAGGGGTGAAAAACCCCCAAAACAACATAAAAACTGGCTAAAACTCCCCAAAAATAGGGCTAAAAGGGCTAAAAGGACCAGCATCTATATGTAAAGGCTGATCCCATCGCGAGATTGAGGAGACCAATCTGATTGATCGAAGGGTTGATGCCC
>NHZS01000556.1:6880-16913 GCA_002775195.1 Talaromyces adpressus
AACAAAGCCTAGCGTACCTCGACACAACGCTGTTTAACTAAGGTGGATCCAGGTCCGTGACAACTGCGCTGCATTATGTATGGCACACCTATGCCAATTACTTTCATTAGATTACACACACTTGAATACAACACAATACGCGAATCCACTCAATTTGTCACTTATCAATGGTATTTTATTCCTATCTCCACGTGACTTGGTGCGTGTCCCATACCGAGGTGTCTCAGTCTGACATCCTTCCACTGGTCTTGTCATCGTCTGTTTTCATACGCTCGCAATTCCAAAATGACCTTTCCTTCCTGGTCATAGTATATTTTAGCGTCATGCAGGTTGATTCGTAACATGCGGCTTTACATAAGTTGCAACAAACTCTTCGACCCTTCCTAACGCCACTCCCGCAATTTAGACCATACTAGGTTTAGCCTGTTATTTCAGTAACTTACATCAAGTATCGAGCATAACTATACACAAATCGGTATTGCTTTCTGTATCGTAAATACGTACCACTTTCTAGCATGTTTCTTGCAAACCAAACAAACTATCAGCAAAGAGACAGGTTTGTCCCAACGAACTGGCAGGTGGGGTGTTACACTCTTGTCTCTTCAAACACCATAGAACAAAAGCAACTTGACGTCCACCCAGTATGGATTCCAGTAGTACTTACGTGATTGTCACAAAAGACCATGGCTTAATAGGCCACGTTCATTGTGTATGTGGGCATTGTTGCAGGTGCATGTAGCTTACCCCTTCTTCCCAGCCTGATGCATCGTGCCTTGTATTCTCCCACTCATCATGAACCATGCTTCACATTCAAACCTGTCATTTGACCTGATTCAGCTTGTTTCTTTGTTCAGACCCACAATGATTTCTTCAACGCACGACGACTACACAATCGCGTGGATATGCGCATTGCCGCTGGGTCGCAGCGACCCGCGCTATATTCTGAAGAGCATCGAAATCCATGGTTCTTTCAACTAGAAGCGCGCGCTCAGAAATAGAGGGTTGCTGCCGCGATGATCGGGGAAACTTACAACGGGACGAGAGCCACCGGTGCTTGAGAGCCTTGACTGGCAAGCGTGATTATACCTCTGGATGCCACCGCTGGTGAATCCCATCTTCTTGGCCATGGCAGTTTTTGTTGACCGTGGCAGTTTTTCTTGACCATGGCATCTTCCTGACACTCGTACTGGCTAGGTTTAAGCTTTGACTTTTCACAGAGTGGCAATGGGTGGTGGTAGAAAAAATCATATGGGCTCCACTCGTGTCATGATTTCGCTACGCATGCGCCGGTGTGACTTCTAGACGATGGGAATAGGTGTTGGTGAAAAAAATCACCACGAGCTTCACTGGCGTCATGATCTGGCTGCGCATGCTGGTGGACTTACTATGGCTACGGGTTGGTGGCTCGCAAAGATCATGTCGATATTCACAGACAGTATGGTGTTCTCGTGGTAGGGAATCCACCGTCGGGTCACCCACCGGGGCAATTATTTGCGCTATTTGAATGATTCACCTCCGGTCATGATTTGCAACCCGTGGGGACGGCGTCGCCTGAAGTCAAATTCCTGCGATTGGGATGAACGTGACCGTCCGGTGGATGGTGAGCCCATGCACGGTCCCGCAATCACTTCAAGAACCTCACCATGGGCATGACCGTTCAGCAAAACTGTCGACATGGATGAACACAGGTGGTGAATGAGGCGTGGTGAGATGGTGGAAATGGCGCGCGATCACCCACATGAGACAGGCAGATTCGAAACCTTCATGTTTTACGCAATTACGCACTCTGTCTTTTTTTCTTTGCTTCACTTTACAAGTTCCATTCTGGAGCTAATTCCAAATTAGTTAAACTGGTCTTCTATCAAGATGATACTTAGCTCTAAATACAGAAGTCTCAGGTGAACTTCTCACTACACCAGTCTCGTGAAACTTTTCACCACCCTGGAAGGCACCGTCCGACTAACGGTGGACGCACAGCGCCGATTGGAACTTTAGGTCGGAACTTTTCATTGATCCTAGGTTCAAATCTTTCATCACCACGAGGTCGGAATCTATCATCGACTCGTACGTCGGTATTCATCATCTATCCTAGGTCGGAATTTCCTCATTGACTCAATAGGTCGGCATCGGCTCAACACACTGTCATCGGCTGGCATAACCATGGCCGGATTGTGAGGCGTCCCTTCACAGGAGGTGCATCTAGTTCTCTGAATTTGGGAGGGGAGAATGGCTCCTTATATACCCACGAGGTTGACCCCGCTTCGTCGAGGACGTCATTCGGAGCTAATGCACCCGTGTTGACTTTGTCCACCTGTGATTTGCCACCTCACAGCACCACGCTGGGAAATTGTTCTTTCCCTTCTTTTCCCGCCCTGGGGCCTGGTGATATTCTCACCACCCAGACCCACTCTCACCGTGCGATCCAGAGAGATGACCTGCTGAAACCCAAGGCCTTCCACTCTTACAGCCCGAAACTAAGTCCACTCAGATCGCGGGTGCTAGGTGCCGAACATCCTGACACCCTCGAGTGTTAGTCATCCAGTTCATGGGGAGGTACTTGCATTGGGAATCTCCTTTCTCAAGTGGGTCGTCCCTGCAACATGATATTCGACTCTGGCTTCATGGGAAACTGCGCTGATGTACGTGCAAGTCTTACTTTGTTTACTCAAGTTACCTCTAGGACCGCTCCAGGAACCTGTGCGGGGTTCATCGAAGCCTGACGTATCTCGACGCACCACAGTTATAACTCAGGTGGGTCCCAGTTCGTCACACATAAAGGAGGTTTTGAATCTGTACAGACCACGGGCACGGTCATTACGCAGAGTGATTCCAGGCCTTTTTCTGTGGGGACGTGCTGGATGTCCCGGTAGCCGGAGTAGTGTGACACGTGACCATATGCAGTTATATCTCATACCATGTACACATATATCGACACGTACGTGTGTGCCCGTCCGACCAGAGCCAACGAACACTCGTATGACTCTTTTGGTAAAGATATATGGTCATGGGACTAGTGTCGAACTTTTCTTAGGACTGTAAATAGCTTCTTCTACGAAACAAGTCAGCTTGAATACCACCTATCCATCCCGAAGTCTTTACATTTTGACGTAACACTCTGTTTTGTCAATATACTGAGGCGAACCAGGTTTGCCAACGCCAGCCCATTCTATGCCTCCGCCGCTCTCTGATGAGATATTGCCATCAATGATGTCCCTCCATGCCCTTTCGGGTACGGCTCCACCGATTCGAATCCTCTTTATACACTCTCTTTGCTTTCTTTCGCCCCCACCTTCCAGGCTACAATCGAAAGCTAGTCCCAGAATATCCAGGCAGCCGTAGTCCGATGCTAGCCTTTCAAAGTAAGACTCCTACTATTGGTTCCACACGGTCCAGGGACACGCAGTATGGATTGATGTGAGGCTATTCAAACAAGCCTACAAAAATGAGCTGATCAATATGGTAAAATAACTTCAAATTGATAACTGGCTTCTAAAGCTAACTAACGGGGAAGGATGGCCATACTTATAGGCACTGAATGCCTACCTTTCCTGATCGTACGGAGAACCCCTTCCCAACGCTAGATACAATGCCCCATTGATGGGGTAACACAGTCAACAAAGATATGAGGCTATTCGTAACGCAATAAACACATATAACAAAGATCTGGAGGTGCCCAGTGCGATGTTGCAAGAGGCATAAAGCACGTGCGTACAACGCTGTCATACAAAGCACGTTGTATGAGGCCCGCGTACAAAGCACGTACGTTGCAACGAATTGCTAAACCGACACCTACGTACAGTATCACTGCCAACGTGACCGCGATTGGCCACATATTCTTGTTTAGGGACGATCGGGTTCATTACGCCTGGAGACATTAAGCCCAAAAGGGTTTAATGTTTTGTGGGTCTTACAGTACAACAACAAACCGGATTTCGTCCCCCGACAAGAATGTTGTCCAATATCAAAAATAGGATCGATTCTAAGCGGCTATGACTTCTCCATGCTTTAGACACGTACTCACAAAGGAAGGGTCGTGGCGCGTGGTGGCGTCCCTGATTGCGGGCTGCAGGCCACCGTGGCGCGTGGAGCGTATCGTACGATGATGGTAATTCGGTGCAACTGCCGCCAACACACTCCACCGACGCTCGGTCTTCGATGTGACACCGTGGGCGCCACCGCGTGGCGCGGGAGGATCAGCGGCTGGGCGACGTCTCGTCAACCATCCATTGCTTGCTTCCGGGTATGCGGCCGAGATGCATGTCGACGATTGATCGTCGTCAATGATTGCCGTGCTTAAAGAACCCTCACACTCATATTATACAACGGCAATTCTTTCGCCGGGTCTCGGACGTTGGACCGATCGCCTGGACACCGCATAGGGAAAGATGGGAAGATACTGCGATCGGGCAATGCGCAAACAAAGACCACGGTTGACGCGGCGGCTACTTTGATCCACCATAAAGCATTTTCCTTTCGATTGATGCACTTGAGGCCAAAAACAGGTGGAGAGACCCACTCGGCGCCGATCTTAGTGCCACGAGTTACTACATACAGAGTAGATCCACTCGTACGCCCTCATTGGATAGCTGGCCGTCCTCATTATAAGGATTTCTTCCTTGACATATTTGCCAGATCACCGCCTTCGCAGGCAAATTAGTCCATTCATTGATTCTGTAGCAGCTTTCGTTAGATTTAAAGCTTGTTCGAATGGGCTAACCTAGAATAGGCGGGAAGATTTGCGCCATTGGAAAACCAAAGTGGGTATAGAAGCGGCGCGGAGGATTGAGGATTTGCCGGTGCGAACGGGTGGAGCTTTGATCTCCGATTTCCCATCCGAATTTGAACACACTATCTGTCACGTAACACAGCTTGACAGTAGCGTTGGAATATCTGGCCTATTTAGGCTTAGCGGCCCAGTTATCGGCGCATATACCCGACTACATAGGCTTAGTGCCGCCCAAACCCCGCTTAGAACACCAATCTTTGGTGCCTGAGATCCAACTTTCCAGGGAGTGCAAGAAAGAATCAATCCCTTCACCTGTGTGCCATTGCTCTCACAATTTGATTATTTGGAACTTCTATCAATTACCCGGCATATTGATGTACTCCCCAGATCTTCCATCAGATTACGCAGATAATGACTAACTCTTAATTTCTAACGACGGCTACTCAAGAGATAAGCTGGATACCCCTCTGATTTTATGGTATCCATGGCTCAAGTGGATCAGATTTTTTTCCATTGACAAAAATGAAATTCACTCATAGAGACTACACGGTCGCATGGATCTGCGCCTTGCCGCTGGAATTGAGGGCTGCAAAGTCTGTGCTCGATGAAGTTCATGCGCCTCTGCCTCAAGTAAACTCCGACCAGAATAATTACACACTTGGCAAAATTAGCGGCCACAATGTGGCAGTGGCTTGTTTGCCATCTGGGGTCTATGGAAAAGTATCCGCTTCGACTGTGGTATCACAGATGCTTTCCACCTTTCCGGAAATTCGGTTTGGCCTGATGGTTGGCATCGGAGGTGGAGTTCCCAGTACTGGGGTTGATGTCCGCCTTGGTGATGTTGTGATCAGCAAGCCAACTGGCCACGAAGGCGGTGTTGTCCAATACGATTATGGCAAAACTCTCCGTGATAGACAATTCCAGCACAATGGCTCGCTTAATAAGCCTCGTCCCATTTTGTTAACCTCTCTGTCTCAAATGGAGAGCGATATTATATCACGGAGACGCCAAGTTAGAGACATAATCAATGCAGTACAGACTGAATGTGAAAGCGGACAAAAATATATCCGACCAATGGATGACTGGTTATTCAGAGCAACATATGACCATACAGATGAGACACAAGATTGTTCTACATGTGACCAGAACCAAATAGTAGACCGTAATCCCCGAGAAACCAGCATACCTGATTTTCATTATGGTTTAATCGGTTCTGGTGATCAGGTCATGAAGAACGCCAAAATTCGGGACTCTATTGGGAAATAGTGGAATTTGCTCTGCTTTGAAATGGAAGCTGCTGGTTTTATGGATCAACTCCAGCCTCTCGTGATCCGAGGGATATGTGATTATTGTGACTCCCATAAAAACAAAAGTTGGCAAGCGTATGCAGCCTTTGCTGCTGCTGCGTATGCTAAAGTGGTCCTATCAGAAATTCCTGCACCTCCAATTATTAGTAGTAAGATATCTTGATCCTTTTGTCAGAATTGGTATATAGGATGATGCTAACCGATGAACTAGTTGATGCCAAATTACAGGAATTCTATGAGATGGACAATCGTCTGAGGATTAAGCGCCTCTCAGGGGATTTTCTGGATATGGAACAATGCTACATCAATCTTTCTATCATAGAATACCAGCATAAGAACCAGGATATAAAGTTGTCAGCAGCACTGCCATCCTCGGGATTCTCACTGCTCAATCGCCTAAAACTAACAGCAGATAGCCCTGAAAGGGAAGTCACACTTCCAGACCTGTTTCGGGACCGAAAACTTCCAGATGGCCAAATGATCCAACCGAGACGGATTTTAATATGAGGACGTGCGGGTGTTGGGAAAACGACACTCTGTAAAAAGATTGTGCATGACTTTTATCACCAATGGATGTGGGCGACCATTTTTGATCGTGTAATATGGATACCTTTACGAAGGCTAAAGGAGATGTCAAGCCTGGATGAGTTTTTCCGCCAGGACTACTTTTCCTCTCAAGCCGAGTGCGATGATCTAGTTTCCAAGCTCTGGAAAACAGTTTTTGATCAAACTCATAGAAAAACTCTCTGGTTATTAGACGGACTTGATGAAATATCAGGATATCGCAATACTTCCGGCACTGACGTGACTGAAATATTCAACAACCTATTAAGTCAAGATAATGTGGTCATTACTTCCCGTCCATATGCTGTGAACATTTCTGGTCTTGCTCCCTTCGATCTAGAACTAGAGACGGTAGGATTTCATCTATGTCAGGTGGAGACCTACTGGGCCAAAACTATGAAGGATCCAGATATTACAGATCAAATCCATTCTTTTATTCGGAGCCACTGGCTAATCCAGGGACTTGTTCGAATACCAATCCAGCTTGATGCATTGTGCTATAGTTGGAATAAGAACAACTTCCATTCTAATACATTGCCATAAACGATGACAGAAATATACCAGGCTATTGAATTAAATTTATGGAAAAAGGATATCTTGAACTTGGAGAATGCAAGACAGTTAAGTGAAACTGTGGTTCAGAATCTGCGAACACGCTGGCAAATTCAGTTGCTGGTGGAGACTGAGATGAGATTACTGGAATGTCTTGCCTTTACAGGGTTATACAGTGATATTATTGAATTTTATCAAGATCATCTGGATTGGCTATATGAATAATCGCAATTTACCACATGTCAGATAATGTCCTTGACCGGCTCTCCTTTCTGCGCACATCAGATACTACCAGCCGGGACCGGAGTTATCATTTTATACATCTTACTTTTCAGGAATTTTTCGCTGCTCAATATTTCGTCCGGTGTTTGATATCCGAATCCAGCAAACCACTTCTCTGTCTCAAGCTCAACCGCTTGCGAGGAAAACGTGCCATGAAGATATCACCGGAGGAATTTCTCCAAAAAAACAAGTACAGTGGACGCTACGATGTATTCTGGAGGTTTTTCATAGGGCTGCTGAATCATATTGATGAAGAGCAAGTAAGCTTATTCCTCCAAAAAATCGAGGAGGAGCCACGAGATTTACTTGGCCCAGCACACCAGCGACTGCTTATGCACTGCTTCAGCGAGCTACCTCAGCCAGAGGATTCGGAATTGGCAGGGAATAGCAGTGATTTCTTGCAACATCTCCGAGAAAAAATGGAACTTGGATGTATCCAATGGTCTGATTATGAGGATACATTCCTCCAAGAAATGCGCCTCTGCGCTGAGACTGAATTTCCAGATCATGTTCTATTCGAATTACTTGAGAGGAACTTCTTTCAAAGGAGAAGCTTCCACAGAGAAAAGATTCTAAATGCATTGGCCCATCGTTGGCATATGTCATTCAAGCTCATGGGCATCACCGCAAACTTTATGAACGACAACGACTGGGGCGTGAGGAAGGCAGCCGTTGATGCCTTGGGCATACATTCTCCCTTGCCACTCCAGATCCTCCAGGCGCTCATGTGCCGGTTAGACGACAGCGAGGCGGTCGTGAGGAGGGCAGCTGTTGATGCCTTAGCCACACAATCTCCGTTACCACTCCAGGTCCTCCAGGCAGTCATGCGCCGATTAGATGACGGTGATTCAAATGTGAGGCAGCTAGCTGTTAAGGCCCTAGGCAAACAATCTCCATGGCCACTCAAGATCCTCCAAGTGGTTACGTGCCGGTTAGACAACAGCGAACCAGTCGTGAGGGAGGCAGCTATTAAAGCCTTGGGCACACAATCTCCCTTACCACTTAGGATCCTCCAGGCAGTTATGTGCCGGTTAGACGACAGCAATTCAAACGTGAGGCAGCTAGCTGTTATAGCCCTAGGCAAACAATCTCCATGGCCACTCGAGATCCTCCAGGCAGTCATGTGCCGTTTAGATAACAGCAATTCAGGCGTGAGGCAAGCAGCTGTTGATGCCTTAGGCACTCAATCTTCTTTGTCACTCAAGATCATCCAAGCGGTCAAGTGCCGATTAGATGACAGTGAGTGGCATGTGAGGCAGGCAGCTGTTAATGCCTTAGGCACACAATCTTCTTTGTCACTTGAGATCATCCAAGCAGTCATGTGCCGATTAGATGATAATGAGTGGCACGTGAGGCAGGCAGCTGTTAATGCCTTAGGCACACAATCTTCTTTGTCACTTGAGATCATCCAAGCGGTCAAGTGCCGATTAGATGACAAGGACTGGGGCGTGAGGCAGGCAGCTGTTGATGCCTTGGGCAGACAATCTCCTTTACCGCCTGAGATCCTCCAGGCAGTCATGCGCCGATTAGATGACCGAGACTGGAAAGTGGCGTCCAGACTAGAATCACTCTTGTGGAAACATGATGATTTCCTTTCTACTTTCCTAGATTTGCATGCTGATCCTGCTGCCTCGGCATTGTGCAGAATTTGGGCCCAAAGAAGTATCCATGAGACCTTTGTCTGCTATGTGTGTGATGAAAAGGTATATTTTGAGATACCAGATGAGAAAAGGTCATTCTCTTTATCTTCAGAGAAATTCAGCTGCTCAAGCATACATTGTGGGTCGCTACTCTCAACAGCCGGATATTACGTTTGGTTTACGGAGATGGGACTCCGTTTAGTGCATTGAGAAATTAATCAAATTCTATTCTATTCTATTTTCTGCTATCTTTAGCAAAGGAGGATCGGGGAGAATAGTTAAATTTATGTAAACAATGTTGCTACCATTGTATTATATATGACGTCCATAAACTTGCATGACAGTCAAGTCCGGAGCTTACAGTTGCTCGTCCCGGCAAGTTGATTGTTAGTGCTTTGTGGTTGGAGATGCCCGGTGTATTGCTAGTCTCCTCTAGGTGTTGGATGTCTATTTATATTGCCCTAATCCCCTATCTAGCTTTCCCCTTCTCCATGCTGAGTTATCTTCGTCAACAAGTTATCCTTCAATGGAGAAGATTTGATCGGCCTGAGTACCGTTACATGTATCACATCTTTTCAATTGCCAGGCCAGAGTTCCGGAAATGTCCTTCTGCGCTCTGCTCCCCTCTACCCACAGTATCAATGCCTCATTCTAGGAATGTTTGAAATCCTTGGTTAGGGTTGTCGGCATAAGCTTGCCAATGACGCTTGATGAAGGCTTTTAACTCAGCAAAGAGCTCTTTAATTGGGTCCAAATCTGGGGAGTACGGGGGCAAATATACAAGTTTGACCCCGGCTTTTGAACACATCATCTCTATATTTTCAGAATGGTGAAAGGAAGCATTATCCATGATGATAACCAACCTCGGTTCTGGCTATTTCCCACAATGATGAAGCAGGAGTATCACGATTTTATGATTCGCAATATGTAAAAGCTCACTCGAACGCGGTGATTGGTCATTA
>NHZS01000557.1:0-47015 GCA_002775195.1 Talaromyces adpressus
TTTACAAATACTGCACATTATTTCTCTTTACTTCGCTGATCAAATAACCTGCTAAAAATAATATAAAAACTATAGACTTTATTATATAAAAAATATTACTATACTTCTATATATTAATTTAATAAAAAAGTATAATCTATATAAAGATTAATATAAGCTTTATACTTAATTTAAGATTACTATAAACTAGCTTAAGGTCTTATAATATAGCTAGCTTATAAAGTTATATCTTATTATATATAGGGTTTATAATATAGTTAGCTTATAAAATTTATCTAGCTAAGGCTTATAGATATCTTTTTATACTTATCTATAAAGGCTATAGCCCTTATATAAAGATAACTGTATATATATATTTAAAAAGTATTTATATAAAGATTAGCTATATATATGGATTAATAGCCTGCTTAAGATATTATTTCTATACTATATAATAAGAAAGTTAGATTAGAATTGTAAGGCCGTGAGGCGCCAACCACCGCACCAAAAAGCATACAAGAGTAATTGCGCTAGCAATTATGGTGGCTGCACGGTATATAAGCTTGCAAACAGCTGCTGCCTCAGGCATCAACTCTGGTAAGGGCTTTTTCCCTTACAAGAATCTTATAATATAGGATTTTTATCATTTTGATTATTGCTTTGATTTGAATATTTACTTCTATTCTTAGCTTAGTATAAGGGCTTTGTCTCTGTATGAGCTTAGATATGGTAAGCCTATATCCTTCCTTTTAATACCGTGGCGCGTGCCTACAGGTAGGCATACTTGGGATTCAGCTTCTTAAATTACCTAGCTTTAGCCAATATCAAGTCATAACATAACATAACAAAGAACTATAGGCACGTAACCAAAGGCCGTGGGCGACTCCAAGTTCGTCGATATGTATTTGATCATTGTAATAAGATAGGTGGAGATAGCTAGAATTGCACCTGCATATCGCTTCGGCGAGACACAGTGTATTAATATAGGTACGCACATACGCACAGAGTGTGAGAGCCGATCACACGAGATTATCACGACATATCTCGCCCCAATCTCTTCCTTTATCCTGTTTTCCCCTCGACGCATATCTGTAAGTATGCGCCACCAATAAGCAGAATGTAACCACGATCGGGAAGTTTATCTTTATTGGCAACTGTCATGGACTTTTATCGCCAAGATCTCTTGATCAAAGCTTGGGCTTTCGAAGTTCCTTCCGGGACACTGCCTTGATTTGGTAGGTGATTTACATGATGCTGGGTTCTTGATAACACCGTCGTATTCCGACGGCACTATAGAGTAGCGGGTTATTAAACTCATTTTTAAGACATTTATCGAGACATTGAAGTCTACTTGCCGTTATATTGTTATATTTAGATGGGATGTAGATATCCCACGGTGGTCAGAATGAATGAAAAAGTCCTTCCTCAGTAATTAAGGCCTTCGCGAAAGTACTAATGTGGTACCAAAAGTGGTTCCTGCCTCTATTGGTGGCTGGGGTTAGGGCTGCTCCTGCAAGCACAACTAAAGACAATATCTCATCTGTCGTGAAGAATGGCGTCACATATACCGTCTTTGAGCATGCCGCGACCGGCGCCAGGATGGAGTTTGTCAAGAATTCTGGAATATGCGAAACCACCCCCGGGGTAAATCAGTACTCGGGATATCTCTCCGTCGGGAGTAACATGAACATGTGGTTCTGGTAGGTGTCGTTATGTATCAATTCATGGTTCTTTTTTTTGTCTAAGGAAATAGGTTCTTCGAGGCGCGAAACAACCCCCAACAAGCTCCACTGGCTGCCTGGTTCAACGGTGGTCCTGGATGCTCCTCCATGATCGGCCTTTTCCAGGAAAACGGTCCCTGTCACTTCGTTGACGGGGCCACCACTCCCTCGTTGAACAAGTACAGCTGGAATAATTACGCCAACATGCTATATGTGGACCAGCCTATCGGTGTTGGTTTCTCCTACGGCACGGACAATGTGACTAGCACGGTGACTGCGGCGCCATACGTCTGGAAGCTGTTGCAGGCATTCTACGCACAGTTTCCACAGTACGAAAGTCGTGATTTCGCCATCTTCACCGAGGTAAGTCACAATTTCAAGGCAACCAGCACTCACTAAGTATTTAGTCCTATGGAGGACATTATGGCCCCGAATTCGCCGCGTACATTCAACAGCAAAACGCCGCTATCACAGCAGGATCCGTCTCAGGTGAAAACATCAACTTGATTGCCCTTGGTGTTAACAACGGATGGATCGACTCTGCAATCCAAGAAAAGGCTTATATTGATTTTAGTTACAACAACTCTTACCAGCAACTCATCGACGACTCGCAGCGCACAAGCCTCCTAAGCGCCTACAACAACCAATGTCTCCCTGCTATCCAACAGTGCGTGCGATCAGGAAGCAATTCCGACTGCCAAAATGCGGATAGCGTTTGCTATGATAACATCGAGGGACCAATTAGTAGCTCAGGTGACTGGGACGTCTATGATATCCGGGAGCCGTCGAATGATCCATATCCACCTTCGACATATTCCACTTATCTCTCCAAATCCGCCGTTGTAAAGGCTATTGGTGCGCAGACCAGCTATCAGGAATGTCCAAATGCGCCGTATTACAAGTTTGCGTCCACCGGTGATAGTAAGTCTCAGTCTCTACCTGGTTGTCTTAATGCAGGATCTGACAAGGTAGACCCTCGATCTTTCCTCTCTACACTCTCCAGCGTGATCCAGTCCGGCATCAACGTGCTAGTATGGGCCGGCGACGCTGACTGGATCTGTAACTGGCTCGGCAACTATGGGGTCGCCAATGCAGTGAACTTTTCAGGACAAGCAGAGTTTAGCGCGAAGAACCTAGCATCATACACGGTCAATGGTGTTGAAAAGGGCATGTTCAAGAATGTGGACAATTTTTCGTTCTTGAAGGTGTATGGAGCCGGACATGAGGTTCCTTACTACCGTGAGTCCCTTGTCTATAATATATCTTGAATGAGGGCTAATTGATGTAGAACCTGAGACAGCACTGCAGGTATTGGAGCAGATTCTTCAGAAGAAGCCAATTGTCCCAACTTGAGGCTTGCGAACCGTGTGCTATTCACTGCCAATGGTCTAGTTGCTTCCCTACTTAAACAAGGCAGAATGATGCATCATCGTGATATTGGAATATAATGTTTTAGTATAGTACTACTAACTCGTCTTTCTCAAGAAGATGTTTAAAAGATACACGGTTGGACAAGTAGTTTCAAAACACTGGGCAAATTTCAATTGGTCGTGGAACAGAACGAGAGGTAACTTTAAGTTCTAAAGTTAATCTTGTTTTTAAAATCCTGTCCAATCGCTCGCGGGCCGCTCGTTGCTGTCTATACTGAAATAGCCCACACTTCGGAGACGCTCCCGCACTTCGTGGAACTTGCTCACATTTGCCTTTTTTTCAAATAAGATATCGATCTCCAGGTAACTCAAGCCGAAGGTTTCAGGAAGTCTATAGTAACACCAGATGAGGCAGAAAATAGTTGTCCCAGCGAAGAAAAAACAAGATTTCCCCTTCCAATTCCAGTCCGTGGCGCTCAGCATGCGTGGAGTCATCCAGTTAATCAGAATACCCGCTAGATTGTATGCCGTTCGAGCCAAAACAACTGTTTTTATACGTAGGCGGGTCGATGGGATTTCCGCAACAAGAACGTAGCAGACCGGCCCTATTGTCATATCATAAACAGCTGTTATAATCAAGAGCAAGGACCCGAGAGTCCATAGTTGACTGTTGGATGTTGGTAGTGAACCTATGATGCCTCCAATTAGAAGAATCACAGATAGGGCACATAAACCGACGACGTAAAGTCTGCGACGTCCGAAGCGCGATAAGAGATACCAAGAAACCACAGATCCTATTATAGCCAATCCGTAGATGCCGAGAGAGAGATCGAATGCCTTGTTCACATCAAATCCAGCTTGTTCGTAGAACGTCGTCGCCCAACCCATCAAGCTCGTACCACAAACCTGTTGCGTAACCCAGACCATACACGCAATCTCAGTTCGTCGACAATCGGCCCCCTTGAATGCATCGATGTATGATGTGCGGCCGTCATTCCTGTTCAAGTACATTTCAATCCTGTTCGTGTAGTCCATCATTGCTACTGTTTCGTCGACGTTGACTTTACCCTCCGCAATTAACCTTTTTAACGACTTTCGGGCCTGAGGTTGTCGTCCATGTTGCATGAGCCACCATGGAGATTCTGGGGCGAACAAGACACTAATCAGGATAGGCACTCCAATAGCCCACTGAAGCGCAAAAGGAATGCGGTATGACCACTCGGTCGGATTGTTGACTAGGTTTCTCAGTACTCCCGTTGCGAGTAGCTGCCCCCAAATCCAGCACAAGTTGATATTACTGAGCAGGTAAGCACGTAGCTTTGCAGGCATCACTTCGGCAGCGTAGGTCATAGATAACGTCTGAAAGACACCCCAAGGAATCCCACACAATATCTCGGCTGCTAACAACATCTGGATATCTACTGCGAAAAACAGCAGATTAATGCAGAGAAAGAGGAAGACTAGTGACGAAAACAACGTCCATCGATAGCCGATCCGATCAGCGAGAAAGCCGTTCATAAGCAGGCCAAATATTTCTCCAGCTTCTGCCCCAGTGGTTAGGGCGAATTGCCATTTCGAAGAAATTTGATAACCTGTATTATCAATCGGTTTTCCATATGCTTGTTTAAACGCTGGAAAGGTAAAGAAATAGAAAATAAGAATCGTATCAAATCCTTCCATAATCACAGTCGAAGATAATACAAGAGACCAGGCCATCGCTTTGGGGTACAAGCGACAACCGCGCAGGAAGCTCATCTTTTGTTCTGATCTCATGGCTTGTCGGGCTGGGGAGTGTAGGGGTCGTAATGCAGGTAATACCATGGAAAGCTGGTCAATGAAGAGTGAGGTATCAGTCCTACTAGAGCTTGTGCTGATAGGACTGGTTGGGTCCTCATTAGAATGGTGTGAGCATGTCTGCTTTCCCTCCATCTCAATCCCAGCAGACTGCGTTGTGGTGCCTTCAATGTGCTGGGATAAGTTCTCCTCGCACGAACTATTCGAGATGGTGGCACAATGAGGGCCACTCCCTTGCGGAGTCGATATCATGGTGTCGGTCTGCGGGCGAAAAGTGAAACAAAGCTGTTTGACATGGCCCAGGATATATAAGCTCCTTTCTCATAGGCAGGCCCTTCGCACTCCAGAAGAGTAGCCATAAGCCAGCACAATAAAAGTTTTTACATTTGCAAAAACGGTCGAAACCCTCTCGGTCAATATATACTTTCTCAAGTTCTCACTCTCATGGATCACGCATGCTAATAATATACGATAAGTTTCGCCTCGTAAAAGCACCCGCTAAACCACGGCTCGGGTTTGTGATAACTACTACACCGAACTCACACCGTCGATAGTTTAAATGGTTGACCAATTATTCAACTGTATTCATTGATATCAAGGAAGATCTAGACCGCCCAAATCCCTGGATGCATGAGCTTGGGATAGATATGATTCCATGGAGCAAAGCAGATCATTAGTGTGGTGCTTCCCGCCTGCATTTCATTATGTGTATGATTGGCCACAGTGTTGGATAAACTTATGTCAAGTCAATTTCAGGGTTGGTAGCGAATCCCCACGGAAGAAAATTCTTAGCAGACGAATGGTTCGCCAGTTAGATTACCCAACCACACAATTTGTCCGCCACTTTTAACGCTGAGTGACGTCAACGATGTCGATTATGAGATCTTGTTGTGACACTTTCCGTGATTTATTATATAAGATGTAAGAATTCTCTTGGAGGCGGTGTAAATAATACTGGCACCCCATTTTGGTTCCGTGGTGCAGCCAGTACTCGGTGGTTTCATAACAGTGGCTCTCCTCAACCGACAGGAGTGCCAGCTCTAGTGATGGCTAGGCAGTTCCTGCCCGCGGGTCTTGTGATAAATCTGAATCTATTAGCAGTAGCTACTTTGTAATCAGCATGTAATTAGCAAAATCATAACGGTTAAACCCATGGGTTAGGCATAACTAGAGTAATCAAAATGGCTGTGGTAAGATCTGCAGGACAGCTACCTATTGCTTTAGTAAATTCAGCTTGACAGTCCAATTTTGCCCATGCATAGAATGGGACGGTAATCATTTATTTATTACTATATTCCCATGGTAATTCGATTACCAGAATTATCAGACAAACAATGGCAGCATCACAACATTATTAGTTCTTCTTCTTCCTCCTCCAGGTCATCATCCTCCTCTTTTGTTAATCATAGTTTCTTTATTATCTCTTCTTTTTAGAGCCATATATCGAATTAGTATCAAACACTATCATGTCTTGGCCTTGGCTTGTTAGCAATCGGTACGAGCGTTCAGTTGGCGAAAACGAAACGCTCATCAAAATACTCGCCAATAATTCAGCCGCGACCACTGGGCGATCAACGTGGTCACCACGGTCACACCGATGGGCTCTATCGCACAGGTTGCTTTGACACCTCTCTTCCGCGAAGCCTGGAAGGGCCTCCGATTTACACACCCGACTATTGCTGCATATCTCATGGACGAGGCCAAATACGTCTACGACGTTCCAGATACGGCAACACTCGCCGAATAGGCACCACAGACTTTCAGGGTAGTTGATAACAAGACAGTCGATGAAGTCACCGCTTCTACTACTCCGAACCCTATGCAATAATGACATATTTGACGTGCCAACTCCTAGGCCATGCACAGCACTGGCAGCTTGATTCTTATGGATGACTTCTTTGACTTCGCCAGTCGGTCTGTTCCTTGAGATGCTTCGTCTGCCGTGGGGTAAAGTGGCCAGCCGTCTGGCACCATCCACCATCGATTGAGGAGGCACCGGGCCTTCTCTCCGCCAATTCCTCCACAGATGCTAAGAAATTGGCCCAACAAATAGTTGCAGGTCTCGGTCATATCGTTGGGGCTGTTAGAATTGTTTCCCAAGCCGCGGTCGAGACTGTACCAGGTGGAACTCGTATCTCCTGCCTTCATCTTAGCGAGCGGGAGACCAACGCCGTGGTGAAAGGCTGCAAAGCCATGCAAGTTTCAGTCACAGCAGCAATGCATGCTTCTTTTGCTGGAGCCAACCATGCACTAGCTGCTCCCGAAGATGAAAATATATATTACACCAGTACCATCCGCTTCAGCTTCCAGCCCTCCCTGCCAAAACCATATTCTGGACGCGAGCATGCTAGCACTATCTTCACTAGTGGCTGGACGTTTCCCGTTTGTTGAATCATCATAGGCAGAGCGGGCAAAGGCATATCACGATGAGTACCGCAAGGGGTTGACTCCGGAATTCATCCCAGCCCATCGCGAGTATGCGATAGGATTCTGCACTCGTCTTCGAAGTATGCCTGACGAGCTCCATTCACCAACCGACGTGGATATCAGCAGCTTCGGTATAGTTGAAAAAAATGTTGGCCAGGGAGAAGGGTACCCCGGAAGGAGGAATTCGCATCGACCAAGTTTCCGGCGGCTTGGAGATTGGGAGCAGGCAATGTGTTTGCCATATGTGGACTTTTCGAAATGGGTTATGCTTGAATTTGGTCTACAATGAGGCCTTTTATGAAAAAGTAACCATGAATGCTTTTGTTGGGATCGTCAAAGATTTACTACCTCAGGAATTGTCCGTTTAAATGAAACCAACCCCTCCAATAAAAATTGCAATTACCGCGCTCATGCTGCACTGAAATTCATCGCATTTGGATTCCTCCCGTTAGAGTTGACCCCGCAAGAAAAAGGCGTTATCGGGCACTAGCTAGGTAGCCTCTCGAAATCATTGCGTACTAATCGATAAATAATAGTATTGGCTCCTCGAATACTATTTTTACGATGGTCACTGTCCATTTTAAGTAATTGGCTAAATGGGTTACTCAGCTACTCAACTATCTAGAGCTCCTATGGACACCGCGTGGCATATGAAAAGCGGAGAAGAGAAAAAAGATCTCATTAGGTGTACTCATCATCTCGCCCAATAAAATAGAATCCTGTGGATTGGCTTCCTGCGAAGGTTCCTAGCTCTTCTTTACTCCAAAATTGGTCCACGGGTGCCAATCTCGTCAACGTGACAGTCTGTGTTGTTGTGGTGCACCATTCGATATTCGGACAATCCCGTCCTATGGTGCAACTGCGTTCATTTCGTCAAAGTTCTGTTGAGTCGTCAGAATATGCTGTCCGTGAACCCTGGCGAGAACAAGGGACTTTGCGTGTAGTGGCGACGCGGAAACCATGCCAGTAAATTTGGCGTGCGAAATCGAAGATGTGCGTGACGTTATCGAAAGAGCACCTTTGTATTGTACCCATTTGATCGAGCTAATGTCAGACCAGGTGGTTTCCTAAGTCAGGCCGGCTCCCACTTTGGCGACTTTTTATTTGGCTGTATGAAAGGCCAGGGGTTCTGGTCTGAAGTATCATCTAAGCAACGATAGGGGAGTATTGGACTTAAAAGATTTCACAAATGAAAACAATAAGCACCACAATCCTTCGAGTTTTGGACATATGTAAACTAAGAAGGAAGGGTATAAGTATGGTAGCCATGAGCAAGTCGATAATGGTGCTTGCGACAGAAGTGCCAATGCAGGTATTGCCAATTGAAACGCAAGTACAGCCTGGAACAGTAGTCCGAGCTGCTCGAAGGGGTGAATGTTGGAAGGTAGCGCTTATGGATATCTTGCGAGACATGTCGGCTACTAGAGATGCCTAACCAGCGTTGAGCACAAAGAATATCGCAAACATCAGTGTCTCATTCTCAATCGTCCAGTCCATTCTCATATATAAGTATGCGTCTATTCTAAGTCATAATTAAATGACACGTTCACAAGTCAAACAAAGTATATCTACAAGAATCCACAGATGACCATGCACCTGACTGAACAGAATCTCTCAAAAGCCGCAGCCTATATCCACAAGGCTTCGTTGGCAACCAAAAAAGGGGGTATTGTTGGGTATCCTTAATAAGTCGCAAAACACAGTTTTGAACCTCATCGCGCACTCACTGTCTTTCTCTCTAACAGACTTATTTGGATGCGCTGGTATCATTAGGGCTGCTGCTGCCGCCACCAATCTCTACTTTCTCGTTGTCCGATGCAGAGCTTTGATCCGAGGCGCCAAGGCCCAAATCAAACAGATGTTGTTGGATTTCTTCGTGACTGAGCTTAGGTAAGTCTTGAGCAATCTGGAAGGGCCATTTCTTCTCGACATGCGCCTTGGCGAAGATGATGTCAACCTCCTCCAAATCACGACCAGCGGTTTCAACGTAGAAGAAATAAGCAAAGGGGATGGCAACAAAGTTGATCGCAGCAAAGAATAAGTAGATACCCCAGGCACTCCTGTTGGAGAAAACTGGAGTAAACATGACGACGGCAAAGTTGCAGATCCAGTTGACGCAAGTCGAAGCGGAGGCTGCCATAGTACGAGTGCGGAGAGGGTTAATTTCCGGGGGATAGATCCAGGGCAGAGGCAGGGTAGTGAAGGCAAAGAAGACGATAAAGAGGAAGATGCCGACCACAGCTCCCTTGGCATTCTGCTCATTGTCGTCGATTAGGCAGCCCATGGTGATAATGAAACTGAGGCCCTGGCCTAAAAATCCGATCAAAAATAGGTTTCGGCGACCAACCTTCTCAACCATGAAGAAGGAGGGGATGGTGGCGAGGGCATAGACAGTAGCGAAAACACCGCCCAGAACCAGAGGAAGCTTGCCGGTCATGTGTAGGTTGTTCTTGAACAGTAGTGTGGAATAGTAGATAGCTGCATTACAGCCAGTGAATTGCTGGAAGAACTGACCAGAGCAACCGATCATCATACGTTGAAATTCCTGGGTCTTGCCGAAAGTGAATAGAGTACTCCAGCTGCCTGCCTCGGCACCCTGAGTGGCCTTCAGGTCAGCCTGCATCAGGTTGAAATCTCTCAGCACATCCTCAGCATCTTCAGTGCTGTCATTTAGCTGGGCCAGAACATGGAGAGCCTCCTGGGTTCTGCCGTGCATGATGAACCAACGTGGTGACTCAGGCAGCATCAAAGCCCCAGCAACGACGAGGATGGCGAAGAGAATCTGGAAAGCCACGGGGAAGCGCCACTGGACCGAGCTTTCAACGTAAGAAAGACCGAAATCAATCCAGTAGGCGATGAAGGTGCCGACAGCAATGATAGCACCCTCGAAACACACGAGGAAGCCACGGTTGTGGGCACGGGAGCACTCCGATTGCCACACGGGAATAGTGGCAGTGTCCATGCCGTTTCCAACGCCAGAGATAACGCGGCCAACGACAAACTGCCCCAAACCCCAGTGGGGCTCGAAAGAACAGGTCGAGATCACAGTCCCGAGAATCATCAAGAGACCACCAGCAACCAGGAGGGGAGTGCGGCCGATGCGTTGACCAAAGCAGAGGGTGAAGATAGCACCAAAGAAACAACCAATCTCGTAAGAGGAGGTGACACCACCTTGCAAGACGGAGACATGCATAGAAGAACCATCGAGGACAGGAAATTCGGACACGAACTGGTCACCAGAGATGATACCAGACATCAGACCCTGGTCATAACCGAATAGAGAGAAACCGACGACGGAGGTGAAGGTGATGGCCAGATGGAGGCTCTTGCCTCGCAAGCCGGACGTAGTTGTCCACATTTTGTTTTTATTTTCGACTTTTCTTTTTGAGTCTCTCTTTCCCGCCAACCTCTAAAAAATAAGCAGAGGGTGAAAACAATGAATTGAAAAAAGAGAAATGAAAAATGTGGGAAAAGATACGGGGAATGCGGGCGTAGAAATAAGGGCACGCTCGGGAAGGGCTTTTGCGGGCATTCCGAGCAAGGGCATCGCCGATCCACAATTGGATGCAATAAACCAACCTACAGGCGGGGCATGACGACATCTATAATTGAAGCGAAATAAGATGAGGTGATGAGATGCATGTGCCTGCCCCTTTAGGGCGCTGCCATGTGGTGCTTGTGGGTGTTATGATGAGCAATTACTGCCAATCACAGAGCAAGGGCGAAGAGATTTACAAGTTTCGCCAGGTTCGATGACCATTATACAGGCACCGCCAATCAATGTTTACATCCAAGCAGGCCGATCATACTCATAGCCCTATGAAAGTTGATCGAGATATGGGACCGTCCCCAGTCTTCTCCAGCAGCGGAGTGGCGCAAGCCACCATTCGCTGGCAGACATTTCACTGGTGCATTCTCCATTCTAAAGGAACAAGCTCCACATCGCTTTCAGCCAACATCTCACCCAGCCGGGAGTGCATATCTAAACCAATGAGGACCACGGCATCTTAAAACGGCTCTTCGCTGAATCTCGCTCTGCCCCGCACCAACAAGAGGCCTGTCGTATGGAAATTTGTACGGAGTATACCCACGTACTACGAGTAATCTCTGAACGTGGGCCTTGGGGCGGCTTCTCGTTTTCATCATACGTAGGTCCGACTGGTTGAAATTAGAAAAGTAACGGAGATTGTCGACCCGATGGTTTGCATTAGAGGGTTAGGACTCGGGATCGGCAAGGCTTGAGCTTTCCCGCGGATTGAGATGGATAACTAATGGATTGTCATTAGGAAAAGGAACACTTGAAATGACACTGAAGTAGCCCGAGAGGGGCACAATAGAGTGGCTTTCCTCTAGGTTATCTAGGTTGTAGTGGTAGTACTAACACAGTACTACGTATGTATGCTCCTTCTCGGTCTGCTCGGCTTGGAGAAGATAACCCGAAGGAGATGGAGACCTACCCACCGCAGCAAGCCCGGTACGTAATGCAGAAAATTCTGAACGGCAAACCTCGGCTTACTTTCCGCGCTCGGAACGGTCTTAAATCAGCACTAATCCGATAAACCACTCAGCGACATCCCACTCTGACAGCAGGAACGGAGTGCACGGAGTAGTGAAAATACGTAACCAGATCATTACTAATTAGGTGCTCGGATGCCGCCCGCTAAGCCGTGGATTCAAACAAACAGAGTACTCGGTGCTCGGAGTAATTATTCACGGAATAACATGAATCTGATCTTAATACGAACCAGATACGAGAAATACGTCTTAGGCAGTCCCGTCCTCCAATAAGAAGTCTGCAACATAGGGGTTTGTTGTAAACAATCACGTGCCATACGAGCGAATACGGAACGTTCCCACCCGTTACAAATCGTTACCAAACAACCCCCACGAGTACAGTTGGTAACTTGGTATTTGGTTTGGTAGTTTACCGTCCCATTTGTGGTAGAGCTAACACAACCATCACTATGAAACACAGCAACTTTCTCTCTCCATTTATTTTTTTCGGATAGATGCCAGTACAAGCAAATTAATCAATCAAGTGCTTAGCTTCATTCACGTACTCGAGCTCCATAATCTCCTGGTCGACGAAGCGTAGTACGCTAGCTTCCGAGTAGTTGCACGTTCGGCCGTCGAATTAAAAATGATTATATACTAGATACCTAGGTAATCTTTCTATTTTCTGTTTATGCGTGATTTTAATGATCATGGCTGTCCGCTACCAATAGCAATTGTTACGGATTCCAACAGTGCTACGGAGGCTCAGCCATCTAAATCCGAAACTCGTCACTGAATCCGGGATCGTTCGTTAAGTCCAGGCGTACTTCTAGCAAAGCCGGTCCATTGAAATATATAGCATGTCGCTTTGATCTTGGAAAACAATATCCAAGGCCAATTATGCCTATATATCTCAGCCTGGTGCTACATCTAAATTCTAACCTAAGCCTTTGGTTGATTGTCCAGGAAACGGCCTGCGGGCAAACACGATCAGAAATATATATCCAGTACCGACAACCCAGTGGTGGATGTGTTCATGAGATCTATCCTTCCAACGTTGATCCATTATATAGCTCTTTCTTCTCGCACAATTTCAAACATCCTTCCCTTCCTGATGAGCAATTGGTTACACATCGACTAATCTAAGCCGCCATCAACCGCGCGGTCTGGCAAGACCCGTTTGGTGTACCTAGGATAGTCCGTGAGAGTTCACTCGCTACAAATGACGAGCTTGGAGACCACAAGACTGTGATTCCGGACTCCACGGCCGCATTCCAGTTCCCCGTTGGTGACCGTGTCTTATACTGTACCGCAAATAATGGGTTTCAGGACTATGTAGTCTTGGACAGCAAACTGGTGACTAAAATCCCGGACGACATGGTGTACCGTGATGCGGTTGTTTTTGGCCTATGTAGTGCTACCAGTGCTATGTTTTTGTTTGTTTGGAAAGGACTACCTTCACCTCGACTACCCTATGATCGGAGCGGCCAAGAAGGGGCAATCTGTGTTGGTCTGGGGAGGCAGCTCTGCTGTCGGCAGCAATGCTATTCAGCTAGCTACGGCCGCAGGCTATGATGTGATTGCTACCTGTTCGAAGAAGAATTTTGACTACGTTAAGAGCCTTGGCGCTGTCAATGTGATCGACTATATGGATATTGAAGTGATTGTGAGAGTCACCGCGGAGCTTGACAAAGGTGAATGTGCCGGTATTTTCATGGCAGCTGGTTTGAAGGATGGCAATACCGCGGCATGCGAGATTGCGTCAATGTGCAAGCAGAACGTACGAAGTCATCTTGTTCCCCGCTCTTGTTCACAAAGCTGACACAGTTCCTCCTTGCTTAACCTCGCATCCTCTAACTTTATCGACAATCTGCATGGTGTCCCAAAAGATGTGAATGTGGAACAGCCAACGGCCGAGAATTTCAAACCATCCCCCGACTGTTGGTTCGAAACAACACCTGCCACCTTTGGGGGATATCTACCGGAGGCCCTTGCCAGTAGAGCCTATAGGGTTGCCCCGCCTCCTCTGGTCGTGAACAGAAATGGCCTGGAAGGGATCCAGGAGGCTATCGACCTGGTGAAGAAGAATAACATATCAGCGATTAAGCTAGTTGTTGAGCGACCTTAGGATGGCATTAGCGTGAAATGCCTCACGTTTCCTGTTGTTCGAAGGTCGAAGTCCCAATACGCCCGTCCATCAAAATGTGAAGCGCGAGGGGTAATGTGTTTTTGAGAGAGAGAAAAGGGACGGAGAAGCATAGATTACAAGAAGAAAAATCATTCATAGCTCTTGGGTGAGTGTAATAGTGAACAAAAAGTTATGAACAAATTAGGAATACCTACGCAGGCGAGTGGCCTCGGAGGTTGAGTACAAATATTTTCTTAAGCACGTATTAAAGCATATAAGCTTGATGGACTCAAAGTAGTAAGCAGTATTTTGGACAACTTAGCAATTGTAGCTGGAGAGATAGGAAGGACCACAGTTGTGGTAGCCCGGATAGCACTTGCGCGTAAGATCGAGGCAGATGAAATCATGGACAATAAAAGCAACAAAGGTAAATGCAAGTTGCAACAATTTTCGAAGTGGCGATGTGGTTGGTGACATGAATTTCAAGAAAGCATGAAGCCATTCCACGTTAAGCTGGGCAATCATAGATCCTAAAATTTACTGTATCGTATCTTGCAGGACTTCAGAAATCGAGATATATAACTAGTAGTGACCACAGAACTGTCCACATGATCTCTCGAGCTCCGGGGTAGGCGACGGTAACTGGTGATGACGAAGTGCTAGTGTTGAATCCAAAGTAGAATTATATTACATTTAATTTTGAAACATAATCTGGATGATGGTCACATGTGTCCGATTTCTCCGACATTATGTTGCTGTTGGAATGTCAGAATTACTACTAAGCGCCAATTCTCATATCTCCCACTATATAAAGAGAGAAAGGCACTCATGATGTCTCAGCTACCTCGTCATCTTGACTGAATATTCTGAAAAACAAAGTCCCAGAAAAGTCTATTCGTTCATGGAAATCTGACAAAGAACAATGAAGGTATTTCCTGTTTTCTTTCTCGCCTCAGGCCTGGCTCAGGCAGTAACACATTATACAAGCGAGAATGGGGTTAATTACAAGATCAAAATGACCCAGCATGGATCATAGCGGCCTGTTGGGTTGGGTAGCCGGCCCGATTTATCAACTACCTAGCGGATCCGTGAAAATTGATTCTCCTGGCAAAACCAGTCAAACTCTCCTTGGTGGGAATTTGTAACTGACGCGTTGGTCACAATTAACATGAAGGGTAATTGAATCTTGCAGTTCCACTTGCGAGAATCACTTTTTGGATCCATGTTCTACTGGCTAACATATGGAATTCTAGTCAGTATTGGGGACCAGATCACTGGCAATGTAACCATGACCTCCACAACAAGTGGTATAGTGTTAGTATCCCAAACTTGGTTTGATGATAGATCGGTTGCTAACAATACTACATGTAATAGCGAGATTCACAACTCCAACACCGTAGTCGATGTGCCTGTGGTTATTACCGGTGGCCCTGGGCAACTTTGTGGCCATTCCGCAGAATGGATTTTAGAAGATCTAACTTCCAACGGTCTTGTCCCTTTTGCTGAATTTCCAACAAGTTATTTTGCCTTGGCTAGCAGCACAACTAGCACTGGGACGGTGGTGGGCGCAGAAGCAGCGGAGGAGATTTATTTATACCAGAATGGCCAATACCTCTGCGAGGCCAGTTTTGACGCAGGGTATGATGGAGTTGTCGTCATATCAACCACATGACCATACTGCGAGACTATCATCTCTTTGGTTCGATGATCATTTGGGACGCTTGGCCTCGTTTAACACAGCGAAAGCTGATGGTTCATCCTAACCTCAGTGAACTCATTCCTTTATTACATAGCCTCTGTTTAAGTATTCAAAGATCCGTCAGATAGCTAGGTGGAATGAAACATAAGTCTAATGTCGATTTGATGACATGCAAGTATTATAGTGAAGGTAGTTATTGGCACATGTTAACGGTGGTTGCATTAACACCAAATTATAGAAGAAGCCTCTTACTTTATATTACAGATTCTACACTGCATATATCGCACCGGATGAAAAGATGTTTTGTGAATTTATACACGGTAGTCCCACTCCCAACCAACTAACCTTGCATAGAAACAATCAACCTTTAATCTTGGTTTGAAATTTCATTTAAATCTGGCTTGCATATGAAGCTCATGCGGATACATCCGCCAAAAGACTCAATACCGTACCTTCTTGGCTGGGCCCTTCGCGCTGGATTACCTAAAAGACACAGTACCATCAATTGCATTTCCGGTTTTGTATATGCCATTCTATCAGCTCTCATAGATGGCGCTAAGCACTGAAGTAATTGAGTGACAAGCTCAGGGTCTGTCTCTATACACTTAATATGAAAGTTTTTATCTGCCTATATAAGACCAAACTGGGATGCATCCAATCTGGCTTATAGCAGTCAATTGGGACTGGTGCATAGTGATCATGATCAACTTGTAAATCAATCATCAT
Organism: Talaromyces adpressus; assembly: GCA_002775195.1. NCBI lineage: Eukaryota > Fungi > Ascomycota > Eurotiomycetes > Eurotiales > Trichocomaceae > Talaromyces > Talaromyces adpressus. The sequence goes on from NHZS01000557.1 coordinate 16,339, forward strand.
ACTAAAACATTGGCATGCTCTCTGCACATTATGAAAAATGTAGCAGTGTATATTGTTAGATTGGACTTGTCGTGCTCCTTTTCAGCTTATCTGCTGCATGAGCCTTAAAACATGGTATCTATCAACCTTCGGAAGTACCCGCGGCTGTGACTAATCTCCCACATGGTGCCATGATAGATGCCATATAGGCGTTCTCGCCTCTAATCTCGAGCCAGCTGTGCCTATGGTCGATCAAACGAGCTTGATGCGAAGTCGATCAGCAGAAGCAGTTATTTGTATATGCCCCCATGCATATTGAAGGATTTTTACCGCTAGCACAGAAAAGGAAGAGAATGTATGGGCAGGAAAGGCTTGTAATATTGATCTATCTCTTCTCATTGCTAAGTGCGATTTCCTGCAATATAACTCGTCAATTTGTGCCTATATTCATGCCATTCCAACCTTTCCACACTGGTGCTAGTGTAAAAAATCGTTCAATAATGCATTAGGGTTAGGGTAATACTTATCTGCGCGAGCTTGGCTACTACCAGCAGCCCCACTCTGGCTGGCTTGTGAGATGTGTAAGCCGTGTAGTCGGGCGGGAACTTAAGAAGTCTTTCAACTCGCTGCTGATTTTGGTGCTGCTGCGTTCCATCTTGTGCTGTAAATATCGACGCATCTGCTGCAATCTTAGATATCATCTTCTGGGCCCGTGGCGTCGAATGTCGATCCAGTGACCTAACTCTTTGCGTGATTGCGACACGGTTACCTAGGTATGGAGGATGCCGTACCACAGGGTCGCCGTCCAAGAGGAAGAGGTAAACAGAGACCCTGCGACTTTTGTCGACTGCGAAAGATTGCATGCATCATTCAATTCCAACCACCATGTCTAAAATGTAAGAAAACTGGGCGAAGTTGTACGTTTGAAAAAGATCCACCACCCAGGGCCCCTATCGGACCGTCTCAGTCAGATTACGAGGCAAACGGCCGGAGCGATTTATCTTTGGAACAGTTGCAAGTTACATCGGACTATGACTGGGCAGTTCCATCATTTTGGCGTGAGATGCCGAGCTCATTTGACGCAATGCACGATATCTACGCGCCTATGGGGCTTACATCCGCGATTGGGTCAGCAAGTCCGGCCAATTCGTCTCATCGTGACAACAATGGCTCACTCTCGATACCAAATGACATTACAAATCAGACAACCCAAATTGGGTATACCGGCGACGGACTGTGCCAGGATACGGCCCGTTTATCGTCATCATCACACATTCTCGAGTCTACTTATTCTTCTAGATATCTTGGGCTCACATCAGAGACCGATCCTATCCTACGGCAAAGATATCAATACAACGAAGCAGGATATCGCACTTCCAAACTTCGCGGATTTCGCCATTTGGATCTGAACGCAGATATTCCTCCTGTAATGCTCTTGACACCACTGCAAGTCTCCAAAGAATTGGCTGATTGCGTGGTATCGGAGCCATCTTCATCCATTGTACAGGATCTCTCGGCGTACGGAGAGATACTCATTGGTCTTTTTCATCGTTTTGTGGAACCTTACTACCCTATATTAAGATTCTCAAACCTGAAAGCAGATGACAAATGCAAGTCGCTTCTTGCGATGGTCTACAGTATGGCCTTGCCTTGGAGATCATATGACCCAAATCTGCCTTGGGTTCAATTCAATGTCAAACCAATGACTCGCGCTCAACTTCCAGATCAAGACGCTATGCACCAGTTTGCATGGGCTGAGATATCCAGGGAAATGCATGCACCAGACTATTCAACGATCAGCGCATGTTTACTGCTCATGGAAAGGAAACGGCCACATACTTTTGTTGCCGATAGCTCATTCGATACATGTCTTGTTTCTATGACAAAGTCTTTGGCTTTTTCGTTGGGCCTACATCTCGACTGCGAGACTTGGAACATGAGCGTAGAGGAAAAATCCAGGAGAAGGCATCTTTGGTGGTTGGTGTATGTTCAAGACATTTGGGTGTGTCTTGCTCACGGTCAGCCTCCCAATATCAAATCTGATGACTTTGATGTACCTTTGTTGTCATATACTCGACATCATACTTCTCTAGGGAACTCAGCTATAAGCATGAACGATTCCACGGAAGGAAAAATGGGAACATCGGTGTTGTTTTCATACCTGTTAGGGCTAACTCGGATTTTACATGATACACACCAGTCGTTGTTGTAAGTAGATGCCACGGTGAGACTACGACTCGAGCTTACAAATATAGTGCAATCCGGAGTGTCCAACGCTTGTCCGAAAATTTACATGCTACTCTGGATACGTTACAATCGCTCAAAGCACGGCTGTTGGACTGGAAGACAAGCTTTGACCATCTAACGTATTTGGAAGCTGCCGAAGATCCGGATGATGCATTCGGCCTTGGAAGCTTGCTCGTGTCATATCAATATTGTCATGTGCTCATTTATCGGACCGCATTACGTGTTTTCAAGGGCGACGATCAATACGAGTCTCAGTATGAGGAAGCACTACAATTTGTTGAAAGAATGGTGGCCGATTTTTCCGCAATGAAACGTGCAAGCTTCGACTCATTCTGGTTTTCATGTAAGTCTGGGTTGCCTTGAATTACCACACTCCTCTAACCTCACAGGGTCTCGAGCACATTTCAATGCTATTTGCGACTTTGTGGTGCTTCTCCGTGCTGTTTCTTACACTGCTGAAAGTCAGGAACGCGTTGAAGATCTTATGTCGAAATATCGCCATTGGCTGTGGATGCGCAGCAAATCATTCGAAGTCGTGCGAATGAGTCTGGTCCGTTTAGACTCCATCAAAGCTGACTTTTGTGTTTCGTGAAATGTGTAGTTCAATGTTGCTAGATCAAAGCATTTCTTAGCTAGAGTGAAAATTTGTTCTTGGAGTGGTCGAAAAATGGATGAGGGGAGGTTATCGCACAATCAAGGCGTGTTTTCTGTTGTTGTCTACAGTACTTGAAGATCGATCCACCAGAGTTCGGCCATCCATCAACAATGTCCAAGGGCACTGAAGCTTTCATTGACATGGATGTCAATCATTTGGTTCCAAAAATTATCTCCCGTGCGTACAAAGTTTTCATATCCATAGATTATGAGTACTTTTATGCTATCTAGGTAAGGCCGTGGTGACTATACATGAAGGTTCTTCACTAGTGGGCAGATCACGGACCTTAAAGAGACAGATGTGAGTTTTTTTGCTTGGTTGACGACTAATTTTAAAACCTCGACCAAAATCCCGCCGTCATAGCTGCATCTCTCTCGAACATCCCAAGGTAAAGGAACATAGCTTGATTGACATAGTACCAAATCCGATCCGCTCCCGCCATCAAAAATGCTTTCCCATTCACCTCAATCGTATTCTCCAATTATATTTGAGAATAATTCTGACCGAATATATCTCAACAACATGTCCAGAGGAAACCTAGATGTTAGATTTCGTAGCCACTTCCATCTTGATAGCGAATTTTCTCCATGCATGTTCCCCCTGGCAAGGATTACCCGTTGAGACGTGCATTTCACCCTCTCTCAAGTCGTAGATGACACAAGCAACGGTCATGGTTTGGTCGCCACTTGATGCCGCTCCATATCGCTCAACGCCCTTTTCAGCATGTTCGCAAAGACTACGGGGATATGAAGCATGATCGGAAAATGCTGTTTTGAAATCTTTGACAGTCAGAACATGTTGGCTAATCTGTTGACTGGAAGATAAATTCTTAAGGTTAATATCTGGCTGATCTTCTGGTGCCAAGTTCAATCGACCAACCACTTCGATCCTTTTAGCATTGTGCTCCTCAACAGGTGGAGTGGCTGGTGGCGAAAGGCCCTTTGTAGTTGAGACCTGTAATTTCTGCTCTTCTACCAGGGATAAGGCCAGATCTTTCATCGAATAACGCAAGTAGGTCTTCAGTAACCGTGCGAGTCTTCTATCACGGAAGAGCGAAGAACCTCCGGGGTAAGTATCGATCGGCCCTGAGATATCTGCGTGGGTCATGGCAGGATGATTGTAGTGGTTCGCGTGTGTAATCAGAAGGTTATAGTTGTCGGGGCCATGGCCAATGTCGACGGCCTCAGGGTGTAGCGTATATTTGCGTGATGGTGTCAGTTCGATATCCATTGCCAGGTCTAGAGATGCTACCATCAGATTTCCAGATACATGGCGCGGGAACGTTGAAATAGCCTTCAGCCCAGCTGCAAAGTTAGGACAGTGAAGATACATTGAACGCGCAAGCGAATGTGGCAAACATGGACGGAATGGAATTCCATCCTCAGCAGTCCACAGAGAATTGGCACACAGTCCAAGGCCACGAGAATTCATACCCGACCGTGCTAGTTGGCCAGCTTCTGTCAAAGCTATGATTCGCCTAGGCCCAGATGATGTAGCAGAATCGGGCTCATCTGTCGGATTCATGTGGCTCTCAAGGACGATGATGGTGTCTAGATAGTGGAGCCAAGCTGACATGTCCCAGTTTTGTGCTACAATTGCAGAACCATCAGGGCCCAAGTAACTCACACTCGTACACTCGCCAACTTTGTGGCCCGTAAGTCTAGCCAAGTCATATCTTGCATTGAGCAATAGCACATCCTGGAGCTCCACCAGCGCCCCAGACGCGATTCCTTTCATTTCCTCCAGGCCATCCGGGAACAAAGCCTGAATAGCTGGGAGATATGACTCATTGATGTATCTCACACAATCTTCTCTGGGAGGTAATGAAGACGATGTCTTGTAACGATTGACGTTCGTTTGAATTTTACTCCGGGCCTGCGTGCCATGTGAAGTACCTCGCTCCCAAGGCGTGCCCGAGACAACAACATGCTGATAGTGCACAGGAATGTCGGTCATAATTCGGGGCAGAGTAGAGGCTCAAACGTGGTGAGCTCAGCGTTGAAGAGAATAAGACGATGGCTTTGGTGAATGGTTTGCTATTCTTTGACCGAGTTGCAGTTCGATCTTGTTCCGGAAATTTATGGGAGAGACGGAGAGTCCACCCAGGGCCAATTCGCCTGCACCGCAATGGGCCGCCTCGAGTTAAGACTCTGCTCCACATTCTGCGACATTTTATTGGTGACAAGAAGAATCCATCACAGTTACTAGATACAAACGAATCAGGACGGCGAAGGAAAAGCTTCCGCTGACGGCCACGCTAAGAGATGGCTTCGCCGTTGTGTCACCTACGGGCAATTTGTTTCAAACCTTGAATCAATTGCCCTTCCCATAATCTGTGCCATCACTCTAAGTACCGCGGCGAGGCTTCGCCGCTGATCATAGGTGCCCGTAGAATTCGAAGATATGCCTTCATGATAACACTCACTTTGGTGGCCCAAGCGTAATCTACGCCAACTGCTTGAACGCATTAGTTTCGCCGAAGTGGCTCCCCAGAAGTTCCTTATTTGAGAACAGACCGTCGAAACCCTCGCCATATTTGATCAGCGAGAATTGAAACAGAAGCAGTCAATTACTTGCTACTCATTCTTCTGGTATTACTTGAGTTCTCTCATACTTTTCTTTTCCCGGTTATTCATTCTGCTGTCCAAAATGGAAATCAAAAAAGTCGAACCGCTTCAGACTACGATACGAGATATTGAGTCTGGCGCATTGAAGAATGTTAAGCCCAAAGACGCGGATTTGGCTCTCAAAGTCTACGAACTCGATGTCACGGAAGCCGAAATCGGGGCTGTCAACCATCGGAAACTTGTCCGCAAGGTCGATTTAAGACTCATCCCAATTGTGAGTTGTACCGTACCGTACCATCCAGCTGCCAATGTCACTTTTTTCTGACGGTGAAGTCCGCAGATGATGGCAGCCATCACTCTATTTACAATGGACAAGGCTACTTTGTCCTACTCGTCAATCATGGGAATTCAGCATGATGCACATTTAACGCCGAATGAGTATTCCTGGCTGGGAAGTATCTTCAGTCTAGGTTACATGTTTGCAAACTTCCCATGTGCTCTAATAATTCAAAAAGTTCCGTTGTCTAAATGGGTTGTCATAACCATGTCAATCTGGGGTGTTTTACTTGCTTCCATGGCTGCTGGTAAGAACTATGGCTCATTGTTTGCCATCAGACTGCTTCTTGGGTACCTACCTCCTTCTTCTTCTAGTCCAAATAATGCCTAACTCGTTGCAGGATTTTCGAAGCCAGCATAACTCCCGTTTTTGTGATCATGACTGGAATGTGGTACACTCGTGCAGAACAAGCTGCTCGTCTGGGTCTTTGGTACTCTGGAGTCGGGCTGGCTACAATAATTGGATCACCCATTGCTTGGGCATTGGACAGTCCTTCGGCATCTACTGGAAGCCTCTCAAGTTGGCAACTTCTCTATGTGGTCTTCGGAGCAATCACCGTTGCATTGGCTATCTGCTTTTATTTTATAGTACCAGACTCCCAGCTTTCTGCCAAATTTCTCACACCTGCTGAGAGAGTAGTAGCAGTCAATCGAATCAGAGTCAACCAACAAGGAATTGGAAACCGAAAGTTTAAGGCTTATCAAGCAATAGAGGTTCTCAAGGACCCTCGAACTTACCTCTACTTCGCTTTTCAGTTCATTGCGAACATAGGATACGGTGCGGTCGGTACATTCGGATCGCTCATGCTGGTCTCTCTCGGGTTCGAATCACGAAAAGCTTTGATTATGACCATGCCTCACGGTGCAACAACTTGGGCCGGTGTCGTAGTTATATGTTACTTTGCTTCGAAGATGAATGACCGCACATTATGGGCTGGTGTCTCCGCACTCTTTGGCATCGTCTTTGGCGCATGTCTCTACGGTCTGGACAATAATAAGTGGGGATCGGTCATTGCTTTCTATGTAAATTTTGCAGTCGCAGTCTGACTGATAAATGATGCTGAGCAGACGTGTATCAGTTCCAACAAGTATTCGTCGCTGCCTACATCTTGAACTTTAGTCTCGTTAGTGCAAACACCGCTGGACACACCAAAAAGGTTCTCACAAACTGCATCTTACTCCTCGGTTCCACAAGTGGTAGCATGACAGGACCGCAAATTACCAAAAATGCAAGTGTCTTTAGCCTTAACAATGCAATTATCTTTGCTCACGAGTTTATACAGGATCCCACGTACGAGAAAGTAAAGCTGCTGATGATGTTGGCCCCAACCATATGTTTATTGATACTGGCATGTATTTTCGTTTGATCAACATTTTTGAGAACCGTCGACGAGATAAGCTACAGTTGCGTGATGAGCATCTATCTAATAGTGAGTTCTTGGATTTGACTGATGGCGAGAACAAGGAGTTTAGATACCAGATGTAGCGGAGATCGCATGGTTGGTAAATGTGAGGATTTGGACACTAACTGCAGCACAATCTATCAGAACCTCGGGGTCATTTGATAGAAGGCGATTACCGCTTTATTAGCCAATTTTTATATTTCCATCATCTATGCGCTCTCAATGTGCCTTTCATCTCGACCATCTAGGTAGACTCGCAAACGAGGTATAGGGACACCACTCCACAAATAAATCTACCCCTCAAGTGCCGTAATGCTCAACCGTTTCCCGTGCAATCTGTTTTCATGTCCAGTGTTGTATGATTCTACCATGGTAGATCCTTTCCATCATATTGATGTAAACCCGGCTTGTTCTCCCAACCTGGCACATGGATATTTAGAAACCGTCCATTGCCCTCTTATCCAGTCTTCCGGGCAATCTCGAGAATCTGGCCTACACCGGTGGCAACAGGGCGATCGGCGTGGGCGTTGGCCTCATCAGTCTGCAACCACTAATCGGATGTTAACTTTCTAGCATGAAGCATTTCAATGACAAGATAAGCGCCGCTTACTCCTGGATTTTGACTTATCACGGTAGCCAATTCCTGCGCCCATACTACCGTCAACATATTCAAAGCGGCTTTAGTGATCTTGTAAGCAGCAGCAGGAAAGTCCTTGTAACGAGGCTGTCGCGTGATGGATCCCACAGAACTTGAACTGAACACAAGATGTTAACAGAGATCAGAAAAGTTCCATTTGGGCAGTCGCACTTACATAATAATGACCTTCTTCTCGGTCTCCTTCCGTAATAGTGGCAAGAAAAGCTGGATCATCCTATGAGGGCCAGTAACATTGACATGGAAAGTCTCGTCCAAGTCAGCCCTAGCAGAATATTAGTAAGTCATACTTATAAGGACACAAGAGGGAGGTACCGTACATTTCCTGTGCATAAGCACTGCGGACTACTCCAGCATTATTGATAAGGACATCCAGCCCTTTCAACCCTTTGACTTTTAGAACGGTGTCGACAATAGGCACGGCATTACGCATGCTATTTTCATCTCCCACGGTGAGAGGAACGAAAATGACTCGACCAGAATGTTGTTCTGTTAGCGCTTTCAGTCGTGCGTTTTCTGCTCGTGAGTTCTCAAAGATAGTATTGATCTCGGTGTCTGGTTTGGCCGCTAGCTGTTGGACTAGTTCATGCCCAATTCCTCAGGCGTTGCCCGTCACGAGGTAGGTTGCCATGGTTAGAGATGGAAATGCTGTTGATGAAAATTTGAGGGTTCAGTCATATGAACTGCTGTTATTGGTATGCACTATATAGTGCGCCTTCTTGGAAAATCAGTTGCCACTGATTCAAGCAATTAGCAAACGGTGGAAATAATTTCGGAGATATCGCCCAGAAATTTCTGCATGTCTTACAAAGAAAATTGACGCCATGCTACTACCTGGACGTGTGCTATCAATATCCTGACAGTTCATTTGCATTTCGCTCAATGATCCATCACTTACATTCCATCCTTAAAGATATCACAAGTTGATCTAGACGTCACTAGAATAAGTAAGAAATTCATAAATGTAACCCTTAACCAGCCCTTTCATTGTATTCCAGCGGCGACGCGAGGTGTAACTATGATACCTCATACGTAATGCGGACATACTGGGGAAATTCTTTATTTTAGGATACGTTTACGGCAGTCTATTCGTACAGCCTTGCCAAAATGAAATTTATACAAAATTTACAACATCGGGACACAACTTTACTTTTATTTCCACATTACATAGTAACTAGTTAATAAATGGGCTTGCCCACAGGCTTGCCCACAATATCAATATCCATGTACTCAACAGATATCCCACGCTTTGATGCCGGGGGCATATCCGGATTGAGGCATTGCAATATCCAGGATAAGGCTCCAGGATCCAAATGCCTCAATCCGGATATACCCCTAGGATCCAGGATAAGCATCAGAATACGCACCGCACCAATGCTCACCAACGCGCTCATCAACATGCTCATCAACATACTTATAACATGCTCATCAAATTACTCATCAACGTGCCCATCAACATGCTCGTCAATGTGATCATTAAGATACTCACTTAGCACGTGTTTTGTGGAATGAGGATTATTTAGCAAGACTATGCTAGCCATATTGAATAGGCAGTGAGATATAACACTGGGTTATTAAATATATAGTTATCTGTGGCCGTATGAAATTTCAATACAATACGAATTTTGGCAAGGTTGTACGAATAGACTGCCGTATACGTTATCTCCGTGCGATAGGAGAAATAGTAGATAATTATATATAGTTAATAGCCATTCATGTCCCTCAGCACCACCAAAACGTTCCGAAACCCCACGCCAATATTCCTGCAAACTGGCTCAATACAGAAATTGGAATAGCCGCCTGGTTTGTCAATAATGTTCCCCGGTCATACGCAGCAAAGCGCTTCTTCACAACAGCTCCGAGTATTTGTAAAGCAAACCCACCCTGCCCGAATGGCCCGCATAGTATCATATCCTGCCATACTTTCTCGACTGGTGGGTAAAAGTCGGGAAAATGTTGAAACAGCCTGACCTCTGCCTGAAGGATCTCAACCTTCGGATGATAGCACATTTCCGTGTGTTTGCCTTAGAGTGGACGAGAGATAGGGTGTTATAAGTGTATATAAGTGGGAATTGAACTTTCGTTGCTTGATACAGGTGTCCCTTTTGGAACGAGGTAAAAATAAAGATGGAAGTGCTTTATCCTTCTTCCGATTGATTTTAGGAGAAATCACAAAGATTTTTCATGTCAATATGGCCATTGGTAGGTTATCACGTCTGTGGGGTAGTAGAGGGGTTATTACTGTTATTAGAAAGATTCAGCTACCTAGCGACAGCACTCTGGTACTCCGAGCTTATAAACAGGGGCTAGAAAAGCTCCATTTTGGACAGGACTCAACCGCTAAAATGTATGATCTACTATAACTCTAACCTACTTCAACAAGCACCACTCTCATCGTCAAGCAAGACTCGCCAAGCTCTCGACATCAGCTATAACCCCATAACAGGATAACGCTGGGTAGCAGTGATGGTAGTGATATTAATCCCTCCTTAACTTCTTGCTATTGTAACAGTCTCTTCCTCGTCATAAAGACCTATGTGACGCATCGTCCTTCGTACAAGATGTTCGAGCTCGGCAGTAGTCTTTGCTATGCCATAAACATAATGGTCTGGCCGCAGCAAGACCCCCCTGGCACCGTGTGTCAGAAGCCAGGTAGAAAATACGTCCGTCGTGTCGTGGGTTTGGTTATTGCCAACGGAAACAATCTTCCCATTCATAATAATGGAGAAAAGGCTGACAATGTCTTGGGATAATGGTGGCATGCCGTCCACTGGGGAGTGAAGCATCAACCAACTTTGGGAACCAAAATGGTCGCAAAGTCGGCCTTGTTTATCTCCGATCAGAATGACTCCATCGATAAAGAGACTTCCAACAGCATCATGGGATGATACGCCTAGTCCAAAATCAAGGGCGTACATGCCTGGTGATCCCAACTTCTCGGGGTTTCGAGGAGCCAACGGTCGTTGACTGTACTCTAGATCACGGTGTATTGCTTGCTCCGAGTCAGTGATTGCGACGCGAGCTTCCATAGCGACGGAGGATTTAATCAATTCATGGACTCCGCCTAGCCTCTCTGAAGTCCAGTCCTGAAACATGCGAGACCAGTTGCTTTTAGGGTATCGGAGGGCAAGATCGATCCTCCACGAAAGACAATTAGCATCGCGTATTCCGGAATTCAACCCTTGTCCTAAAAATGTAGGCGTCACATGGGCCGCGTCTCCAGCCAGGAGGACGTGGCCTTTATTGAGATTTTCGCACCATCCTCCTTTAACGGAGAACGCCGCACTCTTCTCAATGCGGGCATTATCGGGACTGCATCCAAGTTCTGCAATTAGAGACCATAAAAATTCATCATCAGAGGCTTTTCGAATCTCCTCTTCCGATAGCAACATGAATTCCCATCTTCTGCGCTGCGGGGTTCCAAATACTGAAGCATATGGCCGTCTAGGATTCATGTGAACTCTCGCGTTATGAAAGTCTTTCCACTTCTGCGCAGCTCCATCGACCTTTGGGATAACGTCGACAACCAGCCATGTCGTATTTGATCCAGGACAGTCCGTAAATGCAAATCCCATTGATCGACGTACGAGGCTATTTGCCCCATCACAGCCTGCAACGAAGAGTGCTAGCCATTTTCGAACCCCACTGGGACCACGAGCGAACACCTCAACATGAGAATCCAAATCGATGACGTTTTCAACTTCCATTGAACGAACAAGTTCGATATCTCTTTGTTGACAGGCTGTCTCCAACACTTTCTCCAAAGCGGGTTGGTGTAGTCGGAATGTCCTACTGGTACCGGTCTTGGATGGCCCATTGTAAGGAACTCGACGAAGGACCTGTCCCGCAGCGCCAATTATTTCAACCTCATCGGAAACCGTCCCACGAATATCTGCAATCGCACTCTCGAACAAGAAATCATGTAGGCCCAATCCATCCCAGACCCTCACAATATCGTGACTTAGATTGACTGCCCTAGGAAGAGGATAGACGGCTGCATGACGCTCCAGGACTGTGACTCGATGACCATATGAGCTCAAAAGCAGGGCAAGAGTGAGACCTACGGGTCCTGCACCCACGATCAGAACGTCACAGTCGTACCTCATTCTGGGCATCAAGTTCAAAATATAGAAGTAGTTGTTTTGGTCTCTGAAAATTGTTTAACTTGTCTTGTTTTCTTGGTTTCTCCTTTTCGATATTTTCCAGCATGAAGAGTTGATCTTTACCAGACGTAACCTAAGATTGCTGGGTTACTGGGCAAATACAGAAGTATATATCTCATATCTACAACGTAAAACAGTCCTACGATTTTAATATTCCAAGACTACCTAGAGACATCGAGTCTTTCGGTGTAAAACACATTTTTACCTTGCGCTAACTATGATTTTAAGCAATAACTTTGGTCCTCGGTGGCACAGTACATTGAGATTCAAGCCAATTTTGGCCATTTTGATAAAGAAGAAAAAAAGAATAGAAGAAGCACACAAGGAGTGAGCCAAGAAAGGCAATTGTTGTGCAGTGCGGTGACCATAAAGCAACAATCATCTGAAGATCTCTAGTGATTCAAGTGATGCGGATTATTATGTCACTTTACCAATGCCCACAGATAGGGGTCAGAACATCATATCATATGCGACTCGACGATCTCTGCTTCTGAAAAGAGGGTCGTAGTTAGAAAAGAAAGAATATGTACACATAAGCTTTGTTTTGTCGCAGGAACTATCATCTCGGTGTCACATACAGTCCGTGTGGTCTATGATGCCTACCAATTCGTGTCTAGTATTTGTGAAGGTCGAATGAAAGTCGAACATGACCTGTCGAATTGGATAATTACCCGGACATCACCTGGATTTCGGTAATTAACCCGTTTATCCTATCTTTGCTTATTTTTTTAATTTTTTTTTTGAACCAGAAACTCCGAGAATCTGAGAAGGTTTGGTTCCCAATCAAAACAAGGGCGGCGCAGTTGAAGGCTGGCCGTGAGTCGCATATCCATGCACCAAAGAATCGTCAATCAGTCCAACGACGAATCGTGGCACTTTTCCTACCTCATACATAATTACTCGGTACAAAGTTTTTCTGTGGCGTTTCAGCATACAGGGTTTCAAATGCAGGCCAGTCATGCCGTCAACCAGTAACCCTGAGTTCTATACAAATTTCGCGATTTACTTGAACTAACTATATGATACTCTGTATATAGAATGAATGTCCGACATGACATGATTCTGTTGCGGCTGTCGAGAAAATAGGTCGGTATCGGCGGTTAATGTAAACTGAATCCAGTTTGCCAAAATAGGTCTCTGTGGATGATCAAGTGTTAGACTCCAAAGGCACGCCAGATATAATCAGTTGTTTATCATCGGGAATAAGCTCATTTAATGTGTGCACTCCGCATGTCTAGCAAAGTGGGCTAAGTAAATTATTTGATTTCCACAAGGCAGATAGCTAACTATGCTCGTCGTCAACCCCTGCGACAGTCGAGGTATGTATCTTTGCTCAGTAAAACTCGAGAAATGTTTCTTATCAGCAACACCAAGGCCTTGCTTTCTTGTGCTTCTTGTCTTGATTTTATGTAGATGGATGTTGCGTATGACTTAGGGTTAGTCGGACCTTCGATAAGTGGGGCTGATCCTCCATTTATTCTCGGACTTGTCACACCCAACCGGCTGATCCGAATGGTTTTGTGCTTGACGTGGTATTAGCGTGTCCTTAGCATCGGAGACTCGGAGTCCACGGAATCCTAACCCTAATTCAGAAACCCTTCATAGTGACTTACATATTATTACTTGTGTCCCAAGGCGTCCGGGGGATCTGAGATAAAATTTGCAGCTATTTGCGGACTAAATAGAACTATAGTTGTCAAGGATATAGTGACAACAAGAAGACTTTATTAAATAAGTAATTGAACCATTTACACGTCCAATGGTATTCTTATAATAAACATTGAAGTAGAATGTGCCATTGACACACGCAGAGACAACCTCAAAGTCTCTCAAGACTCTCAAATCTTTTTGGGGAGGGAGGGCTATCTTGCGTAACGATTCTAGAATCAAGCTATGTACGATTTTATTATCTCCTCGTACCAAGCATAGCCCGTAATGGATGACTTAGCTCGTCATTTTAGTAAGCCTTGCTTTCAGATAAGGTACCTGATACTATGACAGGAAGCAATCCCTCCACTTAGGTTCCGTGAGGCTGCAAAATAAGAATCAGCGATCTATGTTATGTTAAAATTGGAAGGACTCCATACCTGGAAGGGTCAATACGAACCCCGAATTTTCAAAAGACATGGGCGAAATAGAGATAGAGTTCTGACCAAGCGAGACTGCAGATTGCCACTTATCCAACCGATCTCAGTATATCACATGAAAAAATCACGTACCTGATCCCGAGACAACTCGGTGAGCCTTTTCTAAAGGCTACAAGCCACTTATCGAGGTGATTCATCTTATCTCCCAACCATCTATCGGGCCTAAATTCATGCGGATTGATGAAGACGGTCTCGTTGCGATGTACGAAGAGACTGCCCATTTCAACTACCGTTTGATCATGACATGCTGACCAGTTGAAACAATTGAGATAGGATACGGGGATAGTAGATCATTCTGTTTATAGCGGGAGTATTCAATCGTGTGTATTCAAAGGATCTTTGCTCCTGAAGAAGATCAATAACATATGTGTCACTCTCAATTAGAGAATTGACATCACTCCGTAGTAGTGTTTTGAACTACCACTATGAGAACGGACGGTGATACCATGCGTATCATCACGGTGCCTATTGGTATACAATCAATGCAACAATAGAACCATGTACAATGACTTATAAATCTCCTAGGGGGCCTAATGATGAGCGCGCCATGGATAATCTCGATCTAGGGTAAGACCCTTCGGTGCAAAATGGCAGACGGTTCATTTTTCTACTAATAACATAATTCTCAGTCATCATTAATATAATGTAATCTTGCAAGGAGAGCTGTACTTGGCACCGATCTCAAAAAGCCCCCAGGTGCGTCAGCTTCAATTACACCAGCTGTTGGGCCCGTCTGACAGTAATTGCAGAACATCCTAGACATTGGGATTGGTACGGGCATCTGAGCAATGTCAGTATATGTACTTCTTTCTGTATCCAAATCACCTACAAAATGGTAATCCTCATTTATTCCGCCTCTAGTGACTTCTCCAGTCTTCACCCGTCAGCAAAAGTCATTGGAACCGACCTATCGCAGATCCAACCCATGCTGGTGCCGCCGAAGCTCCAATTTGAGATTGACGACTGTTGTGACGAATGAACACACGTGCGTAATAATTTCGATTTCATCCATGTGCGTGGGCTATATGGATGTATCGCTGACTGGAATGAATTCTACAAAAAAGTATTGAGGTAGGCTGGAGTCACATCTTTAAAAGAAGGGGTCAAATATCATTTGAGACATCGCCTGCCTCATACAATAATCAATACATCTTCTACACAATCTGACATGAACACCATCAAAGAAACTCAATACTGAGGCGACTGACAGAAGACGACATCCATGGTGGCGATATAAGGTGCTCATCTAGACCCATTCTAAACTAAGAAAAGAAAAGAAAAATGCCATCAACCTTTGGATGGGATCACCTTCGTCTCAATCCGCCATATCATCATTCAAGCGGTAGAAGTAAAGACACAGTAACACGCTGGCTTCAAAAGAATAGAAACTCAAGACAGGAATGGAGTTCGGTCAAGCAATCTAGTATTGCCAACGCGGCTCGTTTCAGCCTTTTGGCTTGCTACCGGGTTTACAGATTTTGGTGAGCACCGTTTAAAGTTCCCCGTCAGACCATGGGCGAAGGATCCTCATTTGAAGGAGCTGAGGCGCTATTATAGGATATACTGGGAAGAGGGCATTCAGGGGTGGACGATGATGCTTTTGACGAAAATCCTCAAGGCACGCATACCGTCATTTGATGATCTATATACGAAGCTGGCTAAATACTCCAGTAATAGAAACGAGAAGAAGTTGAATTATATTTAATGGAAGTTAGACAGGGCTTACGCAACCCGAGGTATCATGCCTATCATGAATTGCAAGCTCAAATGTACATATCAAGGGTTTTTCGAGTTTCTGATCATAATAGTGTCGTCGTGTATGGACGAAGAGCACCCGAAACGGAAGAGAGGAGCACCGGACTGAGAGGACAATATCAAGTTATGATTGGGTTTCGCTTTAGATGCATTCGGTGTTCGGCTTCGAATCGAAGGATTGTTTGTTTTGATATTACCTTCGTTAAGCTGAACAGCAAAAGCTCTAATTGTGATTGAATACGCATTATTAAGCCATTCTTTATTGTTTCATAGCCGGGTTAGTGTGTAGACCCAAAACCTCTAAGCCTATGGCTCAAATGATCCGCTCCCTTTTCAAGTCTTTCGAGTAACTTTTCCAAACCTTGAAACTCAAGGTCGTAGGCTAGAGTGTCGTCACAAAGTTTCTCCCTTAATTTATGCACCCTGTAGAGATATTTAGCATTGCGGCGACTGAAGGGCGTACGCCGACACTTATCGCGTAAAAGACGATCGTACTCTAAATGGGCTGGATGAACTGCATAGCTGGCAACATCTTCTGGTTTCTCCAGTACCGCGACAATGCCCATATCAAAGCCATTCGCTCGAGGAACCGAGATCGGTAGCGGCCCATTGGCTTCCACCGAGAGGAGACCTACACTTAAAGAGCACAATATCAGTTGGCCAAGGGATCAAAAAGCATCATCTATTGTCGTACCAGGAAGCTTGCCGACCATATCCTTCGTTAGACTTCTCCATTGTGGGAGCTGTTCTTGCGTGGCTCCTGGCTTGAGGCGGAAGACGACTTAGGAACTTGTTAGGGTTGATCTAGGAGGCCCCTAGGTCCTGTGGCTCACCAGTATGGTAAACCGGCATCTTTAAGATTATTAATTCTGCTCTGTAGGCCAGTTGTGAGGGGAGACACTAATCAAGAAAAAATGACCAAGGTGAAGATCTCATACGACGACTTCAAATACATATATAGAGCTGCGGATTTTCGTCGGATAATCGTCCGATAATGCCAACTCACTCATCAGAGTTACTCCGATGGGGCATCTGATAGGATTTGAGGCTTTAGTCAAATACTTTACCAGCGCTTGTTGCAGACCATATTATAATCAGTGTTTGAGGTTTTTTTTACTAAGAGATCGAAATGCTACATGGCTACTTTGTTAGGCATCCATACTCTCCTGCGTGGCATCATGTAGAAAACCCATATCATTGTCCTGTCCAATCAAGAGATGTCATTCTTTTCTTAACGTATGAAATAACAGCGTTACTAAAGGTACAGCCTTCAACATGCACGAGTATCCAGGTAACTATTTCACTATTACCTGCATGTAGACTTGGAGCACTAGCTCTTGACAATCAGGTTGCGAGCCAGTTTGTAAATGACTTGCCGCGCCAGTTTGACATTCTGATCGCCATGTAGGTCTTTCAGCGTTCGTGCTCGGTCGTCCAGTACCGACCATATCTCAATAAATTTCTCATTGGATTCACGACTGGCCCCAAGCTTCTTGAAGGCCTGTTTCATCGCTTTGATGTTTTGGATTGCTTTGACATCATTTGCATCTAACCCATCGCCTCCGAAGCTGCCCTGATTCTCGTCCCAGGAATACTTTGCTCCTATTATAACAAACCACAATACCAGTGCAGCCAATCCAGCTGCTAACGCAGTCGAGATTGATGAACCGGTCTCTGCTTTGCGATCCTCCACCCCACGCAACTTGATGTCCTTCTTGTTTGCTTGGACAACGTCAACGCCAGGGAATAGGAAATCAACTTTGTCCAGTGAAACCCAGCTATATGCGTGACCGTCCGCCTGTGACGCACCAATGCGAAAGAATTTATCGGGCCCGTAAGCGGTAGGATAATGTTCGCCGGAATAGTTACCTTCGTCGGGAGAAGAGCAGAACATCAATATTCCCTTTCGGCTTGCATTGGATAATGCTTCATCAAATTTAGTTTTGAGCTCGTTCTGCGGCTCGTTAACCGTCCAGGACATGGAAATAATGTGCACTCCCTTCTCAACTGCTGCCTCAATGGCCTGAAATTGTCAGTGTTTCACTCTTATCAAGAGAGTGCGGAAGAAACATACAGCTGCTGCAGATTCAGGCTTAATTCTTGACGCTCCAGTCGTCGGATCTTTGCCAATGTCGAGCTTAATTGGGTATATTTTGGCCATAGGACAGACGCGTAAAATCATATGAGCCATGACAGTACCGTGTCCGGTCTCCGACACATACCATTGTTTGGCGCGTTGGTCGCCTTGATCACCGTCCCAATAGTAACCGAGACTTTTGCCATGGATGATTCGATCTCGAAAGGCCTTCTCGCAAATATCCACGCCATCGTCGATGAGCGCAATGGTGATTTCGTCACCCTTGTGATGGGCCTTGCCTATCTTTTCCATAAGTGCCTTTAGTTCCCCGGAAAACATATCGACGCTCTCCAGCCACTTGTGTACAGTAAATGAGGGTTTACTTGAGTCGCGAGATTCTGATGTCGTTGAACCTGCGGCTTGAAGGGGGTTTCGAGCAAAGTTCTGAGAAACCAGAACTTCGATTTGTCTAGCGACTGAAGAAGTTACGGAAATATCGTCAGATATTTCGTTGTTCGGCTGGGTTGCTGCTCCATTTTTTACCATGAACGGCATTATCTCGCCAGACGGATAAACAGGCAATGCGGTACCGATCCGTTTCCTAAATTGTTCAACATTCTTCTTGGTGTAATCCGAGGCCTGGAGGTTTTATTAGCTTGTGGCAGAAAATTGAACGTAGGCAAGAATCGTTTACCTGATCATAATATAGGTAGATCTTGTCTAAGAGCTTCAACCGTCGTAGACCTTCTGCCTCCCCCCAGGCTCGTAAGATTGCATTATTTGCACCCCATCGTAGATGTAGCTCCTTGACATCTGGACAGGCGTCGCATAGCATCTCGGGATCTAAGTCTGGTTTGGACCAGTCAAGGACATCAATGCAAAACGGCGAAAGACATTTCTCGATTACCTCATCGCAATGGCAGTCGGTCGAATCCTGCACAACGACCTTGATAATATGCTTAACTCCCTTGTCTTTCAACCAGCAGAAGAAGAACAACAAATCCTTGCGGCCGATGGTTTTGGCATTATACAGACCCATGTGCTCTCGGAAAGTCTCGCCACGTGGTAATTTTCCATCTTTCAATCTGACAGCTGGGAATTCGACATATTGCAAAACCTCGTCAAACTGTGTTGTTTGAAAATTGTCGTAAAATGTGCCAGGATCGGCGTCTTCTTTTGGGAGGCCGCTGTAATCGAAGAACAATTGGACGTCTGTGTTTCAACTGTTAGTATATAATAACTGGGTTTCATACTGCAAGATAATTACCATCTTTGTTGGTCCCGTACAAGAATCGGGTAGCTTGTGCAATCGTCCTCGTGCGAAGGCAGTGCAATTTCAACACATTGCGTATTTTTAGTGACCAGCACTCCCTGTTGTGTCTCTTCTCTGCCCTTGTATCTTTATCGGTTGACGGGGGACTCTCTGAGAAAGCCACCCGCTTCAAGTTGGTGTTGGCTCTGATCAATCCTTGCTTCGGCACATCTTCCTCTTCTGATTCTTGATTTCCTTCCATCTTTCCTCTTTTTCGCCACTGGAGATTTGCGTTGGTACTCTCTCGTTCTTTTTGATTCAATTTTTGTAGGTTTTCTCCGCCTTTGCCATCCATGGCTGGCTTACCATTATGTTTGTTGGGCTGGTCGATCTGCTTCGGTTCCTCCCGAGCCGGAGTTGGATTTGGCCTTGAATGGGTAGTGGTGCTTTTAGCCGCTCGTGCTTTTTCTCTTTGTTCGTCGTCTTCTCGTGTTTTGAGATGGTACTCGTAAACAGATAGCTTTTCCCGTCCGAGGCCGGAGTAAGTATCAAATGCGCATTCTAGGGGTAAAGAGTCCAGTCCGTTCGAATCGGGATCAGGTTCGCCCATCTTGATCAAGTTCTCAATGACATCGAGCATTTCTTCAGAGGAGTGCTCATACTGCGCTGCTCTATGTAACGGAGTCCAAGCTTGGGCATCTTTGGCGTTGACTATTTGACGGTCGGCACTGGCAATGAGCAAATTGAGCACCGTGTAGTTGATGGGTTGGGTCTTTAGTACGCGGTGCAGGCAGGTTTCCTGATGGACGCCACAGGGTGTCCCGATGGCCTTTGCCATCATATCTTCTTTGATACGAGATTTGAAAAATCCGTTTTTAATAAGGTATGCCTTCCTTTTGTCCAGATTTTCCACGGCATAATATAGTGGCGTGAAGGACTGTTTGTTCTGCGTTGTCATCAATCTGGGATAGAATCGGACAATGTACTTGATCGCTTTAGCCAGCTCTTTGATCTCGTCGGCCGTGGCATCGTCATCCTTGACAATTAAATGTAAGATATTGTCATCGCCACCCTCCGAAAGCTCGGTTACATGCCCAGAGTATTTGCCTTGATAATTTTTTCCACCGAAATACTCTTTAGGATTATCCCAGTCGACTTTTTTATTCTTGATAGCCTTCACAATCTCTTGTAGCCGCTTGAGTTTTGGATTGTCGTCGTCCAGCTGCT
This sequence comes from Talaromyces adpressus, assembly GCA_002775195.1. Classification (NCBI taxonomy): domain Eukaryota; kingdom Fungi; phylum Ascomycota; class Eurotiomycetes; order Eurotiales; family Trichocomaceae; genus Talaromyces; species Talaromyces adpressus. The sequence continues at coordinate 36,802 of NHZS01000557.1, forward strand.
TCTCATCTTCGCTGGAATCATCGTCGTCAATCTCCTCGCTTTGAATACTCTCGTCGTCACGATCAAGCTCCTTGACGCTGCCATCTTCAATATCATCCATCACCTGCTCGTCATATACCCTTTCCGAGCTCATCTTGACAACATTATCTAGTTGAGAGGCAACAAAAGAAACACGACAGGCTGTTTTACGACCAGTAATTTTTCAACTTAAAAAATGTCCGGAGTCCGGACTGATCGCGATTATATCTCGCTACGTACTACGGTAGTACGTATGTACGTACATATGCTCTTCAAGGTCATGCCGAAACGTACTAGTCGCGTAAAAAAATACAGTTAATATTGTGATTGGTCCCTTTGCATATCTCTTAGAGTTTTTTTGAGGTTTTTAGTTGCATGGGTAGTTCGCCCCCACGTTCAGCTTTGTCACACTAATGATACTTACATAGTTAGTAGTCGAAATTAGGGCTTCAGCTACCATAGGTAACCTGAACTAACTCCAGCTAGAGCCTCTTGCCCAGAACCATGGCGCATGGCTCGGACCGCAACTAGTGTGACAGAGACTGTCAGCCTAAATCAAAATACGTCTTAATTCATAATTACGAACTTCTTATGAGGCTAGGCATCTTCAATGTTGACTTGCATGGGATTGTCACTAATTCCACGCACTGAATCATGGCCTCTGTCCAGATATGCATCGGCCAGCTAACTAGTTTCGATGCTTGACGGTTTTGTCAAAGATGGTGGTGAAAGTAACATCCTCCACAAGAGACATATCAAACTTGCCCAGATTATTTGCATCGTATTGCATCAACCGATTTGTTGGCTTCAAGGTCGGCTTGAACAGCACAGGATCATCCTTCGGCTTGCCGCCAAACCATCTTCCAACATTCGTCTTCAGATCAACTTCGGATTCGATATCCACTGCACACTTGAAATTGTCCATGCTCTCTCGCTTGAGTAGAATACCCGCCCTTAATGCCGCTGGAAGCCCGGTTTTCAAGGTAGCGTTTTCCTGCAACTTCCATTCTACTGCGTTGGCCGGATCCCATTCTACGCCTATCAAGCAGGTGGCGCCACTAACGTAAGTCGCATCTGAAGTTTCCTTATTAATTGTTTTGCTGTAATTCTTTTCCAGTGAGAGTTGACCTGTACTGAGCACGTTGGCTCCAGCGGTCGCGATCCAGCCATTGGTGATTGTTTCCGACTGAGTGGTCGGCAGCAAACTGTAGCTTCCGTTGAGCGAAATATTAGCGACACCTGGATGGTCATCATCGTCAGATTCCCCGTAAAAAGTTACCGTGATCTTGGCCGACTTGATACGCCGTCCGGGTTTATTGCCAGCGTCGAATCGGAAGTCCAAGACAAGGAGGGTAGCATAATAGTCATCGTCATCGCCATCCTGGCACCAATGTCCGTGAATGACATCGATGAGCGAGCATTTGATGGCGAGAGCCCGCCGATCTTCGTGGACAGTACTTCGTTGAAAGGGCTGCTGTGGGTTGTTTTTTGTGTGAAATCCACCCTCCCCTTCTGCAGGAACAAGGTCAATCTCGAATGAGTCTTCGGGGTAATCGCTAGCCATTGTAGCCACCGAAACAGACGACCCTCTTGATCTATTTTGCCAGGTAAAGTAAGAAAATCGCCAAACGTAGGCTACACAGTAATCACACAGTGCCTATAAGTAGGTACCCGTGAAACTTGAAACTACGTAGCCGAGAAGTGAGCACGGTTTAGGTCAACCTACTGAGAGAAAGAGATCGTTCTTAAGATGTTTACTTACTATTTATGTGTGAATTTGAATGGGTAAGTCCACACACTCACGCTGCGTCGTCTTGTCTTTTCTGCCTAATTTTCTCGACCCAGATAGCGAAATGTTCAGCCTGGCGCCGAATATTACTTGCATCGAGACCCCAATTAATCAGCGGCGGTCACCAACGAGTGGGCAAATAATAAGCTCATGCACGTAAGTTAGTATGTACGTGAATTGATCGTAGTGCTGTGGCCCAGAATAGATTGTGGGTGCACGTACATATCCCTACATAATTTTGACGAGATGTGTAAACCAAAGTACCAGGCTAGGAGCCGTACTCCGTACTACATACGTGGTCGTATGCGTACAGCCGTGCCCAGAGAGCGTGCGAGTCTGCGAGACATTATTGGATTTGACTCTTCGGAAACAGCGCGCGTCCGAAAACATCATAGCGCGTAGGCTGCGTGCACGTGTGGCTCTACCATCCTGGGCTACTTTGAATAGTAGGTAAGAAGTTTCCAGCTGAAATTAACTGCTCTGAGTCTGAGTTAGTCTGGTACAAATATCACTGAAAGGAAAGTTATTGTCGCGTCTTCGCCGTCGATTTCCGCCAACTACTGACTGGAGAAACAACCTCAAACTTACCCCTCTCATATGAATAAGGAAAATAATAATAAAGCCCGCCAATTTCAATTCAGTCGATCTTAATGTCGGATCACAAAGACGATTCAGAAAATACCCAGGACAGCCCCTTCGCAAATGCGACAACGATACATTGCGAGGGAGACTCAAAAGGACACTCTGTTTTGGTTCCCCTCGGATATCAAGGTGATGGCGCGTAAGATATCCTGAACCCCAGGCACATAGCCGAGAGATGCGACAGTTCACAACTAAAATTCTCAAATACAGATATGTAATTCTTGTACACGGTATAACAGACAGTGACTGGAACTCCAAAGAGAGATGGAAGCCATGGCAGGAATGGATGAGAGACATTGGACTCAATGGACCCAATGACGAAAACAAGATCATGCGTTACCAATACAACGTTGAGAAAACTGATGCTCAAATCTATAATTCGAATGGAATTGAACTGGAAGCGATTAGTCTACTTGATAGTTTGTCAAAATGTCAACAAGCCGAGAACGAGGAAACAAGAGGCACGAAACGGCTTGTTTTCGTGATGCTGGACATCGGAGGAATCATCGTGAAAAAGGTACTCAATTCCCATTGAGCTCTTGTAACAAAATTTGGTATTAATCTATCTACCAGGCTCTTTCTATCGCCAGTCTCAACCCGGCCAAATATGGGAACATAGACTTTTTGACATCAATCTTGGTCAGTCGTGTGCAAGCAATTGTGAACATGACGTGAAATCTGATGCAATAAAATGGATAGATATTCGTTAATTCTCCACACCGAGCTGTCAAAATGTCATATCTTGAAGATTATATTGGCGGATTGCTGTTGTTGGACTCATTCTCTCCGTCAAGAGTTGTTGAGAAGATCAAGAACTTGTCTCGAAGCGTGCAACAAACCAACGATTCCTTTATCGACACTAAGCTACTCAACAGGACACTTGTGTGTAACGTTATTTCCGACACCATGAGAGAAATCGAGTCTCAGCAGGAGCAAGCGCCAGTGGTTGAACAAAACAATAATGACGAGGACGAAGACGAAGATGACGAGGATGTAGAGAAGGAAAAGACTGAAAAGCTTGCAGAGAAAACAAGCGAGCAAGCGGAGACTTTGGCGGTATGTTGGTTTCACTTCTTTTCTAAAAATAAACTAATCATAAGTCAGAATAATTCCAACAACAAGTCACTCTTTGCCAGAAATTCGGGCAGAGCGTTACCATACTATGCCACGCCTTATGAAATGACGTACAGAAGCTCTATGTCGCATTACGAGCTAGTACGGCAATCGAATGGTCTCGCGGAATCATCAAAGACAGAGCTAAACACCGCGATAACAAATTACCTCAAATTCTCAATACAATCAAAATATCTGCAATTAGTGCATTCTCAGGCGCCACCCATCCACCCGGCGGACCCAGCGCGTCTCGAGCGTCTGCCCGCAAACTGGCCCGATCGGATTTTTGATACAACGATATATAAGAATTGGTTGAATCTAAAAGGGCTTTCTGTTCTCCACCTTCACGGAACAGCCAATGTCTCTGACATATCCGAAGCCTTGGTAGAACGTCTGAATCAGGCATCTGGGAGGGAAGCGGAAAAGGGACCGACAGATACTTTGTACTTTCAGTTCAAGAAAGATGATCCACGCTTTTGTAACATGCAAGCCATGCTTGCCTTTTTTCTAAGTGCCACGATCAACCGGCGGGCGCGTACAGACGATTCATGGGCGCCGAATGAGCTAGAAAGAGCCTACCACTTTCGCGGCTGGAGTCTTGAGGATCAACTTGATCTACTTTCTCTCCGGACTTGGAGTTTATCTAATGACCAATCACTCATGATTGGCCGTCTGGATGAGTGTGATGATGAGTCTCGGTCATGGTTTCTGCAAAGGCTGGCAGAAATACGCATGATGGACCACGGCCGTGCTAGCTGGATCATAACGAGCCAGGGTGATCTGAATTTAGGAGATGGGATTGGTCAACTATCTTCGATAGATTTAGATGCACTCAACAGCAGTACAGCAGGAGATGCCGGGATCTCGTCAAATACTGAGACAAAATCTGACACTGCCGGTCTCAACGATGATGACCTGGACCGTTCGGGAGATGCACGGGATTTGGTGTATTGTGTTCGATATGCTATTCGGCCGATGTCCGTGGATGAACTTGCCATTATGATGTCTCTGAGAGACCAAGCAAACTGGTGTAAAGAACATCAAGGGACACTGACGCGGGATGCTGTCATGTCTTCGCACTCACAAGTATACCTGAAAAATAACGAGGTTTATCCTCGTAATTTATTTTTCTCGGCTGACTCTGCAACAACGAACAAAGCTCATGGCGACTTGACTCGACGTTGTTTACAGTATCTTCAAGATCCTGCCGTTCAAACAGAAATAAAAACTCTTTGCGGTACCTATGACCCAGACGACCAGACGCCTATACCACTGCTGCGCCACAATTTGATCACTTACGCAGTGATCTCTTGGCCATTGCATTACCGTCTTGCAGGAGATCAAAGACCATTGAAATATGTGTTAGAATTCTTCCAAGACCCCAAGAACAGGATAGCCTGGTCAGGGGTCTACTATACCCTCGGAAACTCAATGACACGATCGCCGCGTAGTTATCTCTCCTCGATACCGCTTTTTTCGATGCTAGGTCTAGATGATCTGCTTGAAGAATCGATCCGCACGGAGGATGACACACCTACTTTGGATATCGATGCCCGCCTGGCGTTGGTTGAGGCTGCTAGGTATGGGTATTCTAGTACTGCGAAACTATTAATGGGAACAATGAGCATAGACAACTCTACTCTTCGGGACGCAGTTGACGCAGCCGCGTCTTTTGGCCCTGGTGGGGTCTTACATGATCTAGTAAATCTCGCTGTTACAATTGACGGGTTTGGATGGCCCTCGCATCTTCTTACGCGAGTTGCAGCCCTTGGATTGCATAGCATAGCAAAAACTATGCTGGATTCGGGTGTCGGACCGAACCCGCCTGATCCCATTCAGGGGCGAAGTCCGTTGCATCTCGCAAGTCTCTTTGGGCATTTCGAGACCGCCAGAGTTCTTCTAGATGCTCACGCTGATCTGCACTGCCTTGCACAGTACGGAAGACCACCTCTCCATGCCGCAGCGAGTGGTGGCAATGGAAAGATCATTAAGATCCTCATTGAAGCAGGTGCTGAAGTTGAAGCGCCGGATGAGGATGAATTGACTCCCCTTCAATTTGCTATGACGTGGGGAAGGACCGAGGCGATGGAAGAACTATTAAAAGCTGGAGCAAGCCCGGATTGTGGTAAAGAAGGACAAGATGATCCGGCTTGGGCTGAGAAGCCTCTACTTTATTGTGCTCGCTTTAACTACATCCAGGGCATGCGGTTGGCACTACAGTACGGCGCTGATATGAACTGCAAATCTGGCAAAGTCTCTCCTCTTTACCTGGCTGTTCAGAATGGTAACTTGGAAATTACTCGCATGCTGCTAGAGAAAGGATCGGATCCAAACGAGAACCCGGAAGGATATGACTTTCTGTTACTGTTAGCGGTGGAGCTTGGACCCAAAAGCATCAAGATGCTAGACCTACTTTTCGACCATGGAGCTCGCATTGAAGAGGAAGATAACAGCACCGAATATCGAAGGACTGCTCTTGCGCGTGCTGCCGGTAACAAAGATGTGAACATTCTCAAGTATCTTCTGAAGAGAGGAGCTGATGTCAACCATGCCGGAAAGAATTCTCATCCTCCTATTTACGCGGCGGCATGGAGTAGTAACATTGATAGCGTGCGTATCTTGTTAAAGGCTGGTGCGGACGTCAATGCGCTCATGGTTGTAAACAACTGGCGTCCAGTGATTTCCGCATATGACAATCCCAGGATTCTACGGTTGTTACTCAAGAGAGGCGCTGATGTGAATGCCATCTCTGACGATGGAACTTGCCTCCATATGGCTGTGCTCTATGAATTCGTGGAATCCGTCAAGATATTGCTCGACCATAAACCAAAGGTGGATCTCGAGACCCTCTACCCAAGTTCTCGCGGAACAGATTCAGATGATGGATACACTGCGCTGAGTCTCGCCTGCGATAAGGGAGTCGCTTTGTCTGTGCAGCTGCTCCTCGAAGCTGGTGCCAACAGAAACCACCGCACGCGTCTGGGTAAACGCCCATTAGACATCTGTGTGCTGAACGGGAATATCGATGCTGCTTCCGTCTTGTTAGAATTTCGGGTTCCGGTTGACTACACTGATGACAAAGGTAATACGGTGTTGCATCGGATATCAGATATCACATCAGCAGAACTGGTGAGAAAGCTGGTTAATGCCGGAGCGGATCTACAATCATCGAAGAAAAATGGTGTGACCCCTTTGGAAGTTGCGGTTGAAGCTCAAAATATTGCCGTGGTTGAGTACCTGTTGTCAAAGAATGCCGATCCCTCTCAATGCAGCAATGCAGCCCATAGCCTTCTTCATATTGCTTGCGATAAGAATGACATGTCCCTTCTTCGCGTCCTTGTGGAGAAGGGCAAGATGGATCTTCAACTTGCAGACTCAATAATCGAAGCCCCGTCTCTTCTCATGACCCTAGTCGATACGTGGCGGGAACCCAACATAGAGCTTCTTATTTACCTTGTGGAGACAGGTAAAGCCGACCTACATCGTCGAAGCAGTTATTTGGAATACCCGCTACTTGCAACATTCGCATTCCGACATAGATACGCACTTCAATACCTGTTGGAAAATGGAGCGAATCCCAACATCGAAGACTCTAGCGGACGACGGCCGCTGCATTTCGCGGCCCTAGCGACAAGTCTGACCGACATCTTGATAAGTTTCAAAGCAGAGACCCTGGTGAATGGACAACCACCACGCGATAAAATGGGACGAAGTCCCGTTCATTTTGCGGCTGTAGGCGGACACTGGGATGTTTTCGAAACAGTAAGCAAGCTGTATGATGAAAGCGAGCTAACCATGCCGGACAATGATGGCTGGACACCTCTCTTCTGGGCCCTTCTTAACAATTCCGTCGACGTTGGACTTGTCGAACACCTCATTAAACATGGGGCTGATTTGTGGGCTCGGGTTAAGAGTCGCAAAGCCGAGTGGTCTCCGCTGAAACTCGCCCGCTATATCGGGGTGTCAGAGGATGTGTGTAACCTGCTCGTTCCGGAACCCCTTGTACGCGTTATAGGTCCAAAGAACAGAGAAGAGTATTGGGACGAACAGTTTCATGTTAGTAGGAAAGCTGCAACCAACGAAAACAGGGTTTGTGACAGTTGCAGGGTGGTAAGTTTTGCGCAGATCTCTGCACCCGTGTCTCCTGCTCAGAATGTCTGCATACTGATTTTTTTTTTCTTTAGTCAATCCGTGGAATCAATTATGCATGTCGACTCTGCCCAAACTATGACCTCTGTTTCCGATGTTTTATGTCCAGGGGTGTCTTCCACCGCATGCACCCAGATCAGGACGATTGGGATGAGAGGGGCCCAGAATACGAGGATGACGAGGCCGATGCGCCGAATGAAGAAGGACAGAAAGAGGACGATAAGAGTTTGTTCGACGAAAGCACTACACCAGGTACAGAAGTAGATTCGTTGGGCGCTGACTCCGACAATGAGAATAAAGATGATGATAAGGGCATTGATGGGCTTGACGATTTGTCATCTGATAGTAATACTGTTCCGGATGCCGAAAGTGATGCGGAATTGTCAGATGGTGACGACGATTGAAATTTGTCTCATTTGGCACAAGCAATTGATAGTACCAATGACGGCGATCAATCGGCTTATTGAGGTACCTGGGTAGCTTGAGATGTACTGTAAAATTTCCATAAATCGTTCTGATTCTTCGTTTGAACTTTTATATCGCGGGGCAACGGCGCTTATTACATCAAATTCGGCTTTCAATGTTACCTTGTATGCGGGTACCTAGGTATTTCACTCTAACAATGTCTGAATAATCGGGCGCATAGATGATTCCAAGGTCCAGTTCCTTTCAAATCTTCATGGTTCAGCGGGTAATTCCTTGATGTTACATATTACGTATTGTACCAGCCTAGGTGGAATCAATTGATTCAAAGAGCTGGCCCTGGAGAAGTTTGTTCTCTTTAAAGCTCTCTACCTACCGTCCTTCACCGCCTCATGACTAATATCACCTCATGACTAATTTTGCCTCAAAACACGAAAAATCGCATCTATTTCAAACCGCGATAACTTAGCCAATATGGCTTCAATGGAGCTCGCACTTGCAGCGCTACACTCTACGGAAGCAGGAGAAAAGCTTAATATTAGTTTGGTTGCAAGAACTTATGGCGTTAGCTAATCGGCTCTTTCTAAACGTTTTCGGGGTGTTACGGGCTCAAAAGAAGACCACTACAATAATCAACAATTACTCAACACCACACAATCAAGAGCGCTTATAAAATGGATAAATCAACTTACTAAGCGAGGCCTACCACCTACAAACACCATGCTGGAAAACTTTGCAAGGAAGATATCTAGTAAAGAGCCTGGTAAAAATTGGGCCTCACGCTAGAAGAAGGCTCATTCAGATAAGATCATTTCTATCTATTCAAGCGGCCTTGATTAGGATAGAAAAAAGGCAGATTCAGCATATAAATATGCTTTATATTTTATGCTTATTGGCCATAAAATTGAGCAATATAACCTCAGCCCAGAGCAAATTTATAATATAGATGAGAAGGGCTTTATACTTAGGGTTACTACAAAAAAGCAAAGAATCTTTACTCGGCACAAATATAAGCAAGGAGGATTTAAGCAGCACATTCAGGATAGGAATCGCAAATGGATTACTATAATTAGTTGTATTTGTGCAAATAGAACGGCTATATCACCTACTTTAATCTATATAGCAAAGTCAAGCTATTTACAAGATTCTTAGCTTCAAGATTTTGATCTAAAAACTCAAAGATGCTTTTTTACAGCTTCAGATTTAGGATGGACCAATAATAAGCTTGGATACCATTAGCTAGTGGATATTTTTAATAAAGAGACTAAATCTTAAGCAAGCCGGGGATGGCGCCTTCTTATTCTTAATAGGCATGGATCTCACATTACAATGAAGTTTATTGAATACTGCGACAAGAATCAGATTCTATTAACAATCTTTCTAGCTCATTCAACGCATACTTTGCAGCCTCTAGATGTTGCTATTTTCTCACCTCTTTCTATAAATTATACAAAGCAATTAGACAATTTTATGAAGGAATCTTATGGCTTCACCCAGCTTACAAAACGTAACTTTTTCCAGCTTTTTTGGGTGGCTTAGGATATGACTTTTACAAGTGAAAATATCAATTTAGCATTTATGCATACTAGCTTATATCCCTTCAATCTAGAGCTTATTATATAAAAATTTACAAAGAAAATCACTAGTCGGCTATCCTCAAGTGAATCCAGCGCTTCAATTATCCTAGCTAAGGATTAGAGACGGCTTAAGAAGCTTATTAAAACTATTATTAACAATATTTATAATGAAAAGACTATACAACTTCAAGAAACAGTATCACATCTTTCTACTCAGGTTATCTTACTTCAAAATAAGAATCAAGGCCTTAAAAACGCTCTCATACATGCAAAGAAGCCTAAAAACAAGAAACAGCCTTTATTACTAGGTTTACCATCAGAACAAGATGGTGGAGCACTTTTTATAAGCCCATTAAAGGTTCAACAAGCACGAGATCTTATATCTCAAAAGAATAAGCAAGCCACATAGGAGCAGGCTCGCAAAGATAAGAAGAAGCTTCAACAATAGCTTATAAAGCAAGCTAAAGAGGCTAAAAAGGCTGCAAATGCTCAAATCCAGCAAG
>NHZS01000557.1:47080-244114 GCA_002775195.1 Talaromyces adpressus
CAATGACGTTCTAGCAACTCCGAAGGCTTCAAAAAGGCCTACAAAGCAAATTTCTAGGCAAGCGAAGCCAAGAGCGCAACCTGAGGCTCATGTGGAGGACAATGAGGCGGTTATTACCATAAACCGTAGGGGCCGCGCGATACGGCCCCCTGCACGTTTTCGCGATTAATTTTTGTGCTTTTTAGATTCGCCATAGCTTATTTAGTGCTACACCAGAAATTCATTATATTTTATTATTATGTGGTGTTGTAAAGCTTCAAAATATTATATATAGTAAGCCGTCGAAATCAGTCACGAGGTGATATTAGTCATGAGGCGGTGAAGGACGGTAGTAGGTACCTAGCTAGGGAGGGTTCATTCTCAATGACGTGACGATGAATATAGGTATATAGTGAAGGACGCCGCGGGCTAGAAAGGGTCAACTACCTACCTAGGTAGATCAATATTTCGTCACCCTGATTGGTTTTGATTCGTGGCAGCGCTTGAGGTCGAGTAGTTCCAGCTCCGTCCACGGGCTATTTTGGTAGTGTATATGTGATCGATGACAGCTCTCTCTCTTCCAGATGTCGTTATGAATGCTACGTACACAAATCGGGGGCTTAACATCCGATCCATGCTAACATCCATCTAGCTGAAGGTCCAACAGATTACAGATGCTTACTGGCCATTTCTCAGCGCCAAGATCGACTACTATTGAGGCGATTCGTCAGCCCCTCTCTGGAGTCCGGATGCGCCGGAACTTGGTTCCACGGCCAAGCAGTGAAAAAGATCATGATAACTTGAGTAAATCTCCGCTTCTTGTCAATATACTGTTTCTTATAGTTGGTCTTTCTCGTACACGCACAGCAGCAGAACATATGTTACGATCAATGCGAAACGCAACCAGTGACGGAGAAAAGATGTTGCTGATGACAAGGTGGATGTCGCTTTGGCACAACATTCCCAGATGATGTTTTATGGTCAATCGCTTGTCGGCGCACAGGGTCTCTTACGAATCATGACTGCTATGGCCAAGCATATCGATGACTTGAGACATGATACGCGAAGTACAAGGACTATACAGTTATCAATATGAAAGCTGTGTCGCGTGCCATAATAGTCTGCGACCAGCCGCGCCTTGCCTCAATACGTAGTACTCAAGGCCATACGTATTATGCCATACGGACTCATCACGGCCATGAGCTTGTTTTGTTCCTTATATCACCGCATTCGACAGCTCCACGGAACGACTCGTGCGGGAATGGCTTTACGATAAATTGATTTCGGAATCAGTGGCGCGGGAATGGGATAATAGAACAACGAGCGGGGAACAACGTGGTGGTAGAGGTGACGCAGAATGATCATCGCCATGACTGGGAGAGCAATCGTGAGAAATGGACAACGCTGGCAAGTCGAGAGAACGACGTTTGTGCGGACGATGGTCGTGGTGGCTATAATAGATGCGTTTCCGGCAGCGTTGACCTTGGAAGTTTTTTCTCGACGAGGGATGCAGATGCCTGCAGAATATGGCATCGGCCAGTCACCCGAGACTTGGTCGGCAGAACCGAGGAGGGCCGGAAAAATCTATTAATCCGGCGATTATTTTCCATGGATTGCGACATGCTCCCTTCCATTCCATGAGGCATGGATGGATGTTCACAGCTCACGGCTCTCCTATCAGCCACGAGAGTCAAAAGAACAGACCTCTTTTTTTTGTCTGTGCGGCTTATCCACTCACAATGGCCTTCTCACAGCAGTCGCAGCACAATCTCGCAGCTCAGCCTGGGATTCGCTACTGGTATGCTATAGTTGCTAACCTATACAACGCGAAGCAATTGATGGACGTCCACGCAGAAGTCACCCTCCAACACGCAATGTACTTGGAAACTGGTGCGGGTCCACGACGTTCGCGCTCCGTCACGAGCAATTGACTACGTACTTCCAAATTCTGCCTAGGTGTGTCGCACCTCAGTACGCACTGTAGTGAGTCTAGTGACTGTAGTCGCTCTACTCAGGAATCCAAACAGTGCAGCAAGGGTCCGGCGTGGAAGCCTGAGCCCCGCTGAGTGGACATCATGGACATGCTGCGCTAGTCCTTTTCCGGCTAGACCAGGTCACAGTCAGGCGCTAAGGCGTGTGCCCGTGCCAAGCCTCGATCCCCCTTTGGGCCTCGGTTCCTCAGGCATCCAATCACAAGCCGTTTCTGTATCAACTTCCTCCAGCTATCACCCTCACTATGGGTGAGGGTTATTGCAAAATTTATAGTGGTCATCGATCCTTCCCATTCGGTACTACTGATTCAATCACGCGCGCAGCCAACGTGGAAGTTCGGACTCCTGTTCGTGAAAGCGACTTGGAGCTGGTACCTTGTGTCGGCTAATTTACTCCCACACCACGGCCACAGGAGAAACCCTGGCCATTAAGGTTGGCAAACAAAGCTTTCGCGCCCGGTGACCCAATCAACAGGGTCCAGGGACGACCTAATGGCCTTGAGCCCCACTATGGACTTTGGATATCCTTCATCGTGGTTGAGATATTCGGACTTCGCCCGTGGTTATTGCGGCGCTGCAGCTTCGTCTATACACGGGTAGCAACCATTGGATTATTCATTTAGGTGGCTCAAACTAATAGCTAACCTAATACTGATTGATTGCACAACACTTCACTCTGAGGACCTTTCCACAAGGGAACTCTGTGTGTTAGGCCGTGTGTGCTTCTTCTCGCAAATAATCAGCACATGTACTGCAATCCGCCGTCTGAGTGGTTAATCTCAGGCAGATCGTCTCCCATCCTCAGACAAGACCCCAGTGCACGCCGTTTCCTCATCCCGTGTTGCAATCTACCAGAAGATGGGTCATCCACAATCCCCCCTAAGTACTTTAGTCAGTCATGCCTCTCTTACTTATTCCGGATGGTCATGACAATCATGCATCGAACGGTGGCTCCTCACATTATTTGATCCACCTCCAATGTTTTGGCAAATTCATTCAGCTTGGATTTCATTGGACCGAGAACGATCACTGCCTTTTTGTCCTGGGTTAGTTCTCCAGCGAGTGGGCCGTGCGAGGTTGCGAAACTGTGCATTCATGAGCCACAAAGCAACGATGGATGGGTGTGCAACTGACCTTTTCTCGGAAAAGTCGCGGACCGCGTACTGCTTGGTTGGGACATTTCTCCTTTCTCTTTCTGTCTTCATTTCTTTCTCTTTCTCGAACCTGTTTCCTCCCATGTCAATAATATTCTCACTTGTCTTGACATTTTTCAAGACAACAAGGCAAAGATGTGGACGTGGTTTTCGCGCTGTGTGCCTGGCTTAAGCTTGCTATCACTGATAGCGTTACTGCTCGTGGCCTTCCCAGAGATCACAAGCGGAATCTCCCATTTCGCGCCTTGGTCGGGGAATGCGCCAACGACCAAGGCTCCAGATCACGGTCATCATGGAGGGTCTCGAAATTCGATGCCCCTGTCACTGGCTCAAAAGATCTTCATCGGATATACAGTGCTGGTTCACTTGAATGCTGTTACCTTTGTGATGAGGTTGGCATGGGCGCTGTCACGAATGACATACGCAACTCGCGCCGTGTTGCGTCGACGTCCAGCAACCAAGTCCTTCCGCAGTCCATCCGATTCAGAAACCCCCCCCTTTGCCGACAGTCCGATTATGACCCCAACTCTCTCCGAGTTGTCTGGTGCTATGAGCTTTGATCTGGGAGATCTTGAAAATGGTGACGGCGGCGAAGTTGTGCATGCCATTATCCTGCCCAACTACTCTGAAGATCTAGAAACACTACAGACCACGCTCAAGGTTCTTGCAAGCCATCCACGGGCTGCAACTCAGTACGAGGTAAGCTGAAAGGTCTGTAACATTACAATAAACATCCAGATTACTAAACCGCATTTAGATCTTCCTTGCCATGGAGCAGAAGGAAGTCAAAGCCCCCGAGAAAGCAGTAATCCTCATATCAACATTCCAAGGACAATTTCTTGATATTTGCGGCACTTTCCACCCGGCTGGACTACCTAGGGAAATTAGTGGTAAAGGGTCTAACGTCGCCTGGGCTGCCAAGCACATTGTGGAGACGCGCCGAGATGCGTCTATTGATTCACGGGACGTGATTATTACAGTCATGGATGGCAAGTCATCAAAGGATTGATTGCTGCTTTGTTGTACGTTGCTAACTTCATACCTAGCCGATACCCATCTTTCGCAAGATTATTTCAATGAAATTCGTCGGATCCACTGGCGCGAGAACGCCGATGCAGAGCGTGCATTCTATGCCTCCCCCATTATATTCGATCGCAACTCGAATGATGTGCCGATTTTGGTGCGGTGTGCTGATTTACTCTGGTGCTTCGCTGGTATCTCAGCCATGTATCCCGGTTATTCAATTGTCATCCCTACTTCTGTTTACTCTCTACCCCTTGCCCTTGCAAGGAGAGTCGGCGGGTGGGACGGTGACTCCACTTCTATTGGTGAGGATATGCATATGCTTCTCAAGTGTTACTTTGAGACGGCCGGAGACGTTATTACACACGTTATAGCTAGCCCGGCTAGTCAGTGTAATATTGAGAGCCCTGGTGATGGAAACTGGGGTCCTTATTCGTCAACCTTGTTTGCTCGCTATCGCCAAGCTCTGCGTCACATGTGGGGAGCACTCGACACGGGTTACTCGGTTCGCCAGAGTGTGGGAGGTCTTTCAGGTAAAGGATCTCAGCGATTGCGTCTTCGGACCCGACATTTGGCGTTGCTGCATCTTCTCTTTGAGGCGCATTTTCTTCCAAGCCATTTGACAATCCTCCTACTGTTCTCCGCCTTATACACCGCGTTTGTTCCCGCCGCAAATATTCACCCAACTTTAGCCTGGGCATTTTTCATTACTGGGTTTTTACGTGGAGTGTCTTTCTTTGGAATGAATGCGTGTATTACTCTGTACGACCGTTGGTATTCAATCTGCATTAGGTCTCGTGCGGAAGACATGGCGAAAGCTGGCTTGAAAGACACTGGATTCTCTTTCCGAAAGTGGTATCAACTGCAACAACTCGCTGAACGCATCTGCTTTCCCATTGCAGGTACTGTCTTTGGCTCAATTCCTGCCATCCAGGCCGAATTATCGCATTTTTTCACCGATCGGTTGGTTTATCGCGTCAGCAAAAAGCCATCATTTGCGTCTACTCCTATCGCTGTTCACGCATAAGGCTGCCGACGCGAGAACATGCAATCGTAAAGAATGAGAATACTCCGGTGTATATACTGATATTGAAGGCCGACTCCGAAAAATCGGGCATCTGACGGCTCCGATTAATCTCTAATGATATATTTGAAATGTGCTGTTTGGGATATGTATGGAACATTATTTCTTATTGGTGTTTTGGAATATTTGCAAGTTCAAGGAGGGAACGCCCCCTTTGGATCCGAATTGGGCCTGTATATACATAGTCTTTTTGCATTCATAGACTACACGATTTACATAATTGTAATGAAA
This sequence comes from Talaromyces adpressus, assembly GCA_002775195.1. NCBI lineage: Eukaryota > Fungi > Ascomycota > Eurotiomycetes > Eurotiales > Trichocomaceae > Talaromyces > Talaromyces adpressus. Next base: position 52,543 of record NHZS01000557.1, read on the forward strand.
CTCATTTAATGTTGACGCATAAAGCCTTAATGTTTAATAATTGATGTCTAGTTGGCCATGGTAATGATCGTAGTGACTTGGGCACGGCCTGGTAGCTGGTGTAATTCAGGATGGTCACACTTGCATCAAGTTGTTAAAAAGCAATTCGGCTTCACACGGTTTCATGCAAAGTCAATATTATTCCAGGAATCCACTGACATTCGGTAAGTCATGAACAGAATGAAGATGTGTTCGAGTGTCAGGCCACACCGGCAATTACGTGATGTACTTAACGACCAAAAGAAATCAATCCCCTTCCAGAAGCTAGCCAACCTGATCCTTACGATAAGGCACGATCTTGACAGGAGAAAGCAGTCCATATGCAGCTTCATCAGGTACAGCCGGAATGATAGCCGTGGCAAGTTTACCGCTCGTCTCGAGTTCATCCCAGTAACGACGTAGAACATTACCAAGCGGAGTGCTGACGACCACCTCGACGGTGTTTTCTCCTTGTTTGAGCAGAGAGCCAATATCATGCTTGGCCCATGTTAGATCAACTGGAGGCAGAATCTGGCCGTTTACTGTGACCCTGGCTGTGTGACTGATTGAACCGAGGTCGATGATTGCCCCAGACACGGAGTCATCGGCATTTGTCACCGGAGGCCACCTGAAGCTTGTTGAATAGTACCCAATACCGGATACGTTTGCTAGTTTTAACGATACCTCGTTCCATGGAACCAACGTGGAAAGTTGGTATGAAGTGTTTGTGCGCTGTGGGCCAGCAGCAATGTTGTACATATCGGATGGTGGTGCCCACGATTCAACCACGAGTGTCCAATCGCCGAGTATGAAAGGGTGGCTGGTCATCGGCTTGAGTGTTGCGGATTTACCGTTTGAAAGTTTGATGCTTCGTGTCTGTTCGTCATAGGATCTTAGCGCGGTGAGGGAGTTGCCATTCGCTTCGACGGAGACTAGTCCATCTGCGGTATTTTGGGCATGGAGTCCCGGTTGAGAGCTCTGGTGAAAACCAATGATAACAGACTGATTTGCTGCCAACTGAAGTGGAACTGTAACGTGTGTGGGTGATTGTTGATATGTAGACATAGACGTGACATATCCCGTCCACGCATCATATAGAAAAGGTACTCCCGTTGTCTCAAAGGAGATGTTTCCCACGGCGAAGCCTTGCTCGAAAGAGAGACCCGGTGCATCATTGTATACATATACGTAATCTGTAGACGTGGCGTCATCATGTCTCCAGTAGGTATACCATGTTCCATTGGAGGAGACAGAAGTTCGTGGCGCGATGTTGAGCGACTGTAGTGTAGCTGCGAGACTACCGCCTAATACGATGTGAACGCTCTTCAGTGATCGAAGTTTCTCGAGCGAAGCAGCTGCAGAATTTCCGGCTTTGGGGTTGTAACCACTGTAATTGGAAGGAAGTCCACCGAAGAAGATCACTGGAAGCCCGTTCTGAGCGTACTCGACGAGTTTGCTGACTCCAGCTGTAGTCAAGCTTTCGCTGCTCTGAACAACAAGTACTTTGAAGGCCTGCCTGTTTGGAGCAAAAACGCCATTACTGACGTAAGCATCTTGTAGAGCAAAGTTGTCTGGGCTCAGGTACTCATAAGTGTAGCCTAATAACAAGAAGAGATGATCAGCGCTGAGACTTAGATCTCAAGATGTGCTTTATGTACTTACCAGCTTCCTGCAAGTCCTCTGCGCTGTACACTGTAGGGACTGTTTTGTAGCTGGTAGACTTGGACCAGAAAGCAATATCCACTTTCGGAATGCCTGTCTGTCCAATGTATTGGTTCCTCGAAAGCCAGTCCAAGAAATCTGAGTAGAAAGAAAATGCCGGCTGGCGAGGCCCGTACATATCTGAGAAGAGATACGCAAAAGTCGTGAAGCCAGGCCAGGTTGTATTTCCATATTCGCTGGAGGTAGGGTAGCCGTGAATTACGAATTGATTGACAGAACCGGCTAAGGAGCGTTTCAGAGACCATAGAAGTTCAGGTATAGTCTGCTGGTACGCCTTCATAATCTCCGCGCCAGCTTCGCTTGAGATGACTCGTTTTCCAGCAAGGTGTGCAGGACCCGAATATTGTCTGTAGCTGTCGATGTTGTTGCTGAAACCTAGAGTCTCGCATTCGGGAGCATTTACCAGTGGAATGTTGGCAAGCATATCCATTGGCATATTATAAACAACTTGTGAGGAGAACTGTATGTTTAGTTGATTGCTCCAGTTTGTCAATGCTTCGAGGTACTCTGCATTTAGTTCTGTGAGCTGTCCTGTTGTTAGTAATTATTCGCGAAGATATTCAAGACAAAAACGAGACGCCCACAGTTTGTTGGTAATCGACAACATGACTAGCACCCTCATCAGCTTCATCGGTTAAATAAGTAGTCAACATCGATGAACCTCCTCCGGAACCGACTAAAAGAGGTATGTACTTGTTGACAGAATAGCCTCGATTGGCTTCGAAAGCATCTTGCAGACGGGGCGTCCAGAGAGTTGCAACGCTGTACTCCTGGCTATCTTCCCAGAGATAGTTTCCAGCCTGGCATATGAGAGTTTGAATCTCGCTATCCAACAATGATTTCTGCCAGAAGTCTATCACCACCTGGGCCCCCTCTGCAGAGAAATGGTCCACGGCCCATGATCCGTTCTGTGTATAGCTAGTTATTGGAGATTGTGGGACGGCGGCAGTGACTTCTGGTGGGCTCTGGACCTCACGATATTCAGAATGGACGAGGTAGGAAGCAAAAAGCACTTGCTCCAGTCCTCCGGGACCCTTATCAGGCTTATAGTTGAGGTATCCGCTAGAACTGACGAACTGTGTGACGTCAGCTAGTGACTTCACCGACAGCACTTTTGTTGTGCTCGAGTTGGAGCTTGTTGAATTGACAACAAGCCCTGTCACGGCTGCAATTAGTGTCCCCGAACCCCATCCTGGGAGAACTCCCGTGTAGGCCTGTCCCGTTGCAAAGGTGGAGTTGAAAGATGCGAGATCCCAAAGAAGACCATCGTCATTGTACAGAGCTGGAACTCCAGCTCCTTGATTTGGACCGATGGCCAGGTCGACGACAAGTCCCTCTTGTTTGGCAGTGGAAAGTACCGTTTCGACCACAGTTTCTTTGCACCGATGTTAGATGAATTCCATCCACTCAAGCAAAGTAATAAATGGAAGAGCTGCCTACTCCAAGCAGGGCTACCGAACCCATATGTTGTCCAGTCGGATTGCAAAGGAGAGGCTAACCCGCCTCCAAAATTCTGACTGTCTCCATATAGATAATAGCCTAGTAATTCAACTCCACCTGCTCCGGAGCGACCTATGTCCCTGATATCTTCTGCAATAGAAGTCAAGCTCATGGACGCATCATTCACCCAGTACCGAAATCGTGGCCGGACAATTGATGATGGGTTTTGGAAAGTGCCGTAGTTAACATTCGCGCCAATTTGATCATTGGTCCCGGTTCCATATACCCCAAGCACCGAAAGTGCCATGGGGAGGAGAAACTGAGCATGCATTGTGGAGCAGATGCAGTTGAACCCCTTCTCCTAATGGCTTCCTGAAGTCTTTTATTGCAGGGGTTACAACTAGCATCCCTTGATTGAATATATAGAGTGCCTATGTGCCATTGTGAAAGTGTTGGAGCCCGGATATTCCTGATGTCATTTAGAGAAGTCAAGATTTGGAGCTCTTCGGTATAATATTATAGCGAAATTACAGTTCAACATGAGACCCGGGGCATGCTACTAGTATGTGCGACTACGTAGCTCGTGTGTAGCCTGGCTCTTATGCGGAGAACATCCTTGCCAATCTTAAGGTTCTCCCACGCGTAACCCCCGCCAATTCTCAGATTGCGGGGTACGGATTTGCCGACTTTTCAGAAGAAATTCTTCACAGGCGTCGGCATATATGATTAGTCGAGTGCCGTCTGCTTATGATACTCGCTGGCTGCTTTCGCGAGCCCCGTCACGAGGGCAAAACGTAGTTGACCCCAGGTGTAGGTCCATCACTTCAAGAATCATTTCCAGAACCATTTATGTACCTTAGAGGTCATTCAATGTATTTGAGATCTCTCGTTGCGTTCATGAAAATATCAGAAAGAAAAACTATGAAGATGCCCAAATTGTAGTTGACTCTGGCAAGCGACGAAATATAGAAACGGCCGGCATGGTGATGTCGACATGTCTAATTAATTCGGCCTAATCTTGTTTTGGTACCAAATTGTGAGCCACAAGTGCTTGCGATCGGAGTTCCTGTATACGGGTCCATTGACACCGAAACTGATATTCTGGACTTCGGTTCCGGTAGTCATACAAATTGTTCACTGCTGCCCACGCCGACTCCGCATGGTCGCCTCCGGTTCCTCCGCATAGAAACGTCAGTAAATAGATTAGTGCGTCCAACTCTAGTTGAGATTCCGAAAGCCAAAGCCACTTATGCCCTTTTTCGTAGGCTCGCATTCGGTGAGTAATTTGCGAAATCCGGATGCAGATATTTACCCGATCTGTATCACTCCTTTGACCGTCGCTTGACTTGCTGGCTATTAATCTCATCTTTTCTATGCCGAGTTGACTAAGATTGGTCGTGACGAAGTCCAATGGAATATTTGGATCACAATGAGCGACGTATTGCTCATGAATTCTGTCCTGAAATAGGTCAATGGCTTTGCATATTCCAGAATATGGCAAGATCGTGTATGAGTTCTCTTGGACAAATTCCTCGGAAAAGGCTATTTGTCGTAAAAAATAGTTTATTTCGAATTGCACCGAGCTGAGCAACATCTCCGTCCTCTCATTTGGGCTTGCGGGATATTTGCTCATATCGGAGTCAAGGCCGACGTCTGAAATGTTCGCAGGTAGCTTCGTGTTGAATGAACTCTCCAGAACACAAGGATCGGATTTATGGTCTTGAGCTGTTTGCACATCCAGTGTACAGATCTGCCACCATAACCGACGACGCATTTCCGTTTCAAACGGGGGTATACCTGTTACTTCACCATCACGATGAAGCCCTAACTTGATAGCTCTTCCCACAGCCAGTCCTGTCATGCCATGTACGTCTGGACCATTTGCGTCATACCTGCCGGCAGTCTATAATCATTAGCATAGAATTGGCCAGGGTCCGGGCCGTTATTCTTACCAAGTAGATCACGAATGCTTGCAACACGGTCAAATCTGTTGTCTCCATGAAATCTGATTGGGACAGAAAGTGTTTCAACCCACTTTGATACCTTCGATCGTCGGTTACTTATGCAAATCCAGATCAATGAACTGTGTGGCGTACCTCTCCAACAGCACGTGTCTTTCTTCTTCGATCTCCTTGTAGCACTCAGCTGCCGACATTACAGCTACAGCGGCGTAATAGATTGAAAATAGCAGACAGCTCTCCCCTATAGTCAACCTTGTCCGACCTCCGATAGCGCCCACCACCAACTTTCGTATGGTAGGTGTATGGATGACTTTGAGAACAGGGTCAACAACCTCGAGGTACTTCCACCAGAGAAAGGATATCAATTGTGCATCTGGGAGGAATACGTCGGGATGCTTCCCTTTTCCAGAGATATCAAATGAGGCATTAATGGCATTTCTCTCCTCTCCAACGGGGTTGTTGGGGCTGCATGTCGATGCGGGGATGTCGTTGATCGAGGTGTCCTGACGGTGCTTTAGCAAATCATTGTTTTTCCAAAAGGATTAGAACACACCAACCTTTGATGCTAGTGCTGTATCTTCACCATCTTGTATGTGTTCCTGATGTGGCTGTGGGACAACGTCATTTCGTGTTGACCCTTTGTGCAACCCAACAGAAGTATCGATTGACTGTAATAATTGCTTGATCTCGGAGAGATCGGATTCGAAAGCGGTCATCCGGCTTTCCACAATTTCCAAGCGAGCAGCTATATCGTCTTCAGTATTCCTCGTTGTTTTCAGGGCGGGATAGGTGCAGTTTGTTTTTGTTTTGACACAGTACGAACATGGGTACGCCCGATCGCATTTGATTTTTCGCCGGCGGCATTCGAGACATGAGCGGCCAGCTGCTACAACTCTCTGTGAAGACATTAGTAAGAGTTGTGACCGAGGGCAATCTTGCAAATCAATCAATAAGTGTTTTTGTGAATTATCAGAAGTTGAGGCGACGTGTGGGCGGAGGACCTCCGATTGGCTATTGCGGAGAAAGCGGAGGATTAAGCCGCATTTGTCAGGCAGATTCAGGCAATGCTTATAAACCAGAGAAATCATTATACAATTTATTCAATCCACAAAGTATATAAGAAACGATTTGGGCGATCAAAATGTCTTTCAAAATAAAGATCCTAAATTTTCTTTGCAACAATCGTCTCATCACGTCGAACCGGCATACTTCGATTAATTTGGAACCAGCAAAATGTCAACTCCTCTGAAAAATGTTGCCTTGATTGGCGTAAGTCATCCCAATCAATCATCAGCTCTACACATGCACTTATTTGTCTTCTACAGGCCAGTGGGACCATCGGCAAAATCATTCTCGAGGCAATTCTTGCGTCCCCTGATATCAATGTAACTGTGATATCTCGCAACACTAGCGATGCCACATTTCCACCAAATGTCAACGTGCGTAAAACAGACTTGTCCGAGTCAGACTTGTTTTCCGCTTTCCAGGGCCAGGATGCGGTCGTTTCTGCCGTGGGCGCGACTGCGTTCACGGAGCAAAAGAAGTTTATTGATGTGGCAGCGCATGCTGGTGTCAAGAGGTTTATACCTTCCGAGTTCTCTTCAAATACTCTTAATGAACCTGTTCGTCAGCTGCTGCCCTTATTCAACCAAAAGAAAGAGGTTCTCGACTATCTCAAGTCAAAGGAGTCGTTTGGCCTGACCTGGACTGGCATTGCAACCGCTCTTCTATTCGATTGGGTATGGCTGCCGATTCTCAAGTCCTGAACTATACTGATAACTCTTGATAAAAGGGTCTGACAAGTGGGTTTCTTGGCTACGACATATCTAACCGGACCGCAACAATCTGGGACGGGGGAGACAAGCGTTTCACCCTCATCAATGAAAGGGAACTCGGCCGTTCTGTGATCTCGGTCTTGAAACACCCTCAAAAAACCGCCAATAAATACATCTATGTTTCTTCAGTTGAAACTACGCAAAAGGAGATACTACAGGCCCTTGAAGGAGAAACCGCCTCGAAATGGAAAGTAATTGATACAACATCAGATGCCCAAAAAAGTGAGGCTTTCAAGAGGCTTGATGATGGAGACTTCAGTGGTGCCTTCATCCTCGTTCGTGCCACCAGCTACGCCAATGACCCCGCTCTTCACGCCAATTATGCCACAGATGAAGAATTATCCAATGATCTATTGGGGCTGGAGCCAGAAAGCGTGAAGCAGACCGTCAAGCGTGTTTTGAGCAGGCATGAATAAGTGGAAAATTCAATTGCTTGCAAGATTCAAGTACAGGAAAAGTTTGAGCATAGACAATAGCTAGCATTGTTGATTTCTTTTGCTTGATAGTGATCAACCAATGATGTTTAGAATGATTTTTAAATGGTCAATATGGTTGAACTAGCACAGTAGATAAATAACGCGTTCGATCTTGTACCAAATGATTGATCAATTTTGATATAAAATATTAATGAATAAGACTACCTAGAATAAGGAAAGAAAAAGGATCTAAGGAAAACCTGGTAATCTGTGATAAGATCCCCAGGTAGCCGATCAGTTCAACCTTTGTTGACTAGATACACTCACATCCTCCTAGAGGTTTAGAGTCACATGCAGGATAGGAAACCGGCTTGAAATACTTGGTAAAGAAATCGTCTTCCATTAGCATCTCATGCTCTTTGGCGCGAAGCTGAATCAGCAATTCCCGGGTGCCCTTTGATGCATCGCGGAAAGTGGGAAGGAAATTGCAGGAGGCCGCTTTCAATGGGTTTGGTTTTGGACGAAATGCTTCAGGTACACCAGCACCGAAGTCATAATCTTCTGGTTTTCCTAATAACCAGCTATTGGCTAGAAAGTCCATATCGTCGTAGTTCACGTCGAGTTTGAGTTTCTCATCGGGGGCTAAACAGTGTATCAGCCGGGTAAAATCCTTGATAGATGAAATAGTCACACCATTGATGCTTTGGCGAATTGAGGAGGCTGCAATAGAGATTGTTTCATCCTCTAACAAGGTATGAGTGTCCAAGGGCCCTGTCTGGGTCAGGATGACAGCGTTTCCAAAGTACGATGGGGAAGTTATGTGCTCTGGATCACGGGAACGAAGGTCCATGGTGAAAACGAGGGACGACTGCGCCGATTGTTTCTCTGGAGTAATAGAGACACGGGCACGAGTGATTGACTTCCAGAGTGCAGCTGAGATGCAGTCGAAGGCATTGACATATTTCACGACTTCAGACAGATTGCATTGTTCTTTGAGCTCTGCAATCTCAGCGTCGCTGATTTTGTAGAGTCTCGCCCGGTAGTCTGCCATGTCCACGGCGTTCGAACGACAACTGAAAGCTTCTTTCAAGTCGATGATTTGATGCTCAGGACACTTGTCCAATAAGTCTTGCTTCGATACACCTTCCGGGATTGGATGTCCATTGAAAGGTTTTCTATCCAGGGATACAGCAAGCTTAGGCAATGGGTTACCATGATAGTGTGCTTTGCTGCCCTGACGTATGGCACCTAGAAAGATATGTATTGACTTGAAGTCTACTGCAAAATGATGTGCAGCGAAAGCAAGAATCAGACCACCTTCGATGACATTCAGCTGTAGCCAACATGCTGGTTGGTGTCTCACTGGCAGCAATTCAGGGAGCAACGTAGCTAGATCCAGATCCTCCGGGTGAAAGGAATTTTGAGCCAGATCTGCGAAAGACTTGTGCTCGTTGCTTGAGTAGTGCTTAACAGCAAGTTTTACACGAGTTCCAGGTACAACTTCGATATATGGCTTGCCAGACTGATCAACAAAAATATTTCCAGACATGATTGGAAGCTGTTCGATCGCGTTATCGAGTCCTTGCTGCAAGGCCTCTATCAGCTTGTCCATGTTAATGTTCTCCTGGAGCTTGCAAAACGTAAAACATTTCACAATTGCATCTGGCGCTTGTCGGTCAACGTCTGACAGCTCATATCGCACCGGCTTTTCCATCGTTCCTGCTGTGGTCCAAGAATTTAAACCGTTGTATAGGTTGTAGTGTTGAGAGAAGCAGAATGGCTGTCTGGTATGATGCCATGGTTAAGTACTCACGAGGACTCACCACTTCAAGTGACTCTATAGGTAGTCACCTCCTCAGAAGTGCCACAAAGTCCCTGAATTATTCAGGAGTACTAGCAAACACAGCTCCAGGATATTCGTTCATTTCTAAGAATATCCAAAGTCTGACGTGTGACAGTCCCATCAACAACTTACCGACGAGTTGTTGATAAAGTCATTGGTCATGTCCGCTTGCTTATGACATAGAAAACAGCGTCTTCTCAGTATTGACACATTGTAATCTCTAACTCTGAATATACAGTGAGTTATGTCTGTATGATGGATTTCTGTGATATGATGACCTCTATGGGGTCATGTCTGGTATGTCTACCTGGGAGCGCTATACAGAACTCTAACCAGAGTGATATCGTATTTTCAATGATTGGCGGATTATCAGTCATACAACTAACAATGATCATTGCTAAGTTGACTTCCACCACAGGAGACGAAACTGGTCTGTCTGACGAACGAATCAAGGCATACAAAGCGGACTTTCAACACCCCTACTTCAGTATGAGTGCTAGATCGGTACTTGAAAATATGGCAAAGGGTACAAAGGCTATTTCTGCCGACAGGAACCTGCTTTAATACAATTCATGGAGTCACAGCGGCCATTTGGATGACACAAAACAGTTATTGAATCACGAATGACTAACTTTGGTGTAGCATTATTGAAATCTATCAGCCTTAATCATGGCTTCTGCTTGTCTTGTAAAACCGCGGAACGACATCCGAAAAGCCTCTGTGTAACTCAAGGGTGACTCGATGGTACACTTATATAGATACTATCAAGGAGGAAACATGATGTGTAAATAGTTTGAATTGTACCCGGTACATTGAAGGATATGTGATGTTGGTGTAGCTGATTGTACGAATATTCTTTGACCTGTTACCAGGAGTCATGATACATAAAAGTTCCCAAACTTGAGATGTCACAGTTGAGCACCGTCATACGGGCAATGTTGCTCAGTATGAGTAACTATTGATATTTGTGTCATATTCTAATGCCTATCCGGGTGGGGGGAAAGCTTCACAAGGAGTAACTAGTCTCATCATGCAATGAGATGAAGGCAATACATAGTGAAGCAGTCGTTCATGCCCCTGAGTTGGTGATTGATCGGTGAAGCTTCAACGTATTCCTTAAATCTCGAATATATAAACATTCCTAAACGTACCAACGCATAGTTATAAAGGTTCTAGGTGCTTCGGGATTGATCTTACTTGTGCGGAGTGTTCTTCAAAGAGCAGCAAAACCGGAGGGCAAACAAAGAACATTGAGTGGTCTTCAAACGCATTAGGATCAGACGAATGCCGATGACATGTTGTGACTGATTATAATGACTCATAAACATGTATATAAGGACTTTCATGATGGCAATGAGTGGTGGTTGGAGTTATCCTCAACCAACACATCCTCCTTGACCCTATAATCTTCACCTATTCACAAAAGTTTGCACATGCCAAAAAATGGAGCCGATTATCAAATCAGTGATTGACTCTACTACCTACCAGCTGCTTCGGCAGTCTGTGGATCAGAAACCTGAGATTTTTCCCGTTGACTCTGACAAGTTATTTGAAACGGCAATAGTGCCCAACTCATTCAAGGCATTCGGGTCGAAAAACTTGAACGTTCTACCTGGAAAATCAATCCAAGTGGCCATAGCATACCCGACAGAGAAGGAAGAGAAGATTGCACCACTTCGAAAAACAATCGAATCTTACATCAAGCAGCAGAAAGAAAAACGCAGTATCTCAATCAACATCGAGGAGTTTTGCTTCCAAGTCAAAAACACCGGCGTTGGCGAACAGCCGTTGCATCCACAGGGTCTTGTTGGCGCACTCGAACGGATTTACTACATCCAAGATTCTTTACTAGGGAAGCGAGACTGGGAACAAAGAAAATTCAAGCAACCAGATGTTCAAGAATTTGATCGCATCATCGTTCCTTCATTGGAAAGTGATCTTCGTGCATCTCCGAAAGGAATATACGACAAGCCCAATGTAATATTTTACGAGTGCTTCACCGGACATTTCGTTGCGGGTATGGGAACAGGTCCATATGTTGAAAAGGATATTTTCGAGCTATCACAACGGCTGGGGGATGTTTTGTTCGATGACTCTAAAGCTGTAACCTACGGCAAAACACTAACGGCCTTATTCCTGCAGCCAAAGATTAACCATGCGAATTGGCATGGGGTTGTGTGTCATGATGATTCAATCACTAAGGCAAAACGTGACCGAGTTTACTTTATCAAGCAGTTATGTGAAGCTTTGTGTGAGCAGCTCACGGAATTTTTCGACAAGGTCTTCTATCCATAGAAGGAGACGGTATGATCTTCATGCCTTGTTCAAATCCTCCCTCTCTTGCTGGCTCGGGATATGGGTTGATAGATTGGCGTGCACAAGTCTCATTCTCTCAGTTGTACTTAGGTAACTACCAAAGGCCGGAATATTGGGAGAACAATTTAAGAGAGAACAATTTATGAGGCTATCAAGCCTTTTGATTATCTACTTGAAGAGAGAACTCAGTAACTCAACCTCGTAAATTCTTGCGTAAGTTCCCGGATCATACTTTGTATGTTTGATGTAGTTCAGTTTATGCAACCTTGGTAGTGAAGGCTGATGGTCATGTCATACATTCAACAACGAGAAAGCTTTATTTTGAGAATATATCATGCGTCACATCCGTTGCACCACTAGCGGATCCGGCTGCATTGTCCCGGAAAACAATGTTTGCTTGATAAACCCATCGATTGCCTCTGGTGTGATTGTCAAGCCCGGACCCAGTTTGTAGATTTCATCGTTAGCCTGGACAACAAATGCTGGCAGTTCATCCGGCTTTAATCCCATTGGCTCCAAGGCAAACGAATTTTTGATAGCGTCGACAGTAGCAAAATTGACCTTTCCTCGGTATTTCATTGCTACGTCACATAGGCTCGCTACCAGGGTCTTCCGCTCATCTTCGTTGGCCGAGTACATCAGTCCGATGGGTAGGCCGGACTATGGGCATATCAGACTCGCAAACTATAACCTCGTCAATGAATAGCGTACCTTCATAAAGCTCACTATTGATGACATGTCAAATTGTCTAATCAGGGGTTGCGAAACTAGACTGGCGAAATTTAGAATAGCCCCCTTTTCAAACGGGCCATCGTATTTGGGCGTTGCTTCGTCCTGAACATTGTAAACCATGATGAATGGTGCGTTCGTTCCGGATTGAGCGGCGGACATAACGCCAACAAAGAAGTCTTTCGCTAGTTCTTCCTTTGCAAGAGAAGCCATGAGATTGATAGAGGGGTCGTCCTCTGCAGCCGGTGTGAGGGTCATCAAGGGAATCCCTAGACTCTTCATCACGGTGAACCGTTCCTCGTCTAGTTTAACAAGAGAATTTGTGACTTGCTTCAAGACATGTGTGACGAGTCTAACACCCATTAGCGAGAGTGAATACATCAAAAGCTCAGACAAAGTCATACGGTGTTGCTCGCTGTGGACCTCGGTAGCGAGACCATTTCTCATGCTGAAAAGTTCTGATTGTTGGAAATGATAGGACGTCCAAGGAAGCGCAGAACTTTTCGTGCTCCGAGCAGTCTACCTCGTATATGCTGACATCGGATGTCTTGCCCAAGTTTTCGGCAGCGAGGACAAGTTCATTGTGAACTGTTTTACATGGTTCACTTCAAAACAGTAAGTACTATTATGGCGCATCAAACAAAATTGTGGAAAGCATACTGCGAGGGCTAGACGTGACAAGGTCAATGATTAGCATGGAGTTAGATAACCGTTGACCATTCTCTCTGTATCTTTTCTCCTCAATCGAGCAATTACTTACAACACAAACTATCAATTTATCAGTTAGCTATATATCAAACAGCGCAGGCGATATCACTTACAGCCTATAACGAACACGCCTGGCAGGGCAGCACGCTGTGCAAACGCTTCAGGATCAAAAGAGGACACTCCCTGCCCACAACATAGCTCAAATAGAAGAAATAGGCCCAGCCATGGAAGCAGCGACCATAGTATCATTTTTGCATACCATCAGTAGTAGAGAACAATTGATGCCCTCCGCCTTCAGAAGAAAGATGCGCGGCATTTAATTGGTGGGCGCCAATCGCCATTGCTGGCCGAGGCACGTGCCTCGTTATTTAGGTATCGATAAGAACAGCCTCTTCGACAACTTCTTCGCGAGATGAATCCAGCAGCCATGAAGAAAGGCACTATAAGAGACACTGGCTGACTGCTTGAATGCATTTGTCTTCTTCGGTATAGACGCGATATCGTCTGGCCGGACCGCTCCCCCAATGGCGGGCAATCTACTCTTCCGGTCGCTCAGCTTGTTTGTCGCTTCTATTGCAATTGGGTGGGCTTTTACTTCATTTGACCAGTCACCATTAGAATGGCTGCGTACGAGATATAACACCAGTGCCGATACAGCACTCCCGCAGACCTACGCTCTTTCCGAAGATCCAGTTGTCGTATACGTGAAGGACTTTATCACTACACAGGAAGCTGCTCACCTAGTGCAACTGGCGTAAGCTTCATCTCCATGTTCGGCCAATTCTGTAGACCAATCGATAGCTAACCATAGTCTATGGAAATAGGAACGGCCGATTCGCTCCATCGCCCATGTGGGATAACGACGGCAAACCGCACATCGACAAGGCGTACCGCCTCTCGATGACGGCGAAACTAGACCGAAACGACGAAACCATCAAAAGAATCGAAGAACGCGCAACATCGTTTCCCTTCTACAAACGTTTTGGTGATTTCATGCCCATTGTGGTTCAGAATTATGGTATCTCTGGCCAGTACCGCGACCACTACGACTGGTTCGATGATGCGCACGCCGTCGGAGGGAATATCGCTTCTACATTTTTCGTTTATATACACGCGAATTGTACTGGTGGAGGGACCAATTTTGCGCGACTTACTCCGCCGGATGATGAGAGTTGGTGTGAGTTTATTGATTGCGACCGGCCTTTCGATGAAGGAGTTACGTTCAAACCGATTCTCGGAAATGCCATATATTGGGAGAATCTTCACGATGATGATGCGGGACATAAAATGACTCTGCACGCTGGAATGCCGGTGACGACCGGAAATAAGATGGGTATGAATATGTGGACTTGGAAGGTCGCTTGAGGCTGTATTTTTACCATATAAGTCATGAGAGTTTCCATGAAAGTTTACAAAAAGTTTGCAGCGCGGCCATTTCCACTTCAAAGTTAAGGGAAACTTTAGGGAAACTGAACGGTGCCGGATGGCCGAGAAACGTGCAGAACAGCAAAACCTTGTGTAAAAAGTTTATCCGGCAACTAAAGCCAGACAGGATTATATTGTATTCTATTGTAGCTGATGCTTTCCACAATGCATGAACAGTGAGGGGTATTAATGTGACGCAGCAACGGACGAACTGCAAGAAAACACCACCGATGTCTATTATATATGCAAGGTCGTAGTGAAGAATCTCATCGGCCGAATTTCTTCAACTCTAGCCATCGCAGTGGAGGAAAAACAATCATGGCCCATGCACAACCCACCCAGATACCCAGATCGGCACCATCAGTGCTAACCAACTTGGCGATAGGGCCAACATAGTAGATCTGGTACATGCACATGATACTTCCGACCCATCCAATGACGAATGCTGTGAACGCAGCCAGACCGAGAGGCAGCTTGCTTCGGTCTGCCCAGATCGACCAGTCAAAAGGCGGTGCAATCTTGCCCCAGCGGAAGATCATGTGTTCTTCAAGCACAATGACCAAGAAGATTGTAACCCAGTAACCCATGAGAGCGAGGAAGTTCTCAAAAATTTCGAACAGATGGTCCCGGCCGCCCAGGGCACATGCAGTGTAAATGACCACACCGACGCAGGTCCAGAACCAACGGGGAAACGCAACTCCGTAGCGACCCAGAGTCTGGAAGCCAAGAGTGGCCGAATAGGTACCGGGAATATTGTTTGCAATAAGACCCAGCGCAATCAAAACACCAAGGAATTTTCCGAACCCGCCCAACCCATTATAACCTTGCATGATCAAAGCGCCAGACGAAACTTCGTTAGCAGCCTCCCAGTCTACGTTGCTGTAAGTTCCCGAGCCGAGACCGACACCAAGCAGGTTGGCGAATGTCAATGCAAGACCGATGCCAAAGAAGCTCATGGTGAAGGTAACCCATTTCTTGGTGGTCGGGGGGTAGTACACGTAATAATCGGCACCGGCAGGGGCCCAAGCAATGGAAGACGACAGGCAGAGCGAAAAGAACGACAGACGGTTGCCGGCGATATCTCGGGAACTGCCAACAGAGGGAATGTTGGTGTCGAACTTGGGGCCAGCAGAACCCACCAACACAAACAGGGCAATCAATTGCGGGACCCATGCCCATCTTTCGTACTTGTGGAAGACGGACATTCCGAAAATGACCACGATCCAGGTGATGATGGCGACTATGATTGTACCGACGACGACAGTCATGTTTCCGCCGGCGACGGCAGAAAGAACCTGACCTCCGACGAGGCAGTCAATCATTCCATAACCCAGCATGATCACAATGTTCAGGAGGGCGCAGATCTTGCTAGGGTAGTAGCCCATGAAATAACGCGCAATGACCTGACATTGTCAGACAATTGAGTTGGCACGTGACCAGTATGAAGGAACTCACCATCGTACGATTACCACTGACTGGACCCCAAGTGCCCATGTACGCAGCACCGGCAGCACCCAGCAGGGCGCCGAAAGTAGCACACAGCGCAGAGTCAGTAAAACTCAATCCATAATCCAATGGACCAAGCATACCAACGGCGATGTTGTTGGCGGTGATGTTTGTACTGAACCACAGCAGGCCCATCTGCATGTAATCGGCAGCAGTGGCGCTATGACGCTCTGATTCAGGTACCCGTTCGATACCGCGGGCTTCCATGAACCTGACTGAGGCGATTCTCTCGTTCAGACGGGCAAGAAGGCCGCGGGAGCTGGTGTTCTTGACGGCATCGGACGGCTGGCTTTCGAGGACAGAGCCATCGGTGTTGATGTTGTCACTCGGCTGCTTCTCCATGGTGGTTGTCTTGTCAAAGAGAGCACGAAACAACATGCAAAGAGGTCAAGAAGGAATATGCGACGGCAAGGATGATGTACGAGGGATATAAGAGGATATAAGAGGAATAAGAGAGAGAGAGGGACGGAGGAAAGAGCAGGTGGCGGGAAGCCGCTCACCACTCATTGGTCCAACCCATGTAGGACGCAGTACATAGTACAGACGCACTGAACAGTGCTAGCTACGGACTAGCTCTGCTGTATCACCACTGCCATTCGACGGAGCTGTAGCGATAACACACGAATTAATTAATTGTGCATGCATCCATGACCCTGCGACGAAATAACTCAAGACGGAGTGGGGAGACAGACAAGCACTGACAAGCACTGACAAGCATTGACACAAAAACTTAGCTTGTTTTGCGTCGGGAACCCACGCAGGGTCTCCGGAATCCCTAGCGCGCTTCTAGAAAGACCACACCAAGTACCAATGAGGACACTGCACCGCGACTATAGTAACTCATAGAGAAGAGTACGTACGACGTAGTATTGATTAATACTTAGCGTACGGAGCACTCCGGAGAGAGAAAGATAAGACGAAGAAGACGGATGGCGAATTTTTGCATTGGGTTAGCGCCATGCACGGCCGCGAGAAGGAGCAACGGGCTAGTCTGCAAGTAGTTTAGCGTAATGTTGCTGATTGGTTGACCAGCAGCCTAGTTTTCAAGGCACCCACTAAGTTTTCTTATCTCACTGGAATGCCCGATGCCATTCCTCACACCATCATCTGGATTGCTCCAAACCCACCATGGCTTGTCCATCCCCGCCTGATTGGTTCTCTTGTCTATTTGATGCCAATTGATTATTGGATAAATATGCAGCCATAGTAAGAAGCTTCGAGCCGTTTGGGATCGCGCCTCCTCCAGAACGCCTCCGCGGAAAATTTGCCTGCATAGGTAGGACTCGAGTAAGGAAAAAAGCAATCCGATTGCAGTTTCCCAGCCGGCAGTGCTATTGACTGTTTAATCTTTATTATCAGTGCCACCAAGTCAGGCACAACGCTTGACTTACTGATAAGTCTATGACTTAATTTAGTTGACATGGCGTTGTTTGCTTGGTGTCGTGCATCCTGACCAAACGAGTGTCCGATGCGGGCTAGCCTGAAGATAAGGGTTGCTGAGTGCTCAGACTTCATATCCACCAGCCCCTTGACTGCTTGACTTTGGTTCCCTGGACTGAGTTTACTCATAGTCCAAGAGACCCCATTTCACCCTGTAGGGTGGTGGCTTTGGTGGCTCTTGGGATTTTATTTTTGCTTCTTTTTTTCTTTCGACATTTTAAGTAGGAGGTGGTGCCGTCGTTTCCCTCGTGCCTGAAAATCATTGCACATGTCATACTAAGAACCACGGCGAGATAAATCACAATGGCCGCAGACGGTGGTGGCAGCGCACACGATCTGGTGGTGCAGTCCTGGATTATGTATACCATTGGCATTATTCTATATCTACTTCGACTGTACACATCAATCCCTGCCTTCTACATTCATAGAATACTGGTCCCTAACAGCGAATAGATATGCCCGATACGACCGGTTGGGGTTGAAATGGCAGGCAGAAGACTGTATCATGACGCTATCAATTGTACGTCCCAATGTCTTGTCTTGTCTTCGACACAGCTAATCGTTCTTGCCGTTATAGGGCTGGTATACTGCCCTAGTCGTGACCAACATACAATTGGCAGAAGGCGGTGGTGGCACACTGTATACTCCAGAAGAATACGCCACCTTTACTCCGCAGGATATATTGGATAGAGAACAATTTGCCAGAGTTGAATTCGCTTCTGAGCAGTGTATGGTCAACACAATTTGGTTCCTGAAAGCCTGCATGCTCATCATCTATTGGCGGATGACGTGAGTGCTTATCCGTTCTTGTTTACGACCGCATGGCGACTCACTGTTGTGATACCTATAGTACGAATCTTCTACGGCAATTCTGGGTCAAAATCTGCGCCGGATATACCCTGGCAGGATATATCGCCGTCGAGCTCACTCTCTTCCTAAACTGCCGTCCGTTTTCGGGTTATTTTACCATTCCACCGCCTCAGCAACAATGCGCCACGTATTTCAACTATGAGGTTGTTCAGGCAGTTTTCAATATATCCTCTGACTTGGCCATCTTGTTGGTTATTATCCCGACATTGTGGAAGATGAACATGTCGAAGAAAGAAAAAGTGCCCATCCTCGTCATTTTCGGGTTGGGGTTTTTCTTGGTATGTTCTCCTCTGCCAAGTAGTACTGGAATATTCAAGCTAAGGTCATTGTGTCAACAGATCGTTTGCGCCATCGTTTCCAAAATCTTCACGTTTCGCGACATCTACGACACCTCCTACCAGTTCTGGTACCTCCGAGAAGCCTCGATCGGTATCTACGTTTCCAACCTCCCATACGTCTGGTCCTTTCTCCGCCGGACAATCAAGTTCCTCCACTCCAGCGCTACCGGGACGAAAAAGAGTTCGCAACAGCTATACTACGGTGCAAAGACAAATGACAATCCATTTGCAGGCCATACTGGGGCCCGAAGTCGGAATTTCTCCGCCATCACATCGAACCACGATGAAGGACATTTGGGTCGAAGCGAGAGTGAAGAGCATATATTTGGCGGCATGGCCACAGAGACTCGGGTGCTGGGTGGTGATGTACACCTTGGCGACGTCAATCCGGCTAAACAGTACAACATTCACAAAACCACTGAAATCCACATTGCCAGCAGTGAGAGCAATGTGTAGGGTTTTGGGGTTGGGGTTTGCAATGTGATGGCGCGTCGAGACTCGGATATTTAATGTTTTATGTCTTTTCTCTCCTCTCGATATTTACTTGTAAGCGTATGCCATGGGTCACGAACACACGCGAGTATTGCGATAGATCCCGGTGATTTGAGTGGGTCTCGGCGTTTAATGTGCGTTCCGGCTGAGATTGCTTGTTTTTTGTTTTTTNTACTTTACGGCGAACAGGCCAACAGAGATAGTCACCATGTTCTTCAATCTTGATAAAAGGAATATTTGAATCACGTTGCGAATGATTGGCGGAGAGCAACAATGCCGCACCTTCCCTTTTAGTACAAGCTCCCGTCGCCTGCCGTGGCAGCTTCAGCGTGTTCTCTTCGTGGATTCTTCTGCCAATTCCAACGTCTGCACTCTACGGAGGACACGTGGGACATCACCTGGAGCAAGCCGAGGGCTGACGGGATCTCGTTCAATCTGTTAACTGTGTCTGATTTGCTGATCGTCAACCCGTGCCTGGCGGACATTTCCATACAATAATGCATGGCCTTAAAATCCGCCAAGTCAATTAAATTAAGCTACTCAGCCAGAACCAATCAGAGGGACAGCGTCGAGAACATGGTTGGAGCTCCTACAAGTCGGTGCTCTGATTGGGCCAATTGTTTCGGAAAATCGATGATTGATGCTCTTTACCCAGACAATGGCCTTGTTCGACTCCAGGAACACTACGTAAAATGTCACTGCAACGTTCTCCTTCGTTGATGACGGTTGATAATGAGAACATCTCAATATACGACAACTGTCATGACAGGCGAGTGCGGTCTCAACAACATGTATATCAACAATACCCGCCCGACTTGCATCTCGAAATGCGCCATCATCGCCGAATCACACCACATGTAGACCAAGAACCTCGAAAACGTGGGCTTGCCATTGCGGATGCAAAAGTATATCGCAATTAGCGGACCAGCCCAAGCGGTCTGATCGCGAGATCCAAAAGAATGCTGCAAGTGACATACCATGCAGGTACCTCCCAGCGTGGCAACGGACATATAAAGACGGGCATAACCCTCAGCAAGGACATGGATTGGAACTACTCGATTAATCACCGCGGTCTTTCAAACACTACACACTCAGCAAGATGTTATCCCAAACCATGTTACACAAGGTCTTGATGGCCATGATGGCCAGCTGCAGCGTGGTTGCTGCTCAGACTACCACTGAGCAGTACCCTTCTGCTGCCGAGATTGCTGCTGCTCAGGCTTCCGCCATTCCTTACTCTCCCACCTCCAACGTACGCGGAAAGGTCTTTAACCGATTCATCGATATTTGGTTGGAGAACATTGTAAGTATTCCTAGTGCTAGAGCGGAATCGTGATCCGCGACACGCGGACAGGAGAGCTAATGTTTCTAGGACTTGGCCACCGCTGAAATTGAGCCTCATCTTAACGAGTTGAAGAAGAACGGTATCTTCTTGAACAACTACTGGGCTGTTACTCACCCGTCTGAGCCCAACTACGTCGCCGCTGCTGGTGGTGACCACTTCGGAATGGACAACGACGCCTGGTGGCAAATCCCCAACAACGTCTCTACTATTGCTGATCTTTTCGACACCCGCAAGATCTCCTGGAGCGAGTACCAGGAAGGTCTCCCTTACGCTGGTTATCAGGGTTTCCGTTACCCTGAGAGCGGCCCCAACGACTACGTGCGCAAGCATAACCCCCTCGTCATCTTCAACTCTGTGACCGATGACGCTACCCGTCTTCGCCAGATCAAGAACTTCACCAGCTTCTATGAGGATCTTGACAACCAGCGTCTCCCCCAATACTCTTTCATCACCCCCAACATGACCAACGACGGCCACGACACCGACGTCTCTTTCTGTGGTACCTGGTCTTACAACTTCCTCACTGACCTCCTGAAGAACGAGTACTTCATGGAGGACACCCTTGTCATGCTCACCTTTGATGAGGGTGGCAACTACACCCATCCTAACTCCGTCTACACCCTCTTGGTTGGTGGCGCGGTCCCCGACCACCTCAAGGGAACCACCGATAGCACTTTCTACACCCACTACTCCGTGATTGCCTCTCTCTCCGCCAACTGGGAGCTCCCCTCTCTCGGTCGTTGGGACTGCGGTGCCAACTTGTTGTCCCTCGTTGCTGACAAGGTCAACTACATCAACTACGACGTTGACATGACCAACGCCAATTTGAACACTTCTTACCCTGGTCCTTTGTCCAGCAAGAAGTACTCCAGCGCCTGGCCCATCCCCTTGACCAACGGTGCCCAGTGCTCCGGTGCCAACACCGTTCTTCACACCGTTCAGCAGACCTACCACGGAATGCAGCCTACTTACAACTACACCAGCCCTGTTCCTTATGATGCTGTCAGCGGAACTTCCGTTGGTATCAAGTACAGCCGCACGGGAGTGAGTACACCCTGCTAATAATATTTGATTTCAATCAGCTAACAACGGTTACAGCACAACGGAAAGACCGAGACCTGCGAGACTGCTTAAGCGCTTGTTTGGGCTTGATTGGATCTATGTCTGATGTCGGGCATGGGACGTCTTAAACAGAATAATTTCTGAGATAGAATTTGTAATTATTACTCAAGAATGAACCCCACATTCTGTTTTCAAACAATATTGATAACCTCTTTCCAAAAATACCAAATGGCATTGATCGAAGGTTCCAAGTATTGTCACATCCTGGAAAAGTTGCGTCAGGTTTGATGGTTAATCGGTAGTCGGGACATCCATGGATATGTTAAATCCGTCTTGAAAACAAATTGTCTGGATACCGAAGTAAAATTCCTACCTAGGTAGAAGATGGGATTCTTTCCGCTATTTCCAAGGTTAAGTAAAGTATCATGACGGCAATTTTCAAGAGAAGAATAAATAAAAGGCCACCAAGCCTCAGCGCCACATGCAGTTCATGAAAGTTTCATACGGTCATTGTTTTCATCATACGTCGTGCCCATCCACTCTGGGTCACCAGGCACATCTCCCATATATGCCGGTTCGGCAAAGATCGCGCCAACAGATGGGTCAACGTTCCTCCAATCAAGGGATGATAGTAAGTCGCCAGCATCATGCATCGGATGACTGTATGGTTGCGTGGAGGAATCAAGTGTCATTTGTCTGGGATACTCACCTTGGTGTTGCACATTGTATGCAGGTTGATCGGATTCCTGCTGGGCATTTTGCCCACCGCTTTGATTCCGAGATAAAGGATTGCTTTGTGCTGATCCAGACAGGGATGTAGCGGAAGAGCTCATGATGAAACCAAGGCGCCGGAGGAGGTCGTCATAGAGCACGAATGCCCGGCGACATGACTCGTCGACTCGACACAAGCCGTGCAACCATCTGTGAGCCTTTTGACAGGCAGCTTGAACCTGAGCGGCTAGTGCAGGAGCCGCGAAGCTGTATTCAACGTCTCCCATGTGGGCCGAGCCGGCGGGATCACTGGCCTGGGTGAATATAACCAGGATAGTGCTCGCTTGCATCAGAAAGTGAAGCATACACCACCAGGGGGATATGTTGTAAACCCAATCAAGGTCCACAGCATCCGGAAAGACAGCAATTAGGGACAGTGCCGCTTGAAGACACCGTTGACTGATGTATGCGTACCCCTTCTCTTTCAGACCGACGTATCGCCTGAAAGGGGAGCATGGTCGATATAAAGTAATCCGTGCGCCGTAATAATGCAGCGCCAAAACAGCTTGTCCTTGCGACGATGTTTGCAAATTCAAATTACAATTGTGGTCAACAAACCGAAATGCAGGAGGTAAGCGCGATAGCCAGTGGTCTAGCCTCTCGTCGTAGAAGCGAATGCGTCGTTTGATGTAGGACTTGTTAGCTTGAAATCCTTTTGGGGAGAATAATTCTCCAATGGCAATGTGTACTATGTACATTAAATCGACAAGATGGTAAAACTGGAGGCCCTGGTTAGTTTCGATCTCCTTGAGCCAGAAGGTGTCGTAGTCGTCGTTTTCATTTTCCTCTAGTGACCACCTAAGCCGTCCTCTGCGAAGAGAGTCGTTAGTCAGCAAATCCATCACATCAGGACGAGCAAACATGTCCTCCGAGTAGGGTATAGGCTGCTCGACGGAAAACGACGAGCTCCCAATGCAGGTAGGTCTTCCAGTCATATGCGATAAGACGTTTTCTAGCATATAGATGGACCACCAAAGTCGCGAACGAGCTTCTTTGGATCCAGGTTGTAAGTCGGTATCTGTGAAGCGTAGATTGATCGCCAATGCCATGGCTGATCGTACTGCAATGCCGGAGACTTTCCAGGCCCTGCGTCGAATGGTTATGAGTTAGTGGCTCTTACCATATAGTGAAGTGAATTAAGAAATCTGCTAATGCAGCAAGGTGTAAGTAAATAGGGCTATTCACCGATTAATCTGCATAGAAACCATAAAGTATAACGTCACAAGCGCTTCAACCTGTACTTGTTGGAGGTCTGCGTGTTCGAAGATCATATTTTCATTCACGCTCAGGGATCGGGCGCGAGAGAAAAACACCTCATGACTAATACCAGTCGGTAATTTCTCCTGAAGAAATTGCAGTCGTCTGCAGCCAATGGCAAGAATCATGTTGAAGATTGCCAGCCATTTTGAACCAGGTCGCGTGCTTCCATTGACTCCCCATATACTCTTGTATTGTTCCAGAAATAGATCGGTACGGACAATGGGGAAAAAGGGATGCACGGATTTGAAGTAAGAGTGTAAAATCCAGTCTGCTAGGTTCTTTGTGGGCAATTTGTATGCATCGACGGGATTCGGAGCGGGTAGTTTTTGATCGTCGAGAAAATAACTAACCGCCATGTTGTTGTCCAGACCCTGAGGAGAGATAGGCTGGCCGAATTGCGTTCTCCCCGCTGCCTCCATGTTGTGATCAGGCGAGAGTCGGTGTCCGCTGTCTGGTTCCAGGTTGCGTAACCAAGCGTGAACAGAGTTCTTGCCCATGAAGCCGGTGGCTCTGGACTCTTCGTTTCGGTTGAGGTCCTCGCTTATCGTGTCTATCCCTTCGATGGAGCCAGCTGAGGAAGAGGATGAGCTAGACATGGACGGGTTGCGGTTCAAAGGGTAAGAATCGGTGGGCTAATAAGTAATGAAAGATAATAAGATTAGATGTATTGGTCTTTTACGTGATAATACTCGGCACAATGTCATAAGAGGCCTTACTGTTAAAGTTGACTGGATACGTTTCGCAGCGCCCGCAGGAACCTCATGAAGAAGGTCTCGTAAGAGATGTTCGTACTGATCAATTGTAGTTTTCAGTGACTTCATCTCCTGCCTATCTCGCACACGCTTATGGTCTGCGTATAGGCACGGAGTGCCCGCGATGGAGCAGCCTGAACACACAGGTCGAACTCCATCGCACTTGATGCGCCTTCTCCGACACGCTTCACAGGCATGTTTTGTTCTGGCGCGTATCAAAGGACCCGGTCGATGAGATACCCGAGGAATCAATACTTTCTCTCCGGCACCACCAGAGCCTTCTGGTGCTGCTCTCGAGCCACTCGTAGGAGTTTGCGTTTGCTGTCTGAGAGGACCTCCGGCGGCAGCAGTAGCAGTATTGGTGTTATCTGGGATCGAATGCTCGATAGAAGAAAGGCGGCGCGGCTCTGCTATCGACTGGAGGCTCCCTCGTGAAGAATCAGGCATCACTAGTTAGGGCTCGGATGCACTGTTCCCAAATCACACCTTGGTTCAAGGCAGTCGATCAGACTGGCGGCGACATGCCAACGATCGTCAATCAATCAATCAATCAATCAAAGCTTCAAACTAAACGCCTCTTCCAAGGATGTGGCCTTCAAAACAGTAGCAATAATGTGTATTCGAGCAGTGGCCGTCTCGTCTTGTGGGGATTCGACAAGGGTTAGGGACGTGAATGTAGAAAAAATATAAAGCAACAATGAAATTGATTCGAAGACTGGGGATTTTTTCCCAGACAGTTACGTAGGAGGATATAAATGGCGTAAACTGGAATAGCACCAGTTGACCAGGACAGATTTGTCAATTTGTGGCATCAATGAGGGGGAAACTGAGAGAATTTGCCACCGGGCTTGCTTCACAAACTGACTGACAGTTCACAGAATGAGCTGGGTATTTACCAAAAAAATATTTATCAAAGTTGAAGCTGTCGAAGTTGTCGAAGCTATTGTTCAGCAGCGACGTCATCGGTAGGTACTTTGCGATGATCATGGCGGTCCTTCCTGCATCTGTGCGACGAATAGTGCTGTTCTATAGAATCTATACCAATCAGAAGGACAGCCAGTGCTCGAATACCACGCTTGGTGACTGTACCGGCAGTCATTCTTTTGTGGGCCGGACAAGGGTTCCAGGAGAAGACCTGGTGACTTCTGTACGAATCATCTTCTTCTAAGCATATTGTCGCGATCCTGTTAAGGCAGTGATTCACAAAAGTACGTTGTTTTCCAGGATTTTGCAAGCACAACAAGGCAGAAACAGGATTTATTATCTTTTAATGCAGAGGATCTGTAACAACAGGCTGCTCATGTTTTTACAACTTATTAACTAGCTACTTCATGGACACGACACGTCCAAGGCAAGTTTTTTGAGCATCGTCGCAATCCTTGAAATCATCCAAGATCACAACTTCACTCGCGGTGTATTTATTTATTGTACACTCCCAGCTTCAGCTATCTGATGTCTAAGGACGGGAGACTTGTGTTAATACTGACTGGTCTACCAACAGACTGCTCCTTTAGCCAGAGCGCATGTGCTCGAATCCTTGCGCACGCGCACACACCTTCTTGTCGCAACCCATTGGCCACTTGTACCTCGATACATATGAGCTGACCGACTACGAATTGATTAAATGAATAAATGTGTGCACTTCTCTACAGTTGGCAAGACTTTCATTTTGAAAAAAGGAAATGTGTCCGCGGAGCGAAAGAAGAAATTGCATTGGACACCTATTCATCAACAATGGAGCAATAACAAGAGGTTTTAAGTTCACATGATCAATCGGAACAGAATAAATAGAATCCGCCGAGATTTTTTTTTTTCTTTTTTTCTTTCACGGAAAGCTTCACTGCTCAGTCTTGGTAGTGACATAAGCGAAGTGTTCGCTGCCAGCCGTCGAACGGTATCCGGCCAATTCGTTGCTCTCCAAAAATTTTCGAATCCCGATCGTTTCCTTCTCGGTCAATTCGATAGCTAACGCGTCCACGTTCTGCTCCAGATACTTGATAGACTTGGTTCCGGGATTTGGAATGATGTCAGGGCCCTGATGGAGTAGCCAGGCAAGCGCAAGTTGGGAAGGAGTGCATCCTTTTTTATCAGCAAATGTCTTGAATTGGTTGACAATTGAGACATTCTTGCTGAAATTCTCTTGTTGAAACCAAGGAAACCATCGACCTCGCTGATCGCCGTTCTCGGAAAGTGACTCTGGGGTAGAGTATCTCCCGGTGAGCAAGCCGCGTGCGAGAGGCGAGTAGCATACAACAGCAACGCCGAGTTCACGACAAGTCTGAAGCACATGGGAGCTAGACTCTTGTTCAATGTCACGCACAAAGGGCGAGTACTCCATCTGGACGGCAGCAACGGGTGCGATCTTGACGGCACGGCGCAGTGTGTCTGAACCTACTTCCGATAACCCGATATGTTTGATTTTTCCTTCCCTAATATGTGTCAACAACTCGATGCAACAGAGATTAGAAGACTATCACGAGATATGGCACTTACGCTTGCAGTTGTGCCAGAGCCCTCATGGTCTCCTCGATAGGAGTTTCGGGATTCACTCGATGACAATAATCTACAAGATTCAGTAATTTTCCCAACACGGATCAAGCTCAGCAAGAATGCTATCAGGAAAAGACATACAAAGATCAATCCTATCCGTCTTGAGACGTTTCAAGCTTGCTTCCAACTGTTGACTGCAGTAATCTGCAGAGCTATTGATTCCCTTGAATTGATATCCTTCCATCATGATACCGAATTTTGATGCAATGAAGATTTCGTCTCGTTTTCCAGTCCGTTGGAACCACTTGCCTACCACCTCTTCAGTGTCTCCATACATGCTGACGTGTTGTTAGTGCACCCTTTTCATACGAAAGCAAATCATCTCCTGATTATCAACTCACTCCGCCGTGTCCCAGAATGTCGAGCCAATCTCAGCAGCTCTATCCAAGATTTTGAAACGTCCCTCCTCATCCGGCGCAGTCCCATAGACACCTGATAGTCCCATCAAGCCGAAGCCCATGGCCGGAACGTCGGGGCCATTCTTGCCCAGCTTGCGAGTCGGAATAGAACCCTTAGACATGATGAAGAAAGAAAGACAAGATCGATTTGATATGTTGGTGACGGAGTACTTTGGAACAATGGATAATGGCTAGAAAGTCAACAACTGAGGGTAGATGAGGTAGATGAGAGCAGTTCGGATGGCTGAGGACATAGCCCCTACTTATAGCCCGGTGCATGTTTGACGGCTCCCTCGACAGTCTCTTCTACACTGTGCAGGCAGAAATATTTGCACCACCAAGGTGTCAATCATGAGAGCATCTTCAGCTACTCTTCGCAAGTTCACAACCATTCATACAAAATCTAAACCGGAGCTAGCCAATCAGCTTGTCCAGTTTCCGAATTCTTTGACAGCGACCAATAGATCCATACATTGTCCGAGGTCTCCAATCAAATGTGTCAGAGACGCCCCGCTGGCGTCATGCGGCTGACCGGATCCTGGGAATACCCAGCCCCATTAGGTTAGTGGGGGTGTGATTCATCAATCAGAGCTTGTACTCAGACCCGCTGTGCACAATGTAATGTGGGGCCGGAACACCATCCATTGGTCCTTGGTGGGTCGTCCCAAATACAAGACATCGGCTTAACTCCGATGCCTCACGAGACTCTACAAGCTTACCTAGTATATATGTAGTACCTAGTCTGTTGATTTTATTGGTGTTGATGATGAATTTGTTTTAATCAAAGGGCTATTATTTCTATATCAACAACATGCCACTGCTTGCTTATCATGGCAGGTAATTGCCCCTCGGATCTTGTGTCCGATCAACCCCGAAAATCCAAGGTCAAATCCGGCTGTCGTACATGCAAGTGAGTGCAGCCTAGTGCAACAAACAAATCGGAAGTCTAATCTATATACAGACTGAGAAAAGTAAAGTGCGATGAGAACCGGCCCGTATGTAAGCGGTGTCTCTCGACAGGCCGCGTATGTGATGGATATGGAATTTGGGGCGGCGGGGGAAACTTCTATGGCAGTCGGCAAACACAGCTCATCACTCCAACCATTCTCCCATTTACCACTCTTCAGGGTCTGAGTCTGGATGAGAAACGGAGCTTTGAATGGTACAAGTGCAGGGTGAAATCGAAAGTACATGGCCTTTTTGTCCTGGCCTTTTGGGAGACAGTACTTATCCAGGCCGCTCTCAGCGAGCCGGCAGTGTTACATGCTGTTCTGACCATAAGCCGTGTCCACGAAAATGGTGTACATCTCTATGCAGCGCATCGCAGCCAAACCCTTATTCATAATTCTCTGGGCGACGGAGAGGACTTCATCCTGAAACATTACACCAAAGCGATTAGTTATTTGCAGCCTCATCTTTCTGTTAATGAAAAACCATCTGCTCGCCTCGCTCTCATGACATGTGTTACGTTCGTTTCATTGGAGCTTCTGCGTGGCCATTTCAGGACAGCCGTATTTCACCTCGAGAGTGGAAACAAGATTCTCCGGGAATCACAGCGCCAATCCCCGACAGTAATTGGTGATTGGATTCTCGACGTCTTTTCCAGATTATACATTCAAGTCGCTCTTTTAAATCAACATCGTCGATTCTTCCAAGTCAATACAGCCTACAATTTGAAGCCATTTCGCTCGGACGAAATATTCCTCAACTTCAACCAAGCATGGCAGAAGCTAGAATGCATCCTGTTCAGGATACTCGAATTGTCCACTGATGTCCGACAGCAGCAACCACTGGCTTCCTGGTCACTAAATTCATACATGGAATTCTCACTGAGGCAGGAACAGATCCAACTTGACCTAGAATGCTGGTTCTCCACTTACGAACGATCTAGAGCATCTTTACAAGGCCTTCTGCGGAAGGACATAGAATCATTCGCATTTCAACTTTTGTGCAGTCACCACACAATCGCTCAAATAATGACCGCTACCTGCCTCCGTGACCATGATGATGAAACTATGTTCGACTTATACGACGACCAATTTATAATCGCTATCAATCACTCGATAGCCCTTGCTAATGTGAGAGAATCCCAAGTCTCAACCGCGGTCAATTCTATGCGCTCTTTCGATATGTCTAGATCCGTCATCGATATTGGTTGGATTTCACCGCTGTACTACGTTGCACTCAAATGTCGTGTACATCGAATCAGATTACAGGCTATTCAATTACTGGAATCGAGCATCCATAGAGAAGGCTTTTGGGATGCGAATATCGCGGCGTGCGTTGCCCGGAAGGTGATGGGGATTGAAGAAGGGGACTTTTATGCACATATAGATACAGGCGATGATTTCAATATCCTCGAGTCTCCGGCTATGGAAGATTTGTTTTTACCGCCATTGTCAGATTACTGTCGACTCCGTGATATTGATGTGTCTCTACCCGACGGTCCTATGGACTGTATCATCCTGAATTGTCGACAAAGGGGGCTTGACGGAAGTTCTAGAGAGGTAGTGAAGGAATATAACATGCAGCAACAAAGATGGCTGGATTGATTGGAAGACAGCGTCGACCACATTGAGTCTTAGCGATAAAATGCATAACAGCGAATCTATACGGCCCATTTAAGTCAGCGGTACATTCTGTGTGGTTGATGTTGTATGGAGCCATCTGCGGGCCGCGCGAACCGCCTTTTCCGTTCATGTAGAAATTTCACGTATCTGCCTAATTATCTTTGATATAAATACTTTCGTCTCTAATTGGACATTTCAGATCAAGTCATCATTGAGGGCGTACCGTGAAAACAGGTCTTATAACTCTGCCCGTCTACCCAGCCTCATCTAGGACCGGATACAATGACTTCAGACAGACCACGAGTCGGCATCATCGTTGGAAGTCAAAGAGAGCCACGTGCAGGGCTTCAGATTGCGAAATTCGTACAAAATAGCATCCGAGAACTCCAGAGCCAGATTGATCTCAACATCATCGATCTCGCTGTCTGGAATCTGCCGCTATACAACGAACCCGGAATCCCATCCCATATTTCTTCGCCTGAAGATTATAAACACGAGCATACCCGGCGCTGGTCACGCGAAATAGCTTCCCACCAAGCTTTCATCTTTGTCACGCCTCAGTATAACTGGGGGTATCCGGCTAGCTTGAAGAATGCAATCGATTATCTCTTCAATGAGTGGAAAGGCAAGCCGGCAATGATTGTAAGCTATGGTGGTCATGGTGGTGGTAAGGCTGCTGAGCAATTAAAAGAAGTCTGTGATGGATTACGGATGTTGCCGTTAGACAACCCGGTTTGTTTGACATTTCCTGACAAGGATTTTATTGCGAAAGTCGGCCGAGGGGAAGATTTGAACACGGGTGAGCTGTTCAAGGAGTACAGAGTTGAGATTCAGCAGCGGTTCAGCGAACTGATGACCAAACTATAGCTAGTACCGATCTTTACGCCGTCTCTTACTCGCTTTCGAGTTCGTTTATCAAAGAATAGCAGTTTGATTTCCAGAGTTCTTCAATCTAGTGCACTAGCTAGCACAGACCCTTAAAATGACGATGCATGCTTTCTATTTGTGGGTCATGTAGATCATATCTATGTAACTGGGTAAGTTCACTTTTGTGTTTCAATATCCTTCACTTCTTTATTTTGAATATCCCCTTGCTCAGCCATACCTCGTTGGCATGCTTGGAATACGAGAGGGAAGAGCCATTGGAAACCGGTATCATAGAAATTAGTGCCATAATCCGTCCTACCTAGGTATAATTGAGGTTAACTTCCGGAGATTCGTACAGGTCAACATTGCTCTAACGTCATCTCGCTCTAGAATAACGAATGGGATTAGACACTCTGGCTTTTGCATATTGAAATCATTCAATGCTATCTCACTCAGCCAATTACCCTTCGTCTGATTCCAGAAAGCCATGACTGCTAAGAATATGGCTAGAAACCTATTGCATTTCCAGTGTCGCCAAATATTTTCGTCTACTGAAACTAAGGTCGGTTGTCCTCAAGGAATTGCCTCGATGTCTTGGGTCTCTCATCCATTTGCGCAAGCGTCCATTCTAGATCCTGCTCACCAGTGGGACCATAATACCCCCATTTTGTGAAAAGCACAGGTGGTCGGGCCAACCTTTGCTTCATTGGATCATCCGTCAAGAGCGGAATGTCTGCTTCGGTAGGGAGCACGACATTCTTGCCTGACACTTCAGACAACGTATCGACGAGCTATTTGGCCGAGTAGTAGGCAGTAGCCGCAGTCAGACGAGAATTGCTGTATTTTACTGGATCTCGAAGGGCTGGGGCTAGGTATTTGCCAATATTGGTGATGTCGATATAAGGAATTCTATCCAATGGGTTCCAGGCGAAATTTAAAAGGACAGTTCTGTTGTCAAGCTGCTCATAAGTAAGGTTAGCATCCTAACTCCACGTTTGAAATCGATTGAACAATGCGTTCTTAATGTAGAGCTACGGAGGTGAAACTTACCACCTTTAGTGGCGCTATAATAGGGCTCCAAATATTCTGCATGAAAAAAGCCGTCATGATAAATACACAGCTGGGAAATGAGAGTGTTCGAATGTACTCTTCGACTTCGGCTTTGCTGTCGAAATGATGCACTGTGGTCACTTCTCCATTGCTAAATTTGGTCACATTGGGCAAGAAAGACCAGATGAAGAGTGAGACGCCTGCTGCTCGTGCTGCGTCAGCGACAGCTTTTCCTTGCGTGATCTCAACGGCTGCATCTCTGCTCTCCCAATCTATTTGAAATATACAACAGGCTGTTAGCCAAAATGATACATGATCATCATCATAAACAGTGGCGAGGACACTCACAATTGGTCACGGAAAACACGCCGTAGGCACCAGAGACTGCCGCACTAAGAGTTTCTGGTTTGCCCATATCTGCCTATAGACCACTTAAAATAGACATTGATACTGAGAGCTCCATGTCTTACTTCCACAACTTCTACACCCTTCTCCCTCAGTTTCTCAGCGGTGGGCTTCGAGGCATCCCTTGTAATGGCCCGGAAGTGGTAAAATCTGGAGAACTCGGGATGATTGAGCTTATAGGTAAGAAGAGAGCCGCCTTGCTGACCAGTGGTGCCGAAGATAACGAATAATTTGGCCATTTCTGTCTAGTGAGACTTTCTTGGGAAGCTTGACTTCAACTGAATGGCACAGATCGAAGATTTGGCAATGATAATTGTTGAAGATAGTAAATGATGAATTATCTGGGCAACCTTTGAAGAAATACTTGATTTTATAATGAAATCCATCTCTTCATATCCTATACTCGTTGTCACTCAGATCTAAGAGCGGACGTTCATTTCGGCACTTAGGGTTAGGATTACCAACAGCTAAAGTCCGCTTACGGACTTGCGGACTTTGGCTTTGTAATCCCAGTGAAATGGCCTAACAACAACCGGACTTCAGTCTGACAAAATAAAAATAAAACACTATCAATGCAGTATCAAAACACCGAGAATGGATCGGGAACGGCCGCCGAGAGGACACTCCTGTAGGCGCTGTAAAGAGCGAAAGATCAAATGCGGCGCAAGACAGCCGTGTTCTGCCTGCACTCGCGCTGGGGTGACATGTTCAGTGAGGCCGCCGGCGATACCACGTCGAGCTCGAAGAAAGGCTCAGTCAATCTCATTATCCAAGGAAAGACGTACACAATCGCAGACGATAGATGCCACGGATGAGTATTTGATCAATGACGAGCAGGGTCATCCTCGCTATGTTAACCAGTAAGTTCATCTTTTGCCGGTAATTAGGAGATGATTTACAAAAAGTCTCAACAGTCCCCTATGGGAAGACCTTTTGAAAGAGGTATGCCTCACTTTGCTCATTCTGGTTGGCATTTTCTGGTACGAACGGCTGAAGAATCATTTAGTTACCAAGCAAAGCTCCACCGGAACATACTGAACATACTGTGGCATCCCCAAGTGCGACTGGTATTCTCTGGGGAGTGTCCGGATACGTATCACTACGACAATTTCACCCGAGCGCAGTTCAAATCTTTCAGCTATGGCAGTTATTCTTGGACAATGTACAGCCGATTTCTAGGATCATTCATGTGCCATCTGTTCAAAAACAAATCAGTACAAGTACGGCGGATCTTGATCGGATACCTCGCAGTCTTGAAGCCTTGACGTTCAGCATCTACTTGGCAGCAGTAAACTCAATATCAGACTCGGAGTGTCAATCCATACTAAAAGAGAAAAAGACTATACTGCAACAGACATTTACCAACGCAACACAACAAGCCCTGGCCAATGCCGAATGTCTCAAATCATGCAGTCTGGTGGTTTTGCAAGCGCTAACATTGTACTTAGTAGGTACCTGAAAGGCTTTTTGGTTAATGACGATAATGCGCTAACAGTTGGCTTACAAGCTATCCATGCAAAAACACCATGATCATCAATCTGCTTGGCTCCTTACTGGTCTCGCCGTAGGGGCTTCACAAAAACACCATCACACAAAATATACGACCCTTTGAATCTGAATTGCGACTAAGACTTTGGTGGCAGATCATACTCTTGGATTGCAAAGCTGCAAAGCTATCCGGATTTGAGATGGATATCAAGACCGGCAATCATTTTAGCAGCCAACTGCCGCTGAATATCAACGATGCAAATTTATACCCAGATATGACTGAGTTGCCTGCCGAGATTACGTCGCATTCAACCGAAATGGCACTTTGCCTCGTCAGCTACGAATGCGCCAGTTTCATCGTAAAGTTTCCAAGCCTGGTAGATATAGACAGCTGTGAAGAGGATGAACGGCAAAGGAGAAGCACTCACGTTATTGACGCGTTTGTCGACCGGCTGCAAAATAAGTTTTTGCGTTTCTGCGATGAGGCCAACTCGTTCCAACTCTTAACGGCGTTACTTGCCAAAGTGTTCATATCCCTAATCCGTATCAGGGCGCTGCAGGCTTTATGAAGACATCAAAAGCACTCCACAGACACTGCCGAAATCTATCATCGAATGTCCACACAATATGGGGAAATGCTACTGCTCTGGCATACTGAAGTCGTAGAAACCATGAACAAAATCTACGACGCTTCAGCTTTACAGCAGTTTATATGGTTCGTCCACAGCCTTTTCCCGTACGAATCGCTCGTGTACATTTTGAAGGTCCTACAAACTGGATCAAAAGGTGCCGAAGTTGATCATGCATGGTGTGCCGTGGACACTATACTCAATACCTTTGCGGGCACTGACTGCTACCATGTGGAAATCCGAACGATAGCATGTATGCGGCCATAGGAACGTTAGCAATTAAGACATGGCGTGCTCGTACAGCTTCATGTTTGCCCGATAAGGTGCTTAGCTTCCATTGGGTAAATATCTTATCGGGGAAGCTTGGTATGAACCAGCAGGGACATGATATGGCTCAAAAAGAAAATGTTGCAGGTCTGGACATTCCTGGGCATGGAAATCAGGCTAATCATCTCTTTCCAGCTGGTGAAGCGGTTGATGGACAAAGTCTGGAGATTAATTGGGATTATTGGACAGAATTCATAAGGCCTCTATAGCCATAGACGCAACTTTGTATGTTGGCTTCTTCTCAGTCTGGGTCATATATGTATACAGAACCGATACGCGTATGCCAAGCCATTTCCAGCACCATAGTATTATATATGTCAAATCTCAACGACAAGAGGCTCTTCTCCCCTCTGCCTTCTCCAATAATTTGTAGCCTCTAGAACATCATCACAGCCCTTCATCAAGGATCCCCACTTTTTCCAAAAGCCCTCTGTAACCTCCCATCCACGGATATCCCATGGCGGCGACCACACTATCACACCGCGGCACTCAATCTCCGACTGTGGAAACCCTTCGAACAAGCCTCCCATCGTGTCTGACCAGAGTTCGTCCTCGTCGAATGTCCCGAGAGCTAGGAGGACATTGTCTCGCCACCGAGGGTGTGGTACAATATCAACCCAATCTTCATGAGGCATGGTCTGTTGAAGTTTCGTGGGCCATAATGTACGTGGAATCTGATCTGGTAATGATG
This sequence comes from Talaromyces adpressus, assembly GCA_002775195.1. Lineage (NCBI taxonomy): Eukaryota > Fungi > Ascomycota > Eurotiomycetes > Eurotiales > Trichocomaceae > Talaromyces > Talaromyces adpressus. The sequence goes on from NHZS01000557.1 coordinate 87,767, forward strand.
GTTCAGGCAGGACGTTGAGGGTGTCTGCCGAGCAAGATGTTATTGTGAGGAGAGGTTCCAGGATTTTGATGTTGATGATAGTAGCACGTAAGACATTATACTGAAGAAGAGTAATAAGATGGTCCGGGCAAAGAGGAAATATGATTTTGTGTGGCGTTCGGTCGGTAGGCGTGACTATTATCCCTTCTGCTGACAATGAAGAGGAGGGTAGCAACGGGTTGTGAGTTGTACCAATCGTAGCATCCACCTTCGAGGCTGGAAGATTGATTACTGTCTGTAACTCGTCATCCCAGCATGGAACTGCGGGCTCTTCTATTTGCATAGGAGAATGCCTGACCATAGAGAAGGCTTCCTTTTTGAATCCTGCTTCTTGTGCTTTACGTCGTCCTAGGTGATATCAGAAATGTCCCGGCTATAGCCACGCCAATCGGAATTGACCAACTTACGGCGATAAGCTCTTATATTAAGCCGGTTCTGCCTCTTTCTTCGAGAGGCGGCATCTGTAAGTCCGGTCCAATCATCCTGATCGCTCAAGGCCTGTCTTGTATCAGTACAATGTGTACGGAGTGACGGATCGGCTCCACTAGACTCACCTCGGCCAGTTGAGGCATTGCCACGAGCTGGACTGCCATTTGAGCAGGTGGTGTTGCAGATTATGGGCGTATCCAGGATGAAGTGGCCGGGGAGAAATTGCAAGAAGGAGTAGAGAATGAACAAGATAATGAATGGCTGAGTTGGGGAACTTGCTGCCTGAATTGCATGCCTGAACACTAGCTCAGTAGAATTGCTTCTGATTGGCTTGTTGAGAAGCTTTAAACCTTCCTTGTGGATCCGTACGCTCTGCTATCCCAAATATAGATTAGCGTCATGCAGCCTGCTTACAGCTAACCCATTTGGGAACCTCTCTATCAAAATGCTTCACGAATTTTCCTCTGCCAATTCGTTAAACTCACCAAATCACATGCGAACCACGGGGGAAGGGATATGAGTAAAGGCGAGAGGCGCAGCTCAAAAATGAAGTATTTAAAATAGCTCGACTCCCACCTAGAAGGAAGAGCTACCCCGAAAGATACATTTTGATTCCATCACAAATTTGGACAATCACACTATCTTATAACTATTTCTCTGAAGATACCCGCCTTTTCGTCAGATAACCATGACCTTTCACCCAGATTCCCTTCCAGACCTGACTGGCAAGGTATATATTGTGACTGGAGGAAATTCTGGCATGTAAATTATTCAAATTCTGTTCTCTTGCCAGAGATATACCTGACTTTCAGCAGTGGCTACTACACAATCGCTCGGCTTGCACAGCATGGAGCACACGTCTACCTGTGTGCTCGCTCCCTCGAGAAAGGCAACACCGCTATCACAGGGATCAAAGCACTGTATCCACAAGCCAAAATAACCCTTTTGCGTATCGACCATCTCGATCTGTCTAGCGTGGTCGCTGCAACCAAAGAGTTTCTCTCAAAAGAAACCGTCCTCCACGGTCTGGTCAACAATGCCGGTATAATGGCAACTCCATACGAGATAACGAAGGACGGATACGAAGCGCAATGGCAAACCAACTACCTCGCTCACTGGGTATTCACCTCACACCTCTTACCCTGTATGCTTCACACTTCCCAATCTCTGCCAAAAGGTAGTGTCCGCATTGTCAATGTATCCTCGTCGGGCCACTGGTTTGGACCAAAGAATGGTATCAACTTTGCCGACACATCACTCCGTGATGCCGATAGTATGGCTCGCTATGGCCAATCCAAACTTGCCAATGTATTGCATATCAAAACATTGCACAAGCTCTATGGGCCTGGGTCACCCGCCGCCACCTCCGGTCAGGGCGAAATTTGGTGCTCAATTGTACATCCCGGCTTGGTGGAGAGCAACCTTGGCCAACATGCAGACTTCCCATCGTGGATAAAGTGGAGTGCCGATTTGTTTGGCAAACTGGGTGCGCGGTATCACCCTGATAAGGGCTCCTGGACAAGTGTATTTTGCGTGGCTAGTCCGCAGATGAAAGCTGAACAGAGCGGGGTATATTTTCAAAGGATTGCGGAGGTTGGATGGCAGAGTAAGCAAGCCAAAGACGCGGCACTGGCTGCGAAGTTGGAAGACTGGACAAAGCCTGAGATGGAGAAGTGGCTGGAATGAGAGATTTGTTTCGCATGATCCGATGAACCCGACTAATAATATCTGCTCATTTTGAAGATTGAAATCTCATCACATGCTAATCATGATCCTCTCCTGTGCATGAATTGACTTCACCATCAACATAATCGTGGACTGCGTAAAGTTTGACCCTCACGGCATCCGCGTAGCCGACCATGGAAAGCAGCTATATTAAAACCGTGTGAACCGAGAAGTCAAGACGTAGTCTAATATATTCAATATAATTTGTAACATTCAAAAAAAAGGAAGAAATGGTACAAAGGGACTGTATATAAATTTTGCTGCCAGCCACACCCGCCAAATCCATTCACAAATCTTTCACATCGCTATGCTCATACTGTACAACGAGACCAAAAATGTAACGAGGGCGTCATCGTGTTGCTGTACATTCCAAACGGATCAATATCCGGGGGCGATTTACTCGTCCCCAGCTTCGGCACGGCCAGCCTTGGAGTTCAAGTATTCATTGCTAACCGGATGTTAGTACATTCTGAACTAGTCTGTATATCTCAATCCACCATGCATATCGAACGTACCGCTCAACGGCCCAATCCATCAATGAGTAGGCCACAATGAATGGGGGAGCGACGTAGAGGACTTGGTGACGGAATCGGCGGAAGGTGTTGAAGATGGCGGTGTGCCAGAAGTTGGGGAAGAGGCGCTGGCGGTTGGGAGAAAGGGTGTAAGTGGCAACGCCCTTTTCAGCGCGGGCAACTAGAGTAAAAACACAGCTTGTAAGTATCAATTGGACGAGAATGATGTGGATGGCGGTTGGCGAGATGATCGAGATCCAGGTACGACATCTTCGCTCGAGATCGTGGCGGACACGTAACAGCGAGTTTTGTCCCATGAGTGGTAGATGAATCGGTCGATTGGATGTGAGGAAGGAATAGCTTACTGTGACCACCCCAACCCTGCTGCCAGCTGTCGAGAAAAGGTGTCAGCTAACCTTCCCAAACTTGGGTTCCTGACCGCAGACTTTGCGCTATCATCCAGGAACCGAGGAACAGGAACGGGAACCGAAGATGGAGGAGCGTACCTTCCGTGCTTGGGTGCGTATCCGCCAGTCATTGTGAAGTATTCGACGACGAGAGTGTGAGAGCAATTGAAGAAAGATGCTACAACAGGTCAAGCACCGAGGAATGTTGTTCAGGATTGATCGGGTTCTTTCGTTCGGAATGGACGGCTTGGCAAACATGTCCCGCTAAGCCCGATAAGGCAGGGCGTACCTGTCACGTGGCGGCTCATCACGGGACTTCCAGGAACGAGAAAGTTGAGAGAGCTCCTTCTACTGTAACCTCACTTTCTAACATCAATCAACTACACGGTTATCTCAAAATTCTTCTGTACTGCGAATGTTTGGATTATGTATACGAAAGAAGCTACCCCTTTCTCGCCGACTAGCCCGATTTCTCCACATGAAATGGCTCTCTAGCACTTTTCAACACATAAAGGAGACTCAAAACAATACCCAGTCCACCAATTCCGATTCCCGTGTATTGCCCTGCATGGTAACCCTTGAGCTTGTCGTCAAAGGTCAATCCTCCGTTGTTGATATGCACTTCCACGGTGCCCGCGAGGCCGAGACCGATTGAAATACTGTAATTCACCACAGTAGTCACCAATGATGCCGCTACGCCTTGGTTTCGACGCCCGACCGCGTCGGATAGTATAACAGTCGCCGCTGGAAAAGACATGTCCATGCCCCATGGCATGACCAAGAGCGAAACAAACGTGAGCGCCCAGTATGTCTGACCAACCGGATTGATGGCCATAAATATGCTGCCTATCGTGAATGCTGAAAGGGCAATGAACATTATCCAGCCAGGCTTTAGCTTGCCCATCAGATAGGCTGTGACGAGCGAAGCGGCAAGGCCAGAGGGCGCCGGGGGGACAAACTGGGCGGCTGCTAGTAGAGGTGTAATTCCGCGGATATCCTCAAGGAACCTCCAAGTATAATACACCCAAATTCCAAAGCTAGACCATCCACAAGCCACGCATCCAAGGATGAAACATACGTCTGTGTTTAATGTTTCGAATGGGATTAGCGGCTGCGGTGAGACAGAAACCTCGTAATAAATGAATGCGGCCAAGAACATGAATCCAACGATCAACAGGACATAAACATAAGCCTTCTGCCAGCCCACTACTGGGGCCTGATTCCATGCAATGTTCACGAGAACCAATCCGGTCACCCCAAGCGCTGCCCCAACGACGTCAAGCTCAGCGAGTATCTTGGTCAACGACATATCGGCTGTATGAGACAGCGTCGAGGGAACCACCAAGTACACAATCACAGCGAGAAGCATGCAATAGATGGCCGTACACCAGAACGCCCAAGGCCACCAGGCTAATTCGGCGAGTAATGCCGCAAAGACCGAGCCAACTACTGCTCCGCTTGGTGCCATGCCTCCGAAGAGAGCAAATATCAGTCGCTTCTTGTTTCCCGGTGGATAGGTCGCTCCAAGAATCGCAAGGGCGTTCGGGAATAACATTGCCGGCCCCAGACCTTGCAAAGCCCGGGCGAAGATGAACAGTATGTAGTTGGAATAGATGCTAACCCCAGCTACCAATGACCAGACTGAAAACCAGGAGAAGCCGATGAGCAACATGAGTCGATAGCCAAACAGGTCACCGCATCGTCCGAAGAATAGGATGAATGTGCCGACTGTCAAGGAGTATCCGGCGATTAACCAACTCAATATCCCAGGGTTGGTGATGTCGAAGCTTTCTCCGATGATGTCTAATGGCGATAGACAAGCACCCAAGGCAGCCTGGGTCATGAACTGGACCATACATACTACAGCCACGAAGACGAATTCATGTGCAGGGCTGAAAGAATGTGCGGCTGCCCTCAGGGACTCTGTTCGGGATAGCTGTGCTTCGAGGACAGGATCATCTCTTCCTGAGGATTCGGAATCAGACATGTTGAACTTCGACTGCTGCGAAGCCAATTCTCAATCCTATGTAAACGTTGCCCCTTTTTAGCTAGCCCCGCTACTGACCGGTTGCAGGAGGGAATGTCGATATGTTCTTCTACTAGCTCTGATCGATATTGGAGATGGCGTAATAATTGTTAGCCGTTCATAACCGCCAATACCTTCGAATTCAAAGGTGTCGAATGGGAGTCGTAGGGTTTATAGATATAGATTCGAGGAGAGATGGGAAAATTTTTCTGCCTCATGATTAACGATATGGGGCCCATTTTGTATCAACAGAAAGATCAATGCTTCGCTGTACATATTTTACCGTGTACTCCATAATAGAAATGTAAGAGTTTCGTAAGAGCTTTGTAAGATTTTTCTCTAGCTGCTGTACATAGTGGTTACTCCGTGAATTTAGTAATCCTGGCGTAGGTTTAGTAGTTAATTCTGCCGGATTTATCAACCCCCAAACGAAACCTCTGACATCGTCTTGGAAGAGGAAATACCTCGAGTCTGGGCTGTATGATTGGTAGAAGTGTCGTTTGTATGGGCACATGGATCCATTGATATATCCGCAGACGATCTGTATATCCGAGAAGAAAAAACTATCCACATGCCCGATCACATATGCCGAGATGGCGTTCCCGATGCTGTCGGGAAACAAGTTATCTCTAGAGTGAAAGATATGCGAATAAATTTTCTGTAGACATGAGCAAGCTGCCATGACGTCAAATCTATCATCTTCGGGATATGCACGGAACGCTACGTGTGGCAAGGTTGAACCCTAACTCTACTGAAAAACGGTATTACGTACCAACTTCTCACTGCTAGGTATAATCCAGCTACCCGATGTCTACTTTGACCAGTTAATTTATCACTCCGTAACGCATTGTCGTGAAGTAGTTTGTCCATCGAATCGGCATTCAGATAGAGCGTGACATCGATCCCTCCCTCACCGGTTACCGAATCAAAGACTTGGAGCACACCATCAATCTTGATCATCATCGCATGAACATATCGAGGGGGAATTGAACTTCTTTCAAATCGACTTGATGAGCCTGCTGCCGAAACCATGAAGTTACAATGATATGCCGCTGTCCTGGAAAGTCCTGCCAAAGTCGCAAGGAAGAATCTTCGTACGCTGCATCATGCAGCATTGCGCCCACATTCTCTGGAGTGAAAAGTGTTACGGTGCTGTAAATAGACCTAGCAAGACTTCCGACGCTCTTTGGACAAGCTCTGGAGCCGGATCGCTTGACATTTGTTAAGAACAAAGGTGATCCGATCCATCCATGGATAAGTCTGGTAATGGAGGAGAAACTGCTGCCCGGGCACCTAGCGTCAGATCAATGAATACGTCGTCTGAGAATTGCTCAATTTTCCTTTCCTGATCGATTGCAGACCATAGATGGGCCAATAAACGTCAAGTCTTGACAGCTTCAATGGTTCACTTAGATAACGCCGTGTTGAAGAGCGCAATTCATCTGGCGTCTCTCCACTACAATAAATATAGGCATAGCTAACTGGTTTTGAAGTGTTCCATGGTGACCACGGAGCTGAATGTGCGGGAGATGATATGTCATTCTCAAGGAATGATGGAGGCATGGTTATTTCTAACGCCTTAGCGAAGAAGGGTGGAAAGTCGGGAGCATCAGCTTCCCAGCAATCGTACCTATGCAAAGGCAATGCTCGAGCAACGGCTGCGAGATGAGGATCGATACCAGACCCAGGGATATCGCCAGATGCATAGTCACCCTATCGCTTCGGATCCGGGATAGGAGGGTCGAAGAGCGAGGAACTACCCGTATCATGATGGATATTCCGAGTCTTAGTTGCCCACATGTGTACAAATACCATCAATGATAGTGCGTGGTGTAGAACATCCATGTGCCAGCTTCACCCCAATGGCATATCCACCGTCGCCGAAGAGGCTAATTTGAACCGACATCCCAGCAAATTCTTCCAGCTTTCCAAGTCATATAGAGCCAGATCACAATTTGAAATACGTCCCAATGGCTCAAAGTTATCTTTTCTCCAGACTGATCTTGATGGCCTTTCCAACGAGGTGGCTGCGGATTGGCCTAGTGAGTATGATAGATAGGAAACTATTTTCCATTGTACTCCTGGGTCATCAACGGATCCGTATAACAATTTGATAGGACTGAATCGTTTTGTATCACCATCACTCGGATTGAAGGATATCCATTGAAGTAGTCGTGCCCATTGCCGGAACTCGTTGAAGGTACCGACGAAGGAGTTTCGTAGATGGTTTAGGAGGGTGTGATGATCAGGCGTTCTATCATGATGGTCGAAGATCCAGATACATCCTGTAGGAGTGAAGCGCGCTTCCGTACAGGCGAGGATGGATAGTGGTACGGAAATCTCTGAATCGGGCCGAGATGTAGGAAAAAGCCACAGGGTTGCCTTGCCGGTAGGGCATGAAGCCATGTCAATCGATACCCCTAAATATTTCAGTTTATTATGTCGATTGTGCAATAAAGATTTGTAAATTGATGGAAGAAACTAACCAGGCCACTGATCAGCCTTTGCTTTTACCGAAGACTTGACTTCATTTTTCCAAGATATGTCCACGGATGTCAACCCAGTGAGCGCTTAATCGTATGTACAACAGTGTTGTGTTACTACTACCCGGGCTCTGTCTCGATTTCCCCATTCTGTATTCGTAACTATGAGCGATTTCGTAACTATGAGCAATCAAGTAATTACTGTCAGAATCTTAACGATATCTCTATGCTGGGTTATCATATGTGTCCAATTCTAGACGGACCACCGAGCGAGCAGATTCATGTATGCTATCTATCACCATTATTTTATTTGTGTATAGAACCTCATCCTGCAGTACAAGGCCAATTGTACGTTAGTAATTCTCCTAAACCTCTTCTGGTACCCGCCCTGCAGTACTTTTCATCCCAAATAGGTATTACATACCCGAAATGGGTAATTCCTCGGAATGACGGATTATGAGTCATTTTGAATCTTCCAGAAACTCATGAACCAAGCCCTAAGTATGCAAGAAAATTGGTTTTAGGGCCTTGGAATATGCGCTTGGCATTAAACGTTGCATGATCTGTTGTAGTTATCGCTCTAATGAGTAATGTGTCTAGCTTACTTACAGGGATATCCCACAGTAGCCCTAATATGCGCTAAAGAGGAGCATAGCTACAGATTTGATATTCCTTCATGTAGGAGTAAGACTCTATATCATGGCCAGAATTAGTCATTTTTATTCATCATTAGCCATTACTTATCTAGAAAGTAATGTGGATCTATATGGGTAATCTCACAAAGCGCGCAGCATAGAACCCACTTTGAAAGAGAAGAAGCCACTTCATTTTAATGCTCCATCTGCTTTGGCCTCACGGTTATTAGAATATAAATAGGACTATGAATCTGCTGAAAATTGAAAATCGACAGCACGAACTGCAACATCTTCAACAGGATTCCATGACTATCCACGGCTCAATGTTTGTTTAGTACCTATGTAGAAGTCGGAATTGATCCCCCTAAAAGTAAGTCGCTCCCCTTGAGTTTATTTCCTTCCCTCATTTATGAAGAAAACCAATTCATTTTGCCGAACTGAGACGGTTCAAGAAATTCTGTTCTTCTTGCCGTTCATGGAGTCACTTGTCGACATCGTCCGAAATACCTTTCCTTCCAGCCACTGATCTTGTTATGTGTATCATGTTGGGCACTGACTAATTGCTTCAATGTACGAATACAGTTTCAATCTATCCATGAATCCACAGAAGGGATACCGAAACCTGAAATCGTCAATATTGCCTCCATGGTTGTGACTAATCGGTGAGGGATACACAGACGGCCCGACATTGGAAAGGTAGCCTTGGAACTATCAGTAGGTAGCGGTAATCTATGGATCTCTGTAACCCCCAGGTGACAGCACTGTGATCTTACATGCGCCGTGACATGACCACCCCAGTAGTACATACTTAACTCTTACCAAAGTGGTGCTCCAACAAGATCGCAGTGACATGACAGTAAGAGACTTATTACGGTAAGATGACTGAGATTTTCAAATACACATTATATTACTATGTATTATTACAAACAACAATCATAGACATAAGACGCGTCAAAGCTCTTAAATGTATCTAACATCCAAATTTGATACCCAAGTCCAACACCAATATCATACGTATGTTAGCTCAGGGGCTCGTTCGTAAGCTCAATATAGGATTGTAAGCCTAGATTCATACATAAGCGCGTGTCAACTAGATTCGTGGGATTGGACCAACACCAAGGGAAGGCCTCATACAGAGCGCGCGTATTAACAACAACAAACTCAACACCAGGCCTCATACATAGGCTAATATTTGCATATAAGCGCATAATAACAGAATAAGGATTCACTCACCAAATTAGACACCAAAATAAGACCTTATACATGAGATTGGTATGTTGTACGCAGTTACACGTGGATTGAGAAGTAAGCACATAGGATATATATAAATTTGAATGCACCAGCACAGCGCTCTTACACCAGACCGCTATTTGCCACTACTGATATTTTGATTTCGAATCCTACCTAGATATTCAAACTACTGCCTAGAGCAAAATATCTACTCACTAAGTCTATTACGTCTGCCTATGTAAAACGATATATCAATTGATATGCATTGACACTGTGGAACGTCGTGTTTATTTATGTACACATGCACTGAACCAAGTCACACACAATGGAAGCAGCCCATCAGTTCAAATGTTAGGTACCCATATAGTGTGAATAAAAATACCTGCCTATATACTGTACCTAGGCAGCTCTTAGAACTAATTTTTTCCAGTGACTAGTTAGGTATACATCGCTAATCCTACCATATATTCTACATACTAGCACATCGTGTAGGCTGCAAATGTAAAATGGCTTTTAGAACATAACACCTGTAGTACTAGATCTATATCGCAAATATCTAAATGTAATACATCATGCCAATAACTCCAAGCAGACAAAATCCATAGAAAAGACTCAAATCATTACATACAGAGGAATCAAATCATTTATGATAATCCGAATCCGAGCGCCAATAGCAACCCAAGAGCGGTGCTTAGGTTTGAGGAAGAGGTAGTAGATGTATCATCCTCGTCATATTCGCCAAGGTCGGTGCTAGGTTGGATGCCACCAAGACATTGGGCAGAACCCCATGTTGCAATGGCTGCCAAAGCCCAAGTTGTCGAAGGCTGGTACAAAGTCTCTGCAGTATAGAAAACGTGGCAATTGACTGCCTCATACACAAATTGTGTTGGTGTACTTTCGTCATCCGCAGTATACGTATTGAGATAGTTGAGAGAACCACTGATTGGCATTGGGAAATCAGCCAGAGGAATAGGGTTCACTTCACTGAAGCGAGTTTGATTCTGGTCGCTCAGGATAGGAGATCCAGACGAGATGGAGTCCGCAAGCAATGAAGCAGCTGTTGTAGCCATGCTCTCAATGTCTGAGAGGTCAAGGACTTCAGACCCTTTGATACCGCCGATAGCCTGCATCACTCCAGCACGAGGCCAACCTCCAACTGCAACCGTCCTCGCACCTTTTGAGACCATCTAGTCGACAAAGATGGTGCAAGTTGAAGAGCAGCGACCGTCCGTGAGAATTATGATATCCTCAGGTGCAAAGGGCGATGTTCAGGCGTTGAGCTCACCACCTTCACTATCAATGTTGATGGGATCGCTAACCGGATTGGCATCGTTGGCAAAGTTGAACTCAGCCATCAAAGCAGACACAAGGACGCCAGCTTCAGTGTTAGGACCGTATACTTCATCCCAATTCTCGAATGTAGATGTTTGATCGGGCTGTATTAGATCTGGTATAACGAGCCTGGAATTGCTAGCCTCCGAATTGTCCGAGTTATTGCCATAGTTGAAGATGGTTCCGATAAAGTCCATCGCTTCGTGTGCGCCGAAGCGAGTGCCAGAGTAGATAGTCTCATTGGGGAAAAAGACACTGAGAAGAGCATAGCCAGAGACGACTACTCCACCTCCATTGTTCTGCACGTCAATGATAATCTTCTTTTTACCATCATTTTGTGTTGCATTTTGAACAAACCACTTTGCAGTGATGGCGAAATTGTATAACAGGTCGTCAGGCAGACCACTACCGGAAGTTTCGAACGTTGGTACGCCAAGTACTGCAACGTCTTCAAGTCCATAATCATCGGGATAGTATCCAACGATTGTATTGTAGGCCTCTCTCATCACCGGAACGGGGTATGTTACTGGCGCCGAAGGTATTGATGAGGCTGTATCCCTACGTACCGCTGTTGACCTTCTTAACGTTGTGGTACTCGATTGTGTAGTGTTACATAGGAAATTATAGAGTTCGTTACCATCAGTAAAGTCGAATGACTGGGCGGCACTTTGGATTTGGGCTTGCACTGTGTATGATATCGAGGTGCCATTAGCGTAGGTAAAGTTGTAAAAGTCACTTCCGCGCCACACTGTATCTTGAGTGAAGAAGCCGTCTAGTGTGTTTCCTTGCCCGTCCACGATAAGATAGTTGACCATGGCGTTGTAGCGGCCGTCAGGATCTTGAACGCTTTGGTAGACGGACAAGCTCTCGAGGACTTGAGCCGCTCCAACACTATTAATGTACGCGAGTGGGCAAATTGGATCAGTGCTCACTCAATTCTTTTGACTTTCATAAGTCACTGTGCAGAAATTCAAGTAGAGTTCTGGGCTGTAATGACAATGGCTTCATAAGGCCTGGCTATTTCCGTATCACGGCTTCCCGCCTTTTCAATCGACTGCTCGAAAAAAACATGGAACAGCTTGTCAGGGTACTCCTTTCGCTGCTCTTCCGTCCAAATCTTTTGCATGACCAGTCTGATGGGAAAGGTACAGATTTGAGCCCATTCACTTGGCTTTCCCGACGGTATGGACGCCTGAGCTGGATATTTTTCAGCTGGATATTTTTGAGCTATTTGGGTTCCAGCTAGCAATTTTAGCTCAGTCAGGTGGAAGGGCAGTTCTTACGCGACCCCCGAGTGTTGATGGCAATAGTTCCTCCAGGCTTAAGCATTTGAAGGGATTCTAGGCTATATTTTCAATCTTAAAATTCCATCAGATCAGAACAAACACTATCTTACCATCAAGGGCTTTTATTGAATCAGGAACTCCCATTAATACTAGTTATCGGTCAGTCCGGTTCAGATGCAATGATAGCTCCTACCTTGAGGCTGGAAAATGAGAAGGAAACTGCACGACACGTACTGAAAGATGCAAAAACCTAATCAAAACTTTGGGCGGCTAAACCATTATCGAGAATGTCAGACTTAGCAACGTCCACATTTGCCCAATTTCTCGATTTGGCCAATTCTTCCATAGCCTCCAACATTGGAGGTGAAAGATCGGTACACTCCAGGTGCCAGTCTGGACGTTCTCCTTGCTGGCTATAGCAGGACTCAAATGTGTCGTACAACGCTTCTGCAACAGCATTAGTTCCACAAGCTTGATCCAATATCACCAAACCTTCATCGTTGGGCGAGGAAGGGAGAGACCGTGCAGCTGCATCTATGACACCTGATTGTTTGACAAGTGCTCGAGTGAACACACTTGTCGCTTTGTGGGCTACGCGGTACATGATTTTCACATCAGGATTCTTCCACAAGTCCTCCGTGCTTGTGCACAATTTTCCGGATGACATTTTGCTGTATCTGACTACCCTGATCGAACTCCTAAATTGACGCCTGTTGATTGAGAGGAGGTTTTTGAACATGCGTTATTTCGATATTTGACCTGGAAATCAGGACATTGAAAACAAGGGAGACTATCAAAAGACCTTGTGAGATCTAAAAGTGATTGAAACAGAAACGGAGAGAAAGAAAGGGCTGAATAAGGAACAAGCTATACTATATACCTGAAATATAAGGAAGCCGGAGCTTCTGTGGTATCATCCGTATGATATTAGGCTACCATTATCATTCCGTAAAGATACTTTCTCTCATTCAAAACCAAATATAGTAAAGATTCTCTACGTGTGATTGGGTGGTTTGGCCAGAAGCCCTAGTTAAATCTCCGAGCGGAGACTTTCCTGAAGAATTGGGAACGGCTGAGTGACTATCCAGTGACTATTCTATATTCAGGAATGCATTCTAAGCTCCAGAATATAGAGAGTGGCATATAGAGACCGCTCTTTTTCCGCTGCTTGGTCTTCAGCTTATTTTGGGTCGAAGTTTTCTGCCTTCACTTTTGTTTCTCTTCGTATCGCACTATTATCGCACTATTATGTGCTATTATAGTTTTCCATTGAGTACTGTAATAGGCTACTAGTGGTAATCTTAGAGAAGATAGAGAGGTGTCTTTGGTAGAACTTGAAAAATTAATACTATAGCACGATTCATTCCGCAAGCCATCACTGCTAGCAGGATCAGTAAGCTTGTAGCACTTCATTTTCCATAGGTTGACTGACTGGGTAGAAGGCCGAGCTAAACTTCAAAACTAAGTGGACCTCATGGAGGGTCTCAAGCACTTTTGGTAAATCAAAAGTGCTAGGATAAGTTGCTAAAGTCGAATGACTTCAGCGGATAAATTAGCCAACTTACTGAACTTAGGTAACTAACTAGTTAACACTTCGGCTGATTTTAGCCCTCCGTTGACCCAGATATCTCAAGGTTGGAAACAAAAAGTCCGACTCATAGTGCTAGGGATTAAAATGGGAACTTAGTAACATCTTTGAATTTATTTGCAATCCACCCGAGATCATACGTTTTGATGATAGGATTGCACAACATATTTGTATCCTAGCGAGGCGCGTAATCAACTGTCAAAAAGGTGGACTCGCTGTTTCCGAGTTTTCCTAGCTTGAATGTTTCCGAATGTGAACATTTTGAGAATAAATTGGATTATTAAGACGTCAACAAGTCCGGGGAAATGATAAATCTTCTACTAATATATCTGAGTTGGTCTAGTTTCACACTTACTTAAGCCGCGTTGGTGGCGATGTTTGTGTCTATTTAAATTCATATACAGTCAATTCCATTGTTTACTTAGCGGAATTAGAATCTTCAAGAGTCCTGTAAGTTGATCATGTTGCATTGTATGTAGGTTATTAAAATACCAGTGATCCGTAGTCTGGGTTTCGCGCCGGGAAAAAAAAGCAATTATTCATGCGTGCGTGTGGCTGGCGCAAAATCTTAGACAGGTGTAACATTTGTTGGATCACTTGTAATACATGGTATGATGCTAAGGATGTAGACTAGCCAATGTTAGCTGAAAATAAATTGCAGATTTAAAAGTCGACTGAAATGATTGGTTATCGACAGTGTTCGCTAGTGATATGAGGTATTCCTACATGTTTTCACGCTGGCACTGCATAATCCATGCAATTAGCTTGATGTTGATCACGAGGAGCTGTCCAATACCTTATAGTTCGTAGTAATTTGACTTCAGTTCATCTTCTTTAATTATAACCGTCGTTCATTTTTCCTGAGATATCATAGAACATATTAACGAACATTATCAAGAATTATACAGAACAGAAAATGGTCGTCGCCCAACATCCTACCTGGCTACAGTCATACGCAAAACATTGGGTCGTCAAGACGTTGGCTAAACTTCAAAAAGGTCGAGCTACATTTATTTGTCGCTATGAAGATGATACAACCATCGTTGTTGGCGAAAAAGACACAGCAGTGCCGGATGAGTTGAACGCTACGATCTATGTGATCAATCCTAACTTCTGGACGAGGTTCTGTATGGCATTGGATTTGGTAAGTAGATTTCGATTGATAGGCGTTCTTCTAGAAGTCAAGTTTTGGTTGCTGATACGAATATAGGGGCTGTCCGAGGCTTATATGCTCCAAGAAATTGAGTGTGCGGATTTGAGCAAGATCTTCAACGTACGAAACTGCCTGTGAAATCTGTAACAAGTTACTATCATTCTATGATTGCCTCATTGACTTTTGATCGCAGATATATTTCAAGAATAAAGACTATCTAGAATTCGGAAACCCTATTTTACAAACCGGTCAACGATTGTCTCGAATGTTCTTCAGCCCTTCGAATGATGTCCAGCAAGCACGACTCAACGCTTCGGCACATTATGACACATCCAATGAACTGTTTGCTGCTTTTTTATCGCCCGATATGAATTATAGCTGCGCTCACTGGACGACGGACCCTGCGGAGACACTTCAAACAGCCCAGGAGAGAAAGGTGGACACACTACTGAAAAAGCTCCGTCTTAATTCAAACCATCATCTACTGGAAATCGGATGCGGATGGGGAGACGTTATGATCAAAGCAGCTCAAAAATACTCTTGTCGAGTGACCGGCATAACATTATCCAGTGAGCAGATGTCACTAGCGGAAAAAAGGATCAAGGATACCAAACTACAACATCTTGTCTCCGTGCTTCTCTGTGACTACCGAGAAACCCCAGTGCCAGAATCTGGCTATGATCGTATCATTTCTATCGGCATGTTCGAGCATGTTGGTCGAAAATACTTGAATGAATATTTCAGGACAATTTCTCGTTTATTGAATCCGACAACTGGCGTGCTTGTCATTGACGGCATTACGTTTACTAACAAGGTATGTGCTTCTAGACACTGGGTATTTAGTGTCCTTGTTTGTGGTGCATACCATAGAATAACTTATGTTAACGAGAGCAAAGATGCATAAGACAAGATCTCCAGTGGATACCTTCATTGGACGATACATCTTTCCAGGAGGCTACCTGCCTTCCATCCATTCGCTGACTGAAGCTCTACACAAAGGATCAGATGGAACTTTAGAAGTTACTTTCCTGAGAAATATTGGACCTCACTACGGAAAGACTCTACTTGCATGGAAAGATAACTTTCAACGGAATTGGGGCACCATCATGGCGGATTATATTAGAAAGCATCCGTCTGCTACTGGTGAGGATATCGAAGCATTTCGACGCATGTGGCTGGTATGTCTTATTGACTTATACTCTAAGTGGCCCAGCTGAAATTCAAGTTAGTATTATTTCGTCTGCTGCGAGGCTGGGTTTCGCTCCCGCGCTCTGGACAACTATATTATTTGTGCAGCGCGGACCCCCGGATCCGCCATTCCATATACAAATATGGCCTTCCAGGAGATGTTGGACTGAGGCGGATTACCGCCGGACTCTACGAAGCTAATTTGTAAAGAAATGCAGAAAGTTGAGGGTTTCAGCTTTTGCACAGTTTTCAGTCTATGTAAAGTTACACACCGCTTCTTCTCTGGATAGTTGAGTATTCGCCTGGCTGTTGGTAATCATTGAGTCTTGGGACTTGAGCCCTAGCCCTAACAGTCATTCAGACTCACTTCTCATGGGATGTCTTGTCTGGTTTTCGAATTATGACAATTTTGGCTTGTTACAGGTACGCATGATTGTTTTCCATAGCATTTAAACGGACATCGAGATATCTCGTCATCAAGGCTCCGTGTTTGATCCTTCGACGATCTGATCATCTTTTATAGCAGAGCACCTAGTCTGTTGTAACGTAGAGCTGACCACTATGTATTTAGATAGTAACTACACAATCAATCCCTGTCATAGCCAGGGCTGCTTCCACGTAGCACGTAATACGTACTGCTATTTTCAGTGAAAATGTACGCGTAACACCGCGCAATGTAGAGAATCAGCGCATCGACTTCGAGCCGGTCTTAATCTGTTGAGATACCAATGGGACCCGATTCTCGCAAAGACCCCTCCACAAGATTAGAGTATGGTTTTATAATCAAGTCTGCTGTCGAATTATGGTATCTAAGGTTGTATCTGTTGCGATGCGGCAGTAATTCTGGACAGTTTCCTTTTGGTCTATTAGGATGGCTTTGCATGTTTGTCAATGCGTTGCGTATTGGTAGCAAAATGAAGTTCATGTAACTAGTATATGTAGGTATAGTCTAGAAAGCCATAATAATAAGTCTTAATTACTTTCCAGTACACGATCCAATGGATTTCTCTGTATTTCAACCCGAAGAAATCGGCGCATAGTCCCATTTGTTAATTGGTGTGATATTATCCATGTTAACCTCTCATGGGGCAAGCGTCGAATCTAACGACTGCACCGCATGAGACTTCCTATTTCTTCGATAGTAATCGCTTAGGTACTCCTGTTTATTCGTCGTGAAGAGAAATGACAAGCAGAATCCCAGCTGACTGTCACTGTATGCATAATCCATGCGGTAAGACTTGAGCTAAACAGATGTCGGAGCTAAATTACTAAAATACCTAGGTAGTAAATCGAATACTAACGGTTTCCAAGGTTATACTGGATATACGGTAAAGTTTGAACATTTACGGAGCATATTTACTTGGAATAGCAGTTGACACGATTATTTCCAACATATTCTTCTAGTTTAAGACTTCTTATTAGAGGATAGAATTACTTATTAATATATTTTTTATATCTCTCTCATACTATAATTTCATTCGTATTTTTCAGTGAATAATTACTCGAAGACTCAATTCCACAAAGAACTTATCCACTTAGCCTACTCACATCGCCCTAATGATTCGCAACATCGTTAACCAGAAGAACTACCATCATAATACAGGCAGAATCTTGGCCAAGCTCATAACTATTAGAACAAAAACGGGAAACCGAATAGCAACTATATCAAAAAGGAAATTCACTTGGTGAGGGATTCTGGTAATGATTTGTAACAGGTGCGAACGTTCCGTATTCGCTCGAAATTTTTAACACCAACAACAACACTGGTCACATTCATACTGATAGCAACCACCTATCATGGTAGATTATCATAGTCTTGCCCCTCAGTGTCTGCGCCGCACTAGTCTCCTCTTTTTGATTGTCGCTTCATCATATCATTATAAAGCGGGCAAATTGCCAATAATGTTCCGAGTCCACTCTCACATATGTTTTTCTCAAAAGCGAGCCCAAAAGATTAATCCAGGCATCCCTTCCAATACATGAGAGAGATACATTGTTCCATCTTCCTTATTCGAAGCACAAACCATCTATATAAGCGAGTATGCTCAATCCGATCAACAATAAAGCTCTCATGAAGTTACTATGCATATTCGGCGGATTAAGTTCATTGGTAACGGCGTGGGTTTCGTGGATAGTATATGGTAGGTTACAGTCATTCCATATTCAACACCTACCGTATCTTCGGAAGACGTTCGTCAATCGTTGGCGTCACTATCATGAATGTCATTTTCCGTTTCTCACATTCTGTTAGATTCCATAAGACATTACAAAAAATACACCGCCCAGGGTGCAAGTGAATCGTCAAACAAACCGCAGCACGATATTGAGTATTATCTAAGGGTTGCCGGCCATGCCTCTCTTATACTCTGGGTATCCATTTTTACACTTCGTGTTAGCGAACTCAAGATACATGGCATGAGATTCAGGATACGTGGTGCGATAGTACAAAAGACTGCTGATCTTTCTCGATGAGCGCCCGAAATTACGAATCACGATACTTTTCTACACATCACCGCATTCATTAGACCGGCGACTTGTTTTCTCTCGGACATACGATTAGATGTCAACATTCACTTGAACGTACAGAGGTTCTCAGGTGGTACATATTGATCGTGAAGTCATACATGAATGCCTGGAGTTCATTGATACGACCATGTGCCACTATCTGATAGAGTCTTCCAGAATTGCATGAACTCGACCTTTCTGTTTCAAGTATTTGCAAATGTCCTATATAATGTACACTTCCAATAGGAGCAAATCGATCACAATATGTATAGCGAATACAAAGAATGCTGACGTTAGGGTTTGGTAGCCACGTGATATTGAACTCTAAAATATGGCTGCAAGGCAAATTTGTAGTAGAATAGAAAAAGTAATTTGGCTTAGATAAGCTCTTTCTATCCATTTGCCAGCGTTTATAGGTTAAACCGTCTTTCTAGGTAATACTGTGGCATTTAATCAAAAGCGCGAACATAACGACAGCAATAGTCCACAGATCACTCAGCGATAAGTCAAACTTCAAACCCAAGTCGAAACGGTCAGTCAGTTTCATTTATTTGCCCCTGCTTCCATGATATTTCTAAATTTAGGATTAAGTGCTTTGCTAGATTGCCCGTGATTTACAAGTGACCATACCGTTTACTACACCATTTGACCCTCAAAGCGCCTGAAGACATTGACCAAGAAATCCGAAAAGTCCCTGAGCCTCGAAGTAGACTAGTATTTCCATCTTATTTGAAACAGAGTTTACGGAGGAAATAAGTGGCTTGTATCGTAATGACTTTTCACTTCATTAGTTAAGTGATTATGTGATCTATTAAATGTTAGGGCTCCATTAAAACATACCTATATGTCAGTTATGATACAACGGATCGGTCGTTTCGTGGCAGACTCCAATCTCCGACCAACCAAGGCCTAAGATAATGAGGCTCGATTTCTAATCAATCTTCCAGAAATTACGATTTTTACATCCTTCGGGAGCTTGAATCGATCTCCCGATTAAGCTATATTAAGGTTGTTGCTGAAGCTTCTTATGTCCGGTCTAGCGTCGTTCGTCGGTGTCTCGCGAACGGCCGAACCGAGCACCACACATCATTTACATGACTAACACTATATAAGAAGCACTGGACTACTTTTCCTGAAGATAATTCTTTCTCGTTAATTAAATGACATCTACTTTCTCGCACTAAAGCGTGCACACTTCTTTCCGAGGGGATTTCATTTGAATTCTACACAATGTCGGCCGATGATTCATCTACCCAGGGGGAACTGGAGAGCCAACTGGCCCCCAGCGTCGAAAAACGCGTCGAGGAAGAACATGTACAAAATGAACCTCAAGCAAAGCCCGCATGGACGCCAAGCCCTGCCCCAGATGGGGGATTTACTGCGTGGTCGGTTCTTGCTGGGTCGTGGTGTGTTTTATTTTGCACTTTCGGGTGGATTAATAGTAAGTCTTCTTTTTGATTGTCCTAGTCTATAGTACTAATCACTCGCCAGGTGTCGGTACCTTTCAGAACTATTACGAGGCGACACTTTTGAACAAATATTCCGCTAGCACAATCGCATGGATTCCATCGTTACAAATCTTCTTCATGTTTGCCATGGTACGTTGCAGCAATAGCATTCTCTGTGTGCCTGGTATCAATGCATCGGTGAAGATACTAACATTTGCACTTATCTAGGGTCCCGTCATCGGCCAACTTTACGACCGATACGGACCACGTTACCTGCTCTTGGCCGGATCGTTACTGCATGTCTTTGGGCTTATGATGGCTTCTATATCCAAAGAATACTATCAAGTACTTCTTTCCCAGGGAGTTGTTAGTGCGATTGGGGTTGCGACAGCCTTCCAACCTTGTAAGCTTGTCCATACACTCTACCTCCGTATCACAGGGCTGAGTTACTAAAGAGAATACTTCTTTTGTGTAGCACTCAACGTTATACCTGGCTGGTTTGATAAAAAGCGCGGTATTGCTTATGGTATCGCAGCCAGTGGCTCTAGCATTGGTGGAATCATCTTTCCTATAATGGTGCAGAAGCTGATCGTCCAGGTCGGATATGGATGGTCGATGCGCATTGCCGCATTCATGATTCTTGGTCTTCTCACCATCGCCAACTTGACAATTAAGTCTCGACTTCCTCCACAGCCTCGGAATATGACAAGGGAGGAATTGGTGCAGCCATTCCGAGAATTCAGCACGGTTACAGTCATTGCAGGATTCCTTTTTCTTACTTTTGGTATTTTCATCCCACTCGACTATGTCGTTGTGGAAGCTCTTGGAACAGGGATGGACCCAAATCTCGCCCAGTATTTGCTTGCCATGCTGAACGCTGGAAGGTATGTTCTCAAGCTTATCATCATCGTCCACAATATAGGGACAAAATCTAACCGACATCTCCCATGCATAGTCTCTTTGGACGATTGATTGCCGGAGCCCTAGCCGATACCTTGGGCGTATACAACATCTTTTCATTTGTGTGCTATGTTTCCGGAATTCTGATTCTCGCTCTATGGATCCCTGCCAGCGGAAATGCTGCCGTGATTGCCTTTGCAGTCATTTTCGGCTTCACGTCTGGCGCATATGCCTCGCTGATTGCGAATCTAATCGTCAAGATCTCGCCAAACTTCAAAGTGATCGGTTACCGCACCGGTCTCGCATTTTTATTCGGGTCGGTTGGCGGATTGACGACTAACCCAATTGCCGGAGCTATCCTTCAGCGCGATAATGGATCGTACACTGGTATGAAGATCTTCTCCGGTGTCTGTGTCATGGTCGGAACGACACTGGTGTTTGTTGCTCGATTGCATCAAACGAAATTTAAGCTGTTGGCTAAATTCTGATTGCTCCTGGGATGCTTTGGCCGCTAGTACCTAGGTAAAGGTGCTGCGAAGAGGCCTGTAAAATCTCCACTTAGATTTGTACAACACTAGATAAGTTATAGACTTCCCTAATCATGTTTACTTGGTGAATACCATTATCTCCGTTTATTTGCTAATGTCCTCCATAACTCCTTGACCTTCAAACATCTAAATGTTTCTCGGTTTTAACCTTCCAACATTAAAGGTTGAAATATATATCTACCAACCCTCCGTCAACTGGTAGCTACCGTCAAATTTCCAAGGTTTCATGAGGATGTCCATATGAAGGTTAAATTGATCGGGAGCAAGGACATATAGTTATATCTCGTTCGTAGCCAAACTATCCTTATACATACGTAACCAAATACATGTAGCATCGAACTATCGGGCTGAAAATCTAAATATTCTCTGGTCATCTCGTAGTTATGTAGAGACGGCTTTCTATACATAGATTCCGTGTTGTATATAAGCCATTGCTCTAAAATATCCAGTACATACGACCATAGGTTGTGGAAAACAGGGCTTCCCGTCCGCTCAGCCGTACTTAAGCCACACGCCGGCTGGTTAGTAGTTGGGTGGGTGACCACCAGCGAATCCCAGCTGTTGTATGTTTTTGCTTATTTTTTTGCCTGTATCGAGGTTTTCTTTGTTCTTTTCTGCGAGTGATTTTTGCTTCCAGTCAGCTCCTGGTCAACACTCAGACAGTGTCCATGTCCAAGTACCATAAGGCATGGCAATTGGCTGTCTTAACTCCGTCCAGCTGCACTAATAGCGGGTCTTAGCTGAGTTCTTAATTATTTCGACTCCTTGACAATCCTCCGAACAGCCGAACAGCCGAGCGGCCGACCACCGAGATATCTTCATGGTCCTCCTGATTTTTGACCAGAACAGAACAGTCATCTTTATCCAGGCTGAACAATTTACGCCGACATGTCGCAATCCACTGTTCTCAGCAGCCAGAATGTTTCATCCCAAGCACGGACGCCGCTTGTCAGACGCTACAATGTAGAGCGATCATGCATCCGATGCCACGAGCGCAAGGTCCGGTGTAACAGAACGGTGCCATGCTCTGCTTGCACTAAAGCCGACACTGCGTGTCGTTATCCCGGTCCAGAGAAGACGAAACGCCGCTCTCAAAGAGGAAAGCAACCGCAGCTTTATGCTCGCCTAGACAAATTAGAGAGGGTCTTGCGTGTAATTCCTGAGCCGCCTCGCGTTGAGGATGATGCTGCCCAGCTCGATGATACGAGATCTTCTGGAGATCCCCAATCACAATCGCCAGAGGTTTCAATCGTCCAACCCCAAAACCACAACAATCAAAACACACCGTCCGAAGATCAGCATCCAGTGTTGGCTCAAGGGTTTCTTGTAAAAGACGGCGTGACTACTCGATATATCAACGAGGCCCTTTTATCGCAAGTATTGGAAAAGGTAACCATTCCATATTCAAGTCAGATCATTGCACAACCGAACTCATTTGTTCTAGGAAAGTGAACTCCAATTCGCAATTGGCACACCAAACAGTACAAGCACATTAGAAAAGCGACAAGCTACATTAGCTACATTTGGGTTCCGAGGCTTCATTTCAAATCCTTGTATATCCACAACAGATATTTCCACCCTTTTTCCAACAAGGTCGCAGGCCACGCGGCTGTGGCACGTGTGGTTGACCAATGTTAATCCCCTTGTGAGGCTGATTCACGTACCAACTACGCAACCTCTCTTTTTTGCGGCAGTAAATAATCCGACGCAAATACCTCCAGATTTCGGAGCTCTCCTCTTCTCTATATACTTTGCAGCCGTGACAAGTATAGATGATTCGGAGACCAGCCTGATACTTGGCCAAGATCGGCAGTCGGCGCTGTACGCGTATCAGTATGGCCTTGAATTGAGCCTTCACATTGCTGGCTTTTCGGATTATCCCACCATAGCTTCCATACAGGCCATGTCAATGTATCTAGTATGTCTTTCTTTGTTGACTGAGCTGTATGCAGTAGCTAACTCTCACAACTTTAGATTTGCCGCCGGAGTCTCAACAGCGGCCGATCCGGATGGGTATTAAACGGCCTCTTAGTTCGTGCATCGCAGTGTATTGGACTTCATCGGGACGGCGAGCATTTCAAACTTTCTCCAATGGAATGCGAAATTCGCCGTCGATTATGGTGGCATGTTACGATTATTGATGGTCGAGTCGCAGAAGACCACGGGATTATCACTGGTGGCAACGGAAGTTATTGTGATACCAAGTTTCCCCTCAACATAAACGATACAGACTTGACTGCCGATATGAAGGTTCCTCCACAAGCGAGAGAAGCACCGACCGAAATGACTTTATCGCTGGTTTCGATCGAATCCAATCAGGCCTTGCAAGAACTTCATAACATCATCAGCCAGGGTCCGAATTGTACCGAGAAAGTGACACGCCTGAAGCAAATTTTGGAAGACTTGAAAGCAAGAATGCAGGAGAAGTATCTCCGGTATTGTGACATCAACGTACCCTTACAAAGATACGCCTTTTTCCTAGGACAACTACAAATCGGCAAAATGGAAGCTATGATCCGGCAGCAATATCTCAGAGGCCGAGCGGCAGAAAACCCGTCTGAGCTAGCATGCGATGAATCTCTAAACCATGCCATTAAAGTTTTGGAGATTTGCTACATGATGAAAACAGATGAACTTTTCACCAACTATCTATGGTTTTGCCGTACATTCACCCAATACAGTGCCCTTACTCATGTCCTTTGGTCACTGTGTGTTTTTCCTCAGTCGGAACTTGCCGAAAAGGCATGGAGCGCAGTGGAGCGGTCTTTTGAGCTGGAGGAAAGGCCGGGCATGCCGGAACTCGGTCAAAAGTGGAATGTTCTTCTGAAGCTCAGAGACAAAGCCCTTTCTATTCGGCATGCATTGATGTCAAGTCAGGCTTCCGTGAATGAACTTCACAACTCGGGATCCTCGCAGAAGCAGACGGGAAATATCAATGAGGATATTTACAATATGGCATTGGCGGAGGGGTTGATGTGGGATCTTGACTTTGATATGATTTCTGGGCTTCAAGCTTTTTCCGCAGAGCATGACCTTCAGGATCGAGGAATTCAATCATAAGGACTTATCAAATAGAGGAGGGGATGTTCAAAAGTTATAACGAAGTCAAGCCAATACAACAGCAGAATTTTACAGAAAATACCATAAAGTGAATGAAACAGCCATCTTCGAACTTAAGCGATGAAAATGGAAAGGTAGACTGGAATATGAAACATTGAACAGAACGCTACATTGGCCATCCTCCCAACAAGACACAATCCACCCAAGGTATATAATGAGTTCATCTGTCAGAAAAAATCATCGTCATAAATCGTTTCAACTGGTACTTTCAATGTTGTCGTCAAGCATCAATAAAAGTCTATCAACGTCAGCGCCTTTCTTCGAAAAATAAAGTAAGAGGTCTCACCATCATCACTACTCGGCGGTGATGGATATGAGCATTCATCGCAGTAGTAGTCCAACATCTGGGTTATGATGACCTGCCGAGGGTTTTGCGTATCTATTGCACAGGTTGCACGAGGATGACATCTGCTTATACGTTCGATGCGCCTGATATGTCCACATGCGTAGAGGATTTCACTCCAGCGACACATCTAAGGTGTGTTAGTAGACGGCTTATATTGTGATTAGATGGATTTGACTCGCCGACCTTGATTCAAGTTTCATGGAATGCAGTTAAAAGATAGAGCAGCTGCCGCACTAAGCTTTGAACTAGCAATGATTCGTGGTGTAGGACGTTGAATATACTGTCAAAGAAGAGTATCGATGGGCATGCCGAAGTGAATACTTTATATCTTGCTGTCGGCTCCGTCATCATCATCCGTGTTAAAACTTCTATAGCAATATCCTTCTGCGCCGTATTGTGGTGGACAACGCCTCGACTGTAGCCGCTTTGACGAGAGCCAGACAAGTGCCACGTAGTGGTCAAAGTAGATGGGTAACTAGTCATGAAGTCATGGCTTTTCGAGTTACTCATAGGTATCACGAAACTCAGTGCAATCAAATTGTAACATGCACTAACATATAGAATTCAGGTTTCCCAAGGCTAGAGAAAGCAGCTGGGTAAGAGCCTCGTCGTACACCTTGCTGCCTGGATAGATGGCACAGTATTTATAATCAACATAGCGAAAGTCTTTGTTCTTGAGATGGGACCAAGGTGTAAGATTCAAGATTCAGATGATGTGGATAATGATTACCTTATCAAAGTAGTCAATAGTGTTAAGCGCTGGATATAGATTGTATAAGCAATGTGGGCAAGTCTGAAACCCTCTATGCCTTGGAGTACAGCCTCATCGCGCCGTTGGAGCAACACAAACCAATTGTTTGCACTTTCTTTGTTTAAAGTTGTGGCGTCATCCGGTCTCGCGAGGTCATCTGAAAATATTACTTGAAAAGATTTCTTTGTATCGGTTGTAGGAGTAGGGATTTCCCGGAATGGAAAGCTTTCCCGATCCAGGAAATAAGTGATTACTGAAGCCAATCTTGTGACACAATGAAAATGTACACCCGAGGCTAGAAATGCTACACCAAGGTGAACAATGTTATTCAATGTTGTAGAACGTGAAATCGATTCTAGTGCTAAAATGACAGTCTTTCTATATGATCTCATACAAACATGACACGCAGCGAACCATTCAAGGACCCACAGGAGGTTGACTGGCAGACAAGTTGCACTGCCGGAACAACCGTACTTCGTCCGGAGCAAAAGCGCCAACAACAGAGTGCAGTACTCCGCGGTTGTTGAACAGGACCATATCACCTTCTTCCCAGTCATGTGCATAAACGTATTGCGGACTGATACCCGGTCTTTGTAGACGGTATACGATATCTCGAACTTTCTCAAGATCGTCGATGACAGTGCCGTCTTTTAGATGAATCTTCTTGATGGCGGATGGGTGGACTTGGAGAGCCAATTTTCCAGTCACTGGGTTTTTCCACAGCATCGGGAAGACTTTGATCTTGCTGGGGTCGATGGGAGGCAGCTCGGTTTCGGCAAGTTCCCGACCTTCAGAATAGAGACCCAATCCAGTGGGTAGAGAGCGTGCACCGCTCATCCAGATATATGGATGAGGCGCATATTCAATCTTACTGGTGCGCACAAACTCCTTGTCCTCTTCGGATAGGTTATCGTACATTTGGTAGCCGCTGATGAATGCCGTCGTGCCTAGAGAAACATCGAGCACATCACCAGAGCCGTCGTCGTATCGAAGAGTCTGTCGACGCTTCGACGGCAGGGACACAGCCAACAAAGTTGTCACAAACGGCGGATCTAGATCATAGAGAGCCGCATCAATATGCCAACGATAGAATCGCGTATATTCGAGGTCATCTTCGTCGGGAATGACCTCTCGGTGGAATGTGCCATGGTGCGGATGGCGCAGAGTGATATCTTTCAATCCTTCGTACTCCTTTATAAACCCATTTCCAATCACCTGCACTTGTGGCTGATGTGGGATTGTCTTGAGATCGGGGTGCAGAATGCTGCGTTTGGCGTCAAGGGTTTTGCCATGGCCGTAAGCGGTTGACGAAGGATCGAAGCGGCGGGTGAGTTCGTATTGCGCTTTGGCGGAAACATCGGGTTTGGATTTGATGACGACGACGCTGCTACGGTATAACGTATCGTGGATGAGCTGGAAATCCTCATCTATATAGAATACAGCGGTCAGTTTCGTTCATTCTTGTGAAATTAATTGGCGATAAAAAAAGCCTTGCCACTTACCCTAGGAGGTTACCGATCCCCGGAGTGCTCCCATTTGATTTTCACATCACACTTATAGTGTACTCTTTGCGTCTTGCCCAAGCTGTTTATCTTACTTACCCGGGAGGTTCTCGAGATCAACTCCAGTAATGATGGATCCGAAATCAATCGCGGATCCTTTGGATGCGGGCAAAGGTTGTACAGTTGCGGTGACAGCCATTGTGAGTTATTTCGATTGCAGTTTCTTTTTCGAGCTTCCTGATCAAATCTTCCAGAGTTTCTCATCTGATCCGAGAGAGAAAAATCTGGTATAGGTGGAATCATCTTGGATTTTATAGACGTCAGAAGCTCAACTTCTCTCGGCGGAAGACGCCGGCCGATCGGAGGTCTGCGATATCCTACTGATATCGGAGTGCAATGTGATTGGTCACTATGATCTAGAAGAATCCGACGTTTTGATTGGACAATCGTCATACTTTATGAAAAAGAGATACCCTGAACAGTATGAGGTGTGACCTTTGAAGGGATAATGAATAGCTTGAAGCGTTCTACGTATGTGATACGCACTTGCTATAATCAGCGGGGGTGGGGATTTGACTCGTTCAGAAGGTTGTACCCACTACCCACTGATGTCGGCTCATTGTCGCCAACTAAAATCCCTTGCTAACTCTTGCACAATATGCTAGGCCTTCCTGAATAATCATCAGGCTTTGATTGGATGTAGCGTTTTAAAACGATTAACATGTCCTGGGGTACTTCTATGTAAGAATGGCATGTACCTTGGTGGCCACGGAAAGCCGTAACTCACATCCCAACCTTCCCGAAAAGGAAATTATCCAACAAGTACCTTGCAAGAAAGTCCTCCAAACAGTTTGTGCGGGCTCTGACCTGTCTCAAGGTAGCCAATAAAATTAACGGAGTTTGTCAGTGATACTCAGTTGTGTATAGGGCTAAGTTGATATTTGACTGTATCTGAAAGCTCTAGTACCTTGAGGGCTCGCTTAGGACTTTATGTCAAAGAACAGTAGATTTGTGTGATTGTAGGATCTTCTCTTTTAATTTCTTGATCTTCAAATTTTGGACTTGGATTCATTCTCCTCGACGTACAGCCTATCCAGACATCTTCCAAGTTTAGCACAAAATGGAGAAGAACAGCGAGATCAAAGCTCTTCCCGTCACCCTTCTTTCGGGATTTCTGGTGGGTGCTCAATAATCTTCTTTTTGCGAATTGGATACTTATAAGAGATAAACAGGGAAGCGGAAAGACCACACTCCTTGAGCGTATACTCAAATCTACTGAGCATGGCCTCAAGATTGCCGTTATTGTCAATGACATGGCTTCGTGAGTAGCCATCCTACCACCCTGTACAACAAAGGAAGACTGACCACAACAGACTCAACATTGACGCCGCACTGATTTCAAACCACAAGGTCTCCCAAACCCAAGAAAAGCTGATTCAGCTTCAAAACGGCTGCATTTGCTGCACTCTTCGGGGTGATCTACTCGCCGAACTTGCGCGTTTGGCTCGCTCACCGGGCATGGTGGACTATGTCGTTATTGAGAGCACGGGGATCAGTGAGCCTATGCAAGTTGCAGAGACATTTACGTCGGAATTTACGGCTGCTATGATGGAGATTGATCCTGAGCAGATGGATAGTACGGGACAGGAAGAGAGAAGAATCCTAGAAGACGTGTATGTTCAATCTATATCAATTGGCTCGTATCTACTGACGGAAGTCGTATTCCAGTGCGGAACTAGGAGGTCTACAGAAACTCGCCAAACTGGATACAACAGTCACCGTCATCGACGCTTTCAATCTCTTCTCCAACTTCCATACTGCCGAGTTCTTATCCGATCGGTATGGCTCCGATGAGATCGCACCAGAAGATGAAAGGACCATCTCAGACTTGATGGTTGATCAAATTGAGTTTGCCGATGTACTCATCGTGAACAAGATTGATAGTGTTGATGAATCAGTCCGTCAACGAATTCGGGAACTGGTCAAGTTACTCAACCCGGACGCCAAGGTCATCGAGACCAGCTACTCCAAAGTCAATGTTGCGGATATTGTGCAGACTGGCAAATTTGATTTTGTCAAGGCCGCATCTGGGGCTGGATGGTTGAGGAGTTTACATGAGATGACGATGATGAATACTGCGGATGGCAAGAAGAGACTTGCCCCGAAGCCGGAAACTCTTGAGTAGGTTGCCTTTTTCTTTCTTTTGAATATCGATGCAACTGCTGATAAGATTTAGGTACGGCATCAATAATTTCGTTTACTCAGCGAGACGACCATTCCATTCTCGTCGGCTCTTTGCTCTCCTCCAGGACAAGTTCATTATACTCCAAGGTCGCGCGAACGAGGAGGCCGACGAAGAAGATGACGATGACGACCAGGAAATGGACGATGCAGAAGAAGATGACAACAAGTCCGATGTCGCAGATTTTGATCAACTCGAGCCATCGGTCATCCTAGAAAATAAGAAATCGCACCCAGCCTTTGGTCCTGTACTTCGCTCCAAAGGATTCTTCTGGCTTGCGACTCGTAGTTTACAATTCGGTGAATGGAGTCAAGCTGGTGGTATCCTGACCGTTAGCTGTGGCGGCGTCTGGTTCTCGGAGCTCCCTCGTGAGATGTGGCCCGCTGATAAGGACATTATTGACTCGATTGAGCGAGACTTTGCTGGTCAATGGGGAGATCGTAGACAGGAAATTGTGTTTATCGGCGAAGGGATTGATGCGCGCCAGATATCGGCAGTATTGGATGAGTGTTTGTTGACCGACAAGGAGATGTGGCAGTGGGAAAGAATCATGAAGAATCCGAAAATGTCACCGGCACAAAAGGAGGAGGCATTGAATGAGTTGTGGGAGGACGGTTGGGAGGAATGGCCTGATGTGGATGTGGTTGATGTGGACGAGGACGAAAATGAGATGGAAGTTGATATCCAGGCCGATAAAGCCAACCGACAGAAACGTCAAGCAAGCCATAATTTGGGCAGTGGACACAAGCATAACGGTCATCATCATGCACATTCTCATGCTATTCGAGCTTGATGTCATATGATTTATCGATACATAGATGAAACGAGTAATGCTAAAAAATGGGTATTTTGTTTCACTTCTATTGATTACATCTTTCAAAAGTCTTTCATATATGTACAAATTTTTAAGAGTATCAAGTCTAGTTGATAAATCCCTTAGGACCAGCCCACGTTCCTTTCACCATAGACTTGTAATACACCCAAGGGAAGAAGTCCTTCTTCAAATGGTAAAAGGCACGGCGAGGCTCAGCCTGGTCAATGCCAAATAGGTTTCCAAAAGTTTCTTTGGGTTCTCCGCCATATTTGAACTCGGCAAGAAGAACCTTGCCGTATTCGGTCAACAAAGGACACGAGGTGTAGCCATCGTATGTGCCCTCAGGCTCTTTGCCCTCCATAACCGACAACAAACTGCGCACGAGAATCGGTGCTTGGGACGTGATGGCAGCAGCGGTCTTGGAAGTGGGAAGGCTTGACGCGTCACCGGCAGACCAAACATTGCTGTATTTGTTGTGGCGCAAAGATGCTTGATTGACGTCGACGAAACCAGCCTGGTCGGCCAGAGGACTGTTCTTGACGAACGCGTGAGGACCCATTTTCGGAACGACATGCAAGAAATCAAAGTGCTTCTTGATTTGGTCTTTGCTATCCAGGCGGTTGAAAATGGCAGTGTTACCCTCAATGGCGACAAGATCGTGCTGGAACAAACCCTCAACACCTCGTTCCTTGCGCAGTTCTTCAAGTTTGGCACTGTACTTGGGAACGCCAAACATTCCAGGAAGACTGGTGGCGAAGCTGATCTTTATCCGCGAAGTGGCAGTGTTTTCGGGGTTGTAGAGTCCAGCTCTTTTCCAATGATCCAAAGCAAGCCACATGATCTTTTGCGGAGCACCTGCACATTTGACGACGCCGAGGGGTTGTGTGAATAGAGCATCTCCACCTTGTAGTTTCCTCAAATTCGGGAAAACTTTGTCGCATGTGTCGTAACCATAAATCGATGATACCAGAGCGTCTTTGTTTTTGAGAGCTTCCGGCAAGCCCTTGATACCGTCGAAGTTGACGTTAATGCCGGGAACGACAACGAGGTGGTCGTAGTTAAGCTTGCCGCCACTGCTCAGGGTAACCGAGTTATCCTCGGGCGCGAAAGAGGCCACGCCTTCGTTATAGAACTTGAGCTTCGAATCCAACAGGCTGTCCATCGGTCGTCTGAGTTCTTCCTTGGTCTTCAAACCTCCTCCCACGAGAGTCCATCCTGGTTGGTAATGGTGCCATGTGGCGGGATCGATGATAGCGATATCGTCCTGAGCAAATTGGCCGTGTCGAAGAAGCTGGTGACTGACGGTCAAACCGGCAGAGCCACCACCGACGACGACAACTTTGTGGTTGCGAGCATGAGCGACGGGGGAAGCTGTTGCGAAGTTTCGGATCGAGGGGATCGCCTTTGCGGCGGCGGTCGCCGTGCGGTTGGTAAACATTTTGGTGTGAGAAGTGTAAAGAGTGACAAGCAGTAGAAGAAGAAAAGACGGAGGGGCTGAGGGAGAGAAAAGGCAATATATATGTGCTCGATTGTACCTGCCCAGGTCAGCTCGTGCCTGCCATGTTTTATATGTGGGGCAGCTCCTTCCATTTTTTTTATTTTGTGCCTACAAAGTATCGTTCGCCCTAAAGGATCACACCATACGCGGGGCTTCTGATTGGCTTTACGGCCAATTAAGGTAGGGCATGTGTCTGCCAAGACCGGTATCTATTGGAGGTGGCAGCCCCGACTCCCCCGAATCGGCCGAGTCGCGCTAGCCGGGTTGGGAGCGATGGGCTGATCGAGCCACTCGATTCGGCCGACTCGCTGATAAGCTCAGGACATTCAACCAATAGCAATGCAATACGGCGTCAAAGTGGATCGCCGACCGTTTCGGCAAGCGGGTCTGGGTCGCCGACTGAGATTTATGTCATTTCAACCTGCCCGACCATTGTCAGCTCATTGTTTATTGGATGCGATGGCGCCGATGATGCTAGAGGCAAGCTCAAACCGGGGACGTCCCAACATGGCTTTCCATTATAAAGTGTGGCTGGGCCTTATTCTTGTACCAGCAACCATCTGGATATCTTGGTCTTCTCAACATGTCTATACGGCTGTCTACTGTGGGACCACTACGCCATTGCCTTGACAGGGCTCCTAGCCCTCGATTTGTGACCTCTTCTCTTTCACGGAATTACTGCATGGCAAGTTCATTGAACCAGCAATTGCCAACACGGACTTTGAATCTTCGCAGGACAA
This sequence comes from Talaromyces adpressus, assembly GCA_002775195.1. Classification (NCBI taxonomy): domain Eukaryota; kingdom Fungi; phylum Ascomycota; class Eurotiomycetes; order Eurotiales; family Trichocomaceae; genus Talaromyces; species Talaromyces adpressus. Next base: position 120,214 of record NHZS01000557.1, read on the forward strand.
AGAGTTCACGACAAAACATTCGAAACACACCCTTTCTGCCTAGAACCACCGCACCTCGTAACACCGCCCAGATGCAATCATACAGCACCCAGCCGTCTAAAGAGAGTGGCGAACCGGTCATCCATGACGTTTTTGAGAGCAACACGGGAACGTGGCAGTACATTGTTGCCGACCCTTCGACATTGAATGCCATTATTATCGACCCAGTGTTAGACTACGATCCATCCACGCAAACCATCAGCATGCATTCTGCAGACGCTTTGATGTCACTTGCCAAGAAGAACAAGTACACGGTCGACATGATCCTTGAGACACACGCCCATGCAGACCATATCACCGCAGCGTCCTACTTGCAAAGTCGTCTAGCCCAAGATCAGGGATTCAAGCCTCGCATTGGAATCGGAAAACGGATCGGACAAGTGCAAGAAACCTTTGCACAGAGATACGGAGTTCCACCAGAGGAATACCAGGGCGTCTATGACATCCTATTCGATGATGATGAAGTATTCAAAATTGGTGACTTGTCAGCCAAGGCCATTCACCTTCCGGGTCACACTCCCGACCACTTGGGTTATAAGATTGGAGGTAAGACATGAATCAAGCCTGCGATTGATGATCATTCGGCTAACATTTTTAATCAGATAATGTGTTCTGCGGGGACTCACTTTTCCATGTGGATATCGGCACCGCCCGATGCGATTTTCCTGGTGGCAGTGCCAATAACCTCTACAATTCCGGTCGAAAACTCCTGGAATTGGCAGACAACGTGAAAATATGGACGGGTCACGACTATCCGCCCGCTGGACGCGAGAAGCCGGTACCTTGGATGAGTGTGCAGGACCACAAGCAGGACAATGCACATATCAAGGAGGGCATAACAGAACAAGACTTTGTGGCTCTACGTACAGAACGGGATGCCAAATTAGCAGCGCCTCGGCTACTCCACCAGTCTTTGCAGATGAATATCCGCGCCGGTCGACTTCCAAAGACGACGGATGTAGGGTTCCGCATGCTTCATTTGCCATTGAAGTTGAATGGCGTCGAGTGGTAGTGTGAGTGATTTTTGTGTACATACCTATTCGTCCTGTCACCGTCATATTCGGATTCGCATATTAAGCGTATCGATACCTTTGTAAACTTGAAAGTGTATATACTATACAAGAATCAATAAGATCTTCTCCTGAGTCCGGCTATTTATCGTAACGATGCGAGGCGGCGTAGGAATAAATAGTAGAGAATGAAATAAAGTGTCATCTGTAGAGTCATGCATATGTTCCGAGTTGATTTCAGGCATTGGAAGGTGAACAAAAGAAGTGCCAGAAAGAATAAGGGCCGGCGAAATGCGGGCCTGAGGCCACAACGGGGCTAGCGCTAGTCTCTGCTGGAAAATTGGTACTCCGCCTCCTTCCCCGACTCCCGACGCCTGTTCATGACCGTTTCTTAACTTCTAACTTCTTTACTACGCACTACTCTATAAATCAACTCTTAGCTTGCTCCACACTCAGCTCAGTCCACTCTGCATGCTTAACTTTACCCTCTCACATTAGTCGAATTCTGGGGTACATTTCTGGATAATGTCACTTCCGCTTGTCACGCTCTAGCCTTGCGCTGGCAGGGTTTTTTCACGCGATACGCTCTCGTCACCGGCTTGCTCGTGTCAGCTGAGATGGACAGCCTTGTCTCTCAATTCTTACATATAGAGTCAATTGCGCCGGATTATTTGCGAGGTGATGCATGGCAGTCCATATGGAGAACTCACAGACCGACACATTCCAGTCGCCGCCGGAACGGCCGCGGGTTACCAAGCAGGCTGCATGCATCTTGTGCCACAGTAAGAAGCTGAAGTGTAATCGTGCGCCGGACCAGGTCCGGTGCGAACGGTGTACGCAGTTCCGGACGGAGTGTGTCATTCCCAACCATCCATTGGGTAGACAGAAAGGGGTTAAAAAGTAAGTTATCAACATTCACCAACCTTAGAATTGCGAGGAGGAAACTCATTTCATATAGCAAGCGAAAGGGAGTCGACAAGGCACTACATCAGATCGAGCAGGCGATCAAGAAATCTAAACATTCAACCGGGGACGAAGAAGAACTTGGCGATCCTGTGAAAGTCATTTCGCATTTACAAGACTTACTGGACAAAGCGCAAAGACAGCTCGCAAATCGAAAATCAGTTGTTCAGTCCGATTCTTCTGAGAGCAATGCAACACCCGGCATGTCCCACTCGCAACAACCCAGTGCAGCAAGACTTAGCACGGATGATGTCGCACTGGATGATGCCGAGAATCCTCTACAGTTACTTGCTCGCGCTTCAGATTTGCAATTAGTACAACCTGCGATTGCCCGGGCATCGAATTCACCCAATTCATTGTCCTCGCCCGGAACCGTACATATGAACCATCCAGTGCTAGGCGTTGACTCTTTCTTTGTCCCGATCAAGGCGAGTCTAGATATTGGACGAGAACTGGACCCTGTAGATCTCGGCTTAATCACTTTGGAGGACGCCAACAATCTTTTTGCTTTGTATGAACTCTAAATGTCCTTTCTGTAACCTGACTGACCAAGGATCCTAGTTTTTACGAGCGCTTATCACATACGCGTTGGGGCTTCGACCCCGTTATTCACACCGTATCATTTGTCCGAGCCCAGTCATCGTTTTTATTTACATCTATATTAGCTGCATCAGCATCCTTTCTGCCATCTACAGAAGCTCTTTCAAGACGACTATCGTCCCACGTCAAGATCCTAGCACAAAATGTCATTGCACGCCGTCATCGGTCCGTTGAGATTGTGCTCGCATTCATGGCAAACGTCCCCTGGATGGCCCCGGGGAGGGTACTTGGGGATGATGACACCTGCTTGTACATCTCTATGGCATTGAGTATTGCTCTAGATCTATCTTTGAACAAGGTAGCAACGTTGACGCAAACAGCCACTGGATCCCAGTTTGCCAGAGCCGATTGTATCGATGCTCGAAGAGCTTTAGCGATGGACGGATTTGAAGACGTGATGGCGACCTCGGAGTATGGTCGCAGATTGCTTCGTCGAAGAGAAAGAACCTGGATTGCTCTGTTTGTTGTCGAGAGGGGGTAAGCTACCGCTCCGACCTTAAATTTCAAGAACGGAATCTTACGACCATAGTGTATGTTTGGCTCGCGGGCGAAGCTATTCAGTACCCATTACGGCACTTTTGGAAAATTGCGACAAGTGGCACTTGGCGGACAGAGACATTGCAGACCCGCGTGATGGACAAATGAACTCTATGGCTATACTACGAAGAGACCTTGTATGTCCTTCGCTTTTTTACGGAAATGTATTGATTTATGACGATTATTAGGACGGGCTTCTACTCAAAGTTCGACGAGCATGCGATGACTATCGCAAACCGGACAATGGAATTGACATTGCTCGCTCGTAAGTATTTCATCTCCGAGCTCAAATATTGGATGGATCTGACAAGACAGAATTAAATCTATGATTGAGAGCTTCTACGATTCGTGGTTCGCGATGTGGGCTTTATCTATTAGCGAAGGTGAATGTAAGTTGTGCCCATATCAGCGAGGAATGCCGTTTGACTGATTTTTATAGCGCAATCTTTGCCACCATATGTTGAGATCTTGGTCACGCATACACGACTTTCAACATATAGTAGCGTTATGAACCATCCAACAGCCCCACCTGAAGTCCGTTCATTCTTCCGCTCGGAGGCTCTATCATCGGCACTCAACGTTATGCGCACAGCTACCCAGGGAGAGTCGCGACTCAAATCCATGCCGAACAATACCGTGATCATGATCTCCTTTGCTGCTTGTTCAGCTCTGAGTCTCGGCTTGGCAGCAACCAAGCAGAACGAGAACCAGCTGGCGCCCAGCGTCCTGAAACTTATTACAGAGACAGCCGATGTCCTAGAAAGGATAGGAGCTACTCCCCGCCACCGTAATGGTGCCTCAGTTCTGTACGGACGGTTTCTGCATGAACTTGTCGCACGTGCCCGTGGTCAACCTGATGGTTACCACACGCCGCAGCTACAGCAACAGTCTCTGACCTTACAGTCATACCGCACGCCCAGAAATTACAGCCCCAACGACTCCCGCGCATTTACACAGAGTTACTTACCACACCATCCTCCGCCGAACATGTCACCTTCTACTCAGCACATAGGGTACCCTCTAGGTCAACCATTACAATTCTCCTCCATGTCAGGAGATCAAATCGTCGATGCTGTGAATAACATCTCACTACCGATGGGAGATGCGGGGACCATGCTACCGGACTATCAAAACTTTCCTCTGAACGAGATGATGCTCTGGGAATGGTTCGATTATTCGAATACAGCCGATTTGAATTTCATGTGAAATCATATAGCCGTCTTTTCGCGCTACTGTGCAAGTAAATACCAGAAACCTTTTGAGTTTTCCAAAATATATTATACACGTGACCCGTTGATTGTTGGGACAGCCTTTAATCCGTGATTCGCATACTATGTAGAGCTATCCGAACTCGCTTTGGAGCAAACCTCGGCTGCCAGAAGTAGCTCCGGCCGAATGTCGTCACATCGGATTGTTTGCCGAGGAGAGTTGACTGTATTCCTCGACTTGCCTCTATTTTTTTTTTCCTTCTTTCGAAAAATATTTGTGTATAAATAAATCAATTCCAAAAGAATATCCATGCGCCATCTTTTTCTTCTGCCAATTTGATCTGATTATCTTGCACTTAACAGCATGGCGGCTCGTCTGCCCCGAACAATGGCCTGCCCGGCCCTCGTATTGCGTCGGCATTTGTATACTTCACTCCTCCCAACAACATCGAAAACAACATCGCACCAACGCCAAAAACCATTGAGAGCCTCACTATCTCATCGCGCATATACAACAACGTTACCACGCTATTCTGAACCCCTCGCACCCCGGATAGTCCGCGGCGAATCCAAACTCTTCTCCTCCGCTGACGACGCGGTCGCCGACCTCAAATCCGGCTCGACTATTCTCTCGGCGGGCTTTGGGTTGTGCGGTGTAGCTGAAACACTCATTCAAGCTATTTCTCGCCGCGGTCCTCAGGGTTTACATTCCCTTACAGCCGTGTCTAATAATGCGGGTGTCGCCAATGTGGGCGGATTGGCTCTGTTAGCCGATGCCGGACAGATATCGAGGCTTATCATTTCGTTTTTGGGAAATAATAAGACGCTCGAGAAGAATTATTTGACGGGCAAGATTGCGATTGAGTTGTGTCCTCAGGGCACGATTGCGGAGCGGATTCGGGCTGGTGGTGCGGGTATTCCTGCTTTCTATACACCTACCGGTGTGTCGACGCTGTTGCAGGAGGGTCAGATTCCGGTAAGATTGAGTAGTGATGGCAAGGTGTTGGAGCATGGGAAGAAGAGGGAGGTGCGTGAGTTTAAGGGGAGGAAATTTCTTATGGAGGAGGCTATTACGGGTGATGTGGCTATTTTGAGAGCGTGGAAGGCTGATGAGGCTGGTAATTGTGTATTCAGGTACATTCATGCTCTGGGAAATAGAAGATCTATAAACTGATATTAAACACAGATATACAACCAAAGCCTTTGGCCCTATCATGGCCAAGGCAGTAACCCTGACCATCGTCGAGGCTGAAGAAATCGTGCCTGTTGGATCAATTGATCCCAACGACGTCGATCTACCAGGAATATTCGTTGACCGAATTGTTCCTGCAACGGCCGAAAAGCACGTCGAAATCAAAAAGCTACGAGAAGTGGATAATGGAACATCCGCAAAGAAAGAAACACCGGAAATAGTACAGAGAAACCGAATCGCGAAACGCGCTGCTAAGGAGCTCAAAGAAGGCTACTATGTTAACCTAGGAGTTGGTATTCCTACACTTGCTACCTCATTTTTGCCCGAGGGTCGCACTGTTTGGGTGCAGAGTGAAAATGGTATCTTGGGCATGGGCCCATATCCTACCGAGAGTGAAGTGGACCCGTATGTTTGATATCCTCAAGAACCATGATTTCAGTCGACTAACTTTCGTCAAAGGGATATTATCAATGCTGGTAAAGAGACTGTCACGCTTGTACCGGGTGCCTCGACTTTTGATAGTTCCGAGTCATTCGGAATGATTCGCGGTGGCCATGTCGATGTCTCTATCCTGGGCGTACGCCATTCGACCTGCCAAAAGTAAATAATGGTACAGTGCTAATGCATGTTGCAGGCCCTCCAAGTCGCCGCCAACGGCGATCTGGCAAATTATATGATCCCGGGTAAAGTGTTCAAGGGTATGGGTGGTGCGATGGACCTAGTCTCCAATCCGAACAACACCAAAATCGTTGTTGCGACCAGCCATGTTGCGAAAGATGGGTCGTCGAAGATTGTCCAAAAATGCGGCTTGCCGTTGACAGGGGCAAAGTGCGTTAGTACGATAATTACTGACTTGGTGGGTTTCCTCTTTCCTAGCGCCGAAACATCTTGATAGTAGACGGAGAGACTAATTGGCGGCAAATATAGGCCGTGTTTGAAGTGGATCGAGAAAAGGGCGAGTTGACGCTGACGGAGTTGGCGCCTGGAGTTGATGTGGATGAGATTAGGGCTAAGACTGATGCTGAGTTTAGAGTTGCTGAGAATCTGAAGAGCATGGAGTGACTGGATTTTGGCGCACAGATAAACTGATGTTTGATGAGATATACTGACCCTGCAGTATGCACTGTACATCCATGTTACCATTGTATCAAGCGAGATAAGGGATGAGTCCAGGCCTGGCTGTACATTAATGGCCGATGTACTTTCCAAGGTTGTAAAGCCGGGTTTCGGAGAATAATAGTATGTACATAGTAGCTAAACAGTAAATACCGCAGTATCTCAACAATCAAATTGAATGACTTGCATGAATAAATCTCATTATTCATATCTAGCCTGACTTGTCATACACATATCTACTCGCTAAAGCGACTAAACAAGAGATCATCCCACCACCACCGTTCATTATTTCGTCCGATGCTCCGGCGGCGCAGACTATGTATATTGACTGGCTCAATTAATCCCTACTAGTCCGGAGGACCGGAGCAGGGCAGCAGGCAATCGATGAGCTTGCTTCTATAAGCAGTCTTTCTATCCCCTCAAGTCCTTGTACGTACAGTACCAAACCACGACGCTGACTGACTCGGCCTTTCTTCTGGCCTCCGAACCACTGCGTGTTATCCACCTTTTGTGGTCTGAGCCTTCTGTTACTCCGCAAAATCATTCTCTCCAGACAGCTTTCCCCAGAATTCTTGGTCTTCTTGGAATGTTCTTATATTCCACGTGTTTTCCATTGTCATCGTCCTTTTTTTTCTCGTCTTATCCTTGTTTCTCGAGTCGTACTACCACGTTTCTCTAGACGTGTTTCTGAAACAAAAGCTCAACAACAGCTGCCATCCCGTTTCCGACCGGGAAATCAATTAATTGATTTTCACTATGGAGAAATCTCCACAGGAGAAGTTTGAAGGCACCTTGTCGCCACCAGCGTCTTCTGAGACGGAGAAGTCGCCTGAAGTCAAGAAAATACTTTTCAAGACTGATATCAGGTATGATCATGCCCACCGATAATTGACTTCTTAACCCGGGTGGACATTCATGCTAACCAGCCACGCACAGGATATTACCCATCCTCGCCTTATTGTTTTTATGCTCTTTCCTCGACCGGACGAATGTCGGAAATGCCAAAATTGTCGGTCTGGAAGCCAACACAGGCATTACCGACCATCAATATGATATCGGATTGGCGGTTTTCTATCTGTTTTACGTGTGCAGGTAAACGCCTTGTCCGCTTCGCTTCTGGATTCCGGTAGAATACTGACTTTCGCCAAAATAGTGAATTGCCGAGTAATCTCGTACTAAAAAAGGCCTCTCCGAGAGTCTGGCTGCCATTTCTCACAATCCTTTGGGGCATAATTACCATGTGTCTTGGTTTCATTAAAGGTTTCGGCTCCTTTGTCGCTGTGCGAGCGCTACTTGGTATTGCGGAGGGAGGTCTGTTACCTGGAATGGTATGTAGTAATTCGCATGCTACTCGGTGATTGACTCATAACAAAGATCGTAGGTTTTGTATCTGTCGTCCTTCTATAAGCGATCAGATCTCGCTCTCCGCATTGGTCTGTTCTACACTGCAGCTTCTCTTTCAGGCGCCTTTGGCGGTTTGTTAGCTAGAGGGTTGATCGAGATCGGTCCTCGCGGAGGCCTCGAGGGCTGGAGATGGATCTTCATCATTGAGGGTTTATTGGTTTGTTCCCAACATACCCCGAACTTTTTGACCTTGGGCTGATGTTTCCTAGACTGTCGTATGCGGTCTTATTGCTGCTATTTTCCTGCCAAATAATCTTGTAACGGCCAGATTCCTGACTCCTATCGAACGTGAGATTGCGTTGGAAAGAATCCGTCAGGACCGTCCTTCTCAGGACAATGATGCCAAGTAAGCTGCCTGATGAAACACTGAAAGGCGTGTACTAACGAGACAAGTGTCGAGCACGAGCCCTTCAAATGGTCTGAAGTCATTCGCGGTGTTACGGACATCAAAATGTGGCTTTCGGCATCTGCTTACTTTGCAATCTTGTCGGGGTTGTACTCATTTGGTCTGTTCTTGCCTACCATCATCAAGGACTCTGGCTTCACCACGAATGCAAACAAGGTCCAGCTGTGGTCTGTCATTCCGTATGCAGTGGCTACGGTATTTACTGGTAGGCTCAATCATATCATTTCAATAGATTCACGAACACTAACCATGTCATAGTTCTCGTCGCATTCCTTTCCGACCATCTCAAACTCCGTGGCACATTGATGCTCTTCACACTCCCATTTGCCATCATCGGCTACGCCGTCATTGCAAACACCTCCAACTCCCAGGTCGGATACGGAATGACATTCCTCATGTCCACGGGCTTATATGCTAGCGTTCCATGTGTCTTGGTTTGGAACTCAAACAATTCCGCTGGTCACTACAAACGTGCAACGACATCTGCTATGCAGCTTGCGATCGCAAACTGTGGTGGATTCGTGGCTACGTTCATTTATCCCGCCAAGGATGCGGCTTCTCTTTACCATCGGGGACATACCGTAGTCCTCAGCTTACTAGTTGCTGCTTGGTTTTTGTATGCTCTTCCCACTCCAGCTGTGACACGAGATGAGTTAGCTAATGAAGATAGGATCTTATTCAATGTCCTCTACTGCCGCAAAGTTAACAAGGACAAGGCAAACGGAAAGTACGACAAGTATGTTGGATACAACGACGACCGCGACCCGAAGTTTGTGTTTATTCTGTAAGGGCGTATCATGGTCATGAGTTGGATTTATGAAATCGAGTGTTCATCTTGATGCCTGCATATTAGAGGCATACTTTCAGGTTGAACGCACCACGTGCTCTAGTTATAAACTTTGTAAAACCTTGTTAATGAAATGGCTAGACAGAGGCTGTGCTCATAGTCGACGAATCTCAGAAAGTGATCTCCAATGGACATTTAATTGATCCTTCAGGATGACTCTCGGCGTAAGCCCGAGAGGCTGAGACTCGCACGGCTGACTGGATCAGGTTAGAAGTGCCCACATCGCAATTATACTGACCTCGTTAGCTTGGATTTTAGTCTATACCTTTCATCATTTTGTAAGAGGCTGAGAAGTAACTATAAAGCTGGATCTTTTTCTCGTTATGTTTCTTCATTCCTAGTGAATTCATTCCAACCATTACCGTACGCGGACAATCTCAGCTAGGTGTCTATACGTAGCATCCTCGACGCCGACAAAAACACTCAAATTTTTAACAGTTCATCTATTTCTTTTTTACATACATTCCGGCATCAATCTAAACATGGCTTCCGAAAAATCAAACAATCCATACACTAACGGTTCTCATCAATTCGCTGAACAAAGTGACAGCTCCGACCATACTCCACTCTCCGATGATCTCAATCCAGAAGAACAACCGCCCGCATATACAAACTCCAATCCAGAATTTATAACAAGGACAGAAAAGACGCCAGTGTCAGAACCCGCACAGGAATCATCACAATCACAATCACAATCCGCACATTTCAACAAAAAACCGATAGCCATTCCCGCAGTGGACTCTTCTTTCGACTCACCCTTCATGCGCGCCTATGCGCCGGTATTGAAAGACTACAAACTACCGCAAGAAGTCTTTTTTAGTTTTTTGGACAGATTAAACAAGGCAGTCTCAAGCAGTCCGCCATTACAAGTTCTCGATGCCACGGGCGGAGTCTTGAATGCTGTTCCCATTCTCTTCCCTCTCCACTGGATCGGATCTGCTGTTAGCGGGATCGCGAAGTTGGGCAATTCGGGGGTGTCTAAGAGTCGCACAGACAGTCTTTTGAAGGATGCGAATAAAGATATTTTCGGCCCGAGAGGGTTGAAAATTGAGGTCGCGAAGTTGGCTGCTCTTGCGCATATAGCCAAGATCCCTATTCTCGACTCAAGAGGGAAAGTTAGTCGTCAAGCGCCATTATTGCAGCAATTATCAGCCGTCGAAGCTCGACCTGAAAAATTTAGCGACGCTGCGGAGGGAAATATTGAAATGGCAATGGATGCGCAGCAAAGACGTCTTCGGATTCTGCAGCCGTGGATAGCGGATCTGGAACTTGATATATTGCCCTGGACGTCGCAGTCAAAGTTGACTCGGTTTAATGCGGCGCTCAAGAAATATAATGGTACGGATGATAAAGTGTCAAAGGGGAAAAGGAGGCGGGAGAGAGACTCCAGGCAGAATTTCAGCAGTGGGAATGAGGGTCAAGACCAAGAGGAAGAGGACGATGACCCGTTTCGCAAGTGTCTCTGGCTTGTTATTCGAGAGGTTTAGCCTTGACGCAGTTCTCGGTTGATACATCTTAATCGGATTTTGTCTTTCTTACCTAATTATACGAACTGTTCAGTGTGATCATGTTTTAGCTACATACCCAATCTCGAATCAAGGTTTACTCATTTATGGATGCGGTTGTATGGACTCACAGCCAGATGTAATTGATTTCATCCTAGTATACTGAAATCAGAACAAGAAGTAAAAATGGAAGGAAAAGGAAATTTCACAATAATAGGAAGTAGAGAAAATTTGGCCAAGTTTCCATCACGACCTGCGCGTCAAAATACTTGTCAGTCCCTGCTTTGTCTGAAGTCGTTGGTGACTCCTTGAATCGTTGAATCATCTATGTCGTGTCACCTCATAAGTCACATCGATCGAGCGTTCATCCTTGAACGCCTCCTCGAAGAAGCGCACTTCTTCTTCACCGTTAATGGGAAGAGAAACATTCAGCAGTCCGTAATTGAACTCCCCCACGACCTCTAATATCGTAGGCTTCACGGAAATCTCATTGTGATAGGGTTTCATCTGCGGTTTGTTTTCTTCTGGTCCCCATCGGATTCTCAAATTTATAGTGAAAGGCGTCTCGGTTGTCATGGGCAGTCTTTCGTTATTCAAATGGGCCACCCATATTAGAAGGAAGACATCCGACGTATTGTGGCGTATGAATGTTTCTGGGAATAGCGCCAGAGCCTTGTCCGGAGAGTGCGGATCCAATGTTTTGACTTGGACTAGATGATTATTCTCGCATGTCTTCTTCAAGCTATATTCCATGGCAAAGACATAATCCTTGTCGAAGTCAATGTCAATATAGTTGAAGGGCATATCCGCATCCTTCACTTCCTTCCCTCGCGTTAATCTGAAGCCAACCTTGATATTTTCCCTGAGATCTTCGAAAAATTTCCCCCAGGGACTGGACATGACTTGAACTTCAACCATTCTAACTACCGCAGGGATACACAACATCCCCACGATAACCTGCTTTCCATCAAAATTACTTTCGACGGCATCCACCAACGGGACATCCGTGAAGTGACCGCAAAATTGTGGCGACTCCTTTTTCACGTGCGTGGCTTCCAAGTCAACACTAAACGATGTGCGTTTTGTAATGGGCTTCACGTCTTCCGCTTGCCATTGTACGATAACTGCAAAGACCCAATCTGCAGATTTGGTTTTGGACACAAAGATCTCGTGAAACGTAAATCCCATCTCAGGTTGGGCAACATTATCAAAATGGTCTTCAATCAACCGAATATGTTTTGGAAGTCTTTTATAATCCGAGCTTTGGTCTTTGAAGATAGCGAAAGGTTTGGATTCATTTGTGGTCGGACTCTGGAATTCAGGGCGCTTTTTCCCTTGCGACATTTTGAGAGCAGAGAAGCTGTCAATCTTCAGTTAGCCTGTCGGGCTTGTGTAATTGGAGATTATATCGCACGTTATATACTACATATCTAACATCAATGACTCCAAAGTCTGAGTCAAATTAGGGGTCATCGTAGAAATTACAATCATACAAGAGTCAAGTCAGATACGGTTTATCTGTGGGCTATTGGGAGGAGTACACAGAACATATTTGGGAAGACTGAAGTTCAGAGGAACTCTGTTAAAGAATATTCTAGCATGAGAGCGTGTCAATGTGATCAATTTGTGTCCTAAGGCTATGCTAATCCGCCAAGAATAAAAAGAAGTATCAAATTAAGAGATGAGAAAAATCAGCCGAAATATTGATGGGACGGCCCTATCGAATATCTCGCCAGTTGCCGCTTTGCTTGAAGTTGCTAGTGCTTTGGCATCATTGCAAGCTCTGGCGTGTCAAAACGTATTTCACCTCCACCGAAGCCATGTATGCAAACGCCTCCTCGAAGAACTGAACTTCATAGGCATCGCGGATAGGAAGTGAAAACCCAAAGAATGCAATTCTGCATCCCGCAAGTGTGTGGACCGCCCAAGGATAGAAGGCCGTAATGTCGGCGTGGTAGGGCTTTGCCATCAACTTCTCTTCTTCAGTCCCCTTTTTGATTTGCAAATCCATGGTAAATGGTGTATTGGTCGTCACTGGCCATTTGGGATCTTTGTTCTCAATTGTAACTCGAATGTAGACTTTACCGCTGACTCCCTTTCGTAGGTAGAGATCTTCGTATAATAAGAGGGACTTATCGGGAGATGATCGCTCCACCAGGTTGACTCGAATAAATCCCTGTTTGCGAGCAAATTTCCGTATGGCGTATTCTGTGGCCACGGTGTAGTGATGGTCAGTGCCAGGGTCAGAATACCTAAATGGCATGTCGTATCGGTCAAACTCCGATGCTTGCTCAATGGTGAGCCCTACCTTGAGATCCTCAGTAGGGCGATCAAACCATTTTCCTGGACAGGAGTTGGTGTATTGCACTTTGTGCCATTTGAAATCGATGAGAATACACAGGACGGCGACAAAAGCCCGAGTTCCATTGCTGACCTCGCACTCGATCACATCCATCACTCCGACATCTTTGATGGGCTTGGTAAGTTTTAGCCAGCCATCTCCGTTCTTGACTTTCACAGTCAAATCGACATTGAATAGCGTGTTCTTTGTGATTGTGTTTGTCTCCGCGGTGCCCGACAGTCGCTGTTCGACAATCGCATGAATCCAACAACAGAACGGGTTGTTGAAAAGGTAGACGCCGTAGCATTTGAACCCTGCCCGAGTTTGGGCGTCGTTCCGAGGGTGACTAGGGACTAGAGGTTCAAATTCCTTACAGACTTTCCATATCTTGCTGTGTTCAAGTAACACCTGTAGTGGATCGAAGTTGTCGTTGACGAGGACAACTTGCTTTGCTTCCGACATTGTGAGGAACGGTGATGTGTCAATGTAAGAAGAAGGTGTTGTGATCGATGGATGATGATGGCAGAGTTACAAGGTAGGGAAGAATCTATTTAACCGTTCCTCGAGCAGAACTTACTCCAGGCTTGGGAGGCATATCCAGGTAAAAGGAATCCAAAAGTGATGTAAGAGTCAATACTAGCTGGGTTATACTCGGGTACTCGCCGACTGTCAAGTCGAATGTACGGGAGATACCTAGAACTGATCAGGGGTTGAGTACATTTGCCAATAGGTTGCGCTAAAACTAAAAATAAAGAGTCATTGGACCAGCTATGATGGCGATAAACTGCAATACCACCGGGAAATTCACTCTAATTGCTATTTGTGAGGTAAACAGTGCCCCGCTTGAATGGAAGTGCCCAAGAACTCTCAGTGTATCAATCTAGGATTTTCGCTCCAAGGTGATAATCTCCAACCGAAGTGACCCTGGGTCCTTGGTTACTACTTCAAAGAACCGAGCTTCTTTCTCTGTTGATATGGGAAGGGGGATTGCCAGCAATCCGTGGACAAATCCATTCTCTTTCTTGACGTACCAAGGCTCGATGGATATCGATATGTGATAGGGAGGGACGAGGTGTGAGCTATACTTTGCTATCATTCTGAGGATTAACTTCACCTTGATAGGTGTTGCAGATGTCAATGGCTGTGGGTGGTAGTCACCATGAGCCACACACAATAGTAGGTAGTTCTCCTGGTCGCTTTTTTTATGGAACTGCCAAACTCCCGACGTCAATGTGGAAGGATTCCAAGCTTCTGTCTCCTGGGATTCACTCGGTCGATTTTCATCTGTATTCTGATGCACGGGATCTTTGATTTCTTCGTTTGATTCATACCAGCTCTTAATCGCAACACCGACCTTTAATGGCTGCTTGAGCTTCGGGAACGGATTTTGGCTTGAAATCGTCCAGCAAGGTTCGATGGGAATGCACAACAATGCTACAGAGGCTAGACTTCCATCTTCGAATTGGCACTCGATGAGATCTACTAGCGAGGCATGTTCGTATAGTTCCGTGAGTTTGTATTTTTGCCATTCTGATTTCGTACCTCCGGATTTGGTCTTAATTTTCATCAGATATTTGATTTTTATTTCAACGGTAAATAGACTGTTCTTCGTGATGGCCGCCGTGGAATTTGGATTCCGGTAGTCGATGACAGCGAAAACGAAAGTACCAAGCTCTGTTTGAGAGACAAAGACTTTGTGGCATTTGAATCCCAATGCAGCCTGATCATAAGTGTCAATATCATATTGGACCGTCTCCACGCATTTTGGCAGTCTTTCTATTTTTGTGCTGTGACTCTTCAACACTTCGAGAGCATTGGAGTCTTTTTGATCGAGCTTGACAGTAAGACAGTTGCTTTGTTCAGACATTTCGAAGTCAGTTATTCGTTCAATTTTGGGACAAGAACTCGTAGTGTACTTGTGGAAATGAGACTTGATTCATGCTATTGGGGTGATAGAAGCTTTTAAATAATTTCACTCTTCAAGTATCAGTCACTCTACCACAATCCCTGTCTGAGTGGGACAAGGACTTGGTTTCAGACGTCGGATAATTCATGAAAAAGCTTCATCATAAATAATGGATTGTACTCGTTCATTGTTAGGATCAAGGATACGACACATATCTCGGTAAATTGGGTCTTTGAACATCTTTTTGGTTGGCTTGCTCACAAACAACAAGAACTGATTGGGATTGTTTATAATTATGTGTCCCAACAAGGCTCATACCTGGATACCACGCTAGAGCATACCGATTCTGTACAAAGCATCAAATAGGAACTGGTAACTTGACCCTAACTCGCACTCCCTTTGTATCCCACTTGGGATAGGGTATGAGATAGGCATGTTTCATCTGCACATCCGACAAATCAGTTTCATATAAGTCAAAGTCAAAGCGACCAAAGATAGTTGCAATTGCCAGGTACAGCTCGGCTTGGGCGAGGCTGGACAAAAAGCATTAGTTAAACCATACAGGCTTTTAAGAGTTAAGAGTTGATACTCACTTGATACCTAAACACATCCGTGACCCTTTACCGAATGGCAAAAAGTAGTGATCCAGACCCCGATCATTGATCCATCGCTCCGGTATGAATTTGTCCGGATCTGGGTATATGTCTTTGTTCATCAAGACATCGACATTGGTCATTGAGACGGGAGTATTGCGTGGAATGATCCAATCGCCATATTTCAAATCGCTGTCCGGTGTCAGACGTGGATTTCTTGTAGTAATTCCATGGGCAAGTCGAATTCCCTCGCGGACACATCCATACAAATACGGAAGCTTTTCGAGCTCATGTAAATCGGCATTTTGAACTGTGGAAGTTGCAGAAAGTATTTCGTGTCTTAGTTTCCTGCTTACTTCAGGATTGCTGATAATGTGAAAGCTTGCCACGCTCAGGGCCCAGGAAGTAGTGATCAA
This sequence comes from Talaromyces adpressus, assembly GCA_002775195.1. Classification (NCBI taxonomy): domain Eukaryota; kingdom Fungi; phylum Ascomycota; class Eurotiomycetes; order Eurotiales; family Trichocomaceae; genus Talaromyces; species Talaromyces adpressus. Next base: position 136,297 of record NHZS01000557.1, read on the forward strand.
CCCTGCTGCCACTATCAATTGTGCCTCGTCACCCAGTCGTGCGTTAGATTTTTCCACATCAGGAAGATCACTGTTCAGCAATTCATGGAAGATTGTTGCATGTTTAGTGTCTTTGTGTAGATCGTTTGATCCCGTACGAATCTCTTCAACCGTGCGACCGAGGTCCTAGTCTAGAAGTCAGGCTAATCTGCTTAAGATTAGTACAGTTGACAAATGATGAATTGTACCTTACTGAGACCAATTACTGGCAATAACCGCGGCTCCATCTTGCTCACCAACCAGTCGGGAAGTGCGTCCAAGATAGGAAACACCATGGAAAAATGAAGAGCAAACTGGCCGGTAGTATAAATGGCCACCAAAGCATCGTGTAAGGTCTCCTGAAAATCTGGAGAGTCTAGCTGATCGTAAGACCTGGCAAATGCATATTCAGTGATGATATCTGTAGTCAAAGCCATCCAAGCTCGATTCAGGTGTAGCACGCGGCCATCGTCAACGTATGTTGATAGTTTTGTGCACAATTTGTCGACTTTTGCGCGAATCGCAGGTTGAAACTCTCTAATGCTCTTGTCTGAAAAATACGGACTAAGCGCCTTTCTGCGTTGATGATGGAGTTCATGCTGCCATGTTGAGAAGGTGTCCCTTGCATAGCCAAATCGGCCGGAGAAATAGTCATACTTGTGCCTGCGCCCATCGCGTGCGTATAAGATGTCAAAAAATTCAGGATCATTGATATGCAGCTCCGTGGGAGTGATTCGAATGATCGGTCCTAGTTGGTGTCAGAAATCTCGAACCATGCAATTAACTAAACCGGAAAGTACAAGGAGCACGGAGAGGTCAAAAAAAAAAAAACAAATGAAAGCGCTGGCATACCGTATTCATCATGCAGCTTCTGAATGTGTGCCGTAAACTGGCCCTGCTGCAGGACATCATAGTAGAATTCGTACCAATTGCTCAAGGCAGCGAGTTTAGGACCGGGGAATCGGGCCAGAGGACTCAGAAGAAGTCGTGCAACAACGAGATAAATCATGTAGCCGGCAATAATTACCAATGAAGTGACGACAAATGACAGTCCGGCCATGATTGGAAGGGTCCTAGAGTTAGTGATATGGTACAGAATGCCTTGCAACGATTAGTCTCAGGTTGGCAACTGGTATAGCTATACTGCCTTCTTTGGTTCGTTTCGGACCGAGTCGAACTTCATGATGGTTGTAGAATGAGGGGCATAGGGCCCATAGGCACGCAAAAGCTCCCGAATAAATCGCCAATGAGGAGGCCTGGTGGTCAATGGGGAGGTAACACGAGGAAGCCTGATCCCTGTCAAAAATCTACCCATTTTCGGGATGCATTGTGTTCTTATCAAGTCGGATAACTACTGGTTTTTCAACGCATAGACACCCCATTCATTCAGAATTAGTATGTGATTACTACAATTCTAATCAAGCGTACTATACATGCGGTAGTAGTATACAATACACTATACACTCTCTAAGCCGGGTACGTCGTGTTGGGTGCCGCGGTACTCAGCTTGAAATAACCTGGCTGTAGTCTCTGGAAGACTTGGAAAGGATCATACTTGGCTGACACACTCTTCAACTTATCGAAGTTGGTCGCACCGTATGATGGAATCACAGCTTGATACTGGCTAGCGTAGTTCATGTACAAGTACTCATTGTACAGGCCATTGGCTTTGGCGTATGCAATTGTTTTGCTGGTAATGGTGCCAAGGATGTTGAGGATGAGGTTGTCATCTGCAATGTCGGCCCACATGAATGAAAGGTTGAGGAGTAAGAGGTTGCCGTCAGAGGGAGAAAGACCGAGGGCATTGCCGCCGTTCTTCTGCATTTGAGTTGTCATATCGGTGGAGATGACTTGAAGTACAAGAGCAGGAAGGTAACCCGTTGCGTTGGCGGCACGGATTGCTTCAGTCTCGAAAGTTTCGACACAGTAAGCGATCATTTCCTTGGTGAAAGCAAAAGTGGCAGTCCAGTAGCTCTCGCGCAGACCATCCGGGTTGGACTGTTGGAACATGTCTGTTACCTCAGTGAGAGTGCGAACCTCCATAGTGTTCTCAAATGCTGAAATGGCGGTGAAGTTCTGGAAAATGGGTGGGTTGATGGTGGCATTTGCATATTCAAGGTCAGCTACGGCCAGAAATTGACCCTGTGCGTATGCCCAATTCATTATAACGGCCGATTTGGGGTCACTGGCAGCATTAATGCCATAGTTGTAGAAGGCATCAATGGCTTGGTTGCTGTAAGTAGAGAGATAGATCAGCGATCCACTCCAAAGTGAGCCCTGCACATGAGTGCTGAGATCGAAGCGAGTGACAATGCCGAAATTGTTCCCGCCGCCACGCAAGGCCCAATAGAGATCAGGGTAGGAGGACTGATTGACATCGATGATGATACCAGATGCAAGGACAAGCTCGTAATTGACGACGTTGTCGCAAGCCCATCCATACTCTTGAGAGAAGAACGAGATACCACCTGAATTTGTCAGTGTTTGAGATTCAAATGATGAAGATTTATTGGTTGTTCTGGAACATACCTCCCGTCGTCAACCCACCGACTCCAATGGTCGAGACTCGGCCTCCAATCACCGATAGACCGTATGGCTCAAGATAGTCGTAAACATCGACCCAAACATTACCGGCTCCAACAGAGGCGACAGTCTGGTCCCTGCTTAGGGTTATGCTATCCAACGCACCGAGGTCAATGCTAAGCCCTCCTTGAATATTGGAAGCGCCACTAAAAGCAGCATGACCACCACTTTTGACGGCAAAGGGACAAGAGAATAATTCTGCCAAGAGAACCGCCGACGATACATCAATAGCATTGGCTGGCTTGAAGATTGATTGAGGAGTAACCTGTTCCTGCTGCTGAGACCAAAATGATTCCGTCCAATTGCTGAAGCCGCTCTCACTGGAAATCAGGGTCTTGCTGGGGAAGAGTTTGACCAAGGCGGAAGACTAGGGTTTGAAGAAAGCTCATCAGTTAAGGTTCTTACTCTACATGAAAGCGCCCATGCCGCGATCAGGGCAGATTTCGACACCCTTGACAGGGATAACACGTGCTGTGCATGAGACATCACAGCGTGACTGCTACTGCATAAATGTCGCTAGTCTGAGTAGTGTCTAGACTATCAACGTAAGGGGCTGGCTAAAACCCTTTCGCGCATGGGGGCCGTTTTTTTCACTGCAAGCAATTTCTGCGCAACAACTGATAGGACGGAAAAAGCCAAAATTGATTGGACTCACCAGGAGAGAGCAGCCATTCTGCGATCGCGCAGTGATAGCGCTCGTACTGTTCAGGAGAGTAATGTTGACGCCGTTGGCCTGCAGTTGATTCAAAATGTCCGCGGTCGATTGAGCCACAACCGCCTCTGTGACGAGACTTGCTGCCACCACCAATGTTGCAACTAGATTTGCCACCCCCATCATTTTGTGGATGTTTCAAACGGAGTTCACCTTGGCGAAGAACGAATATACGTATGTAGATATAGGTGAGTTAAGGAAGAGTGCGTGGTCGAACACGAGAGTAACCAGGGCCGGAAAGAGAGGCAAACGAGGCGTTTCTCTTAGCCCCGCGGGGATTTTTAGCACAAAGAAGGAACAGAGAAAGCGACCGATGTATTTCCTCCCATTGAAGTCACCGAAAGATAGATTTACCGAGTAGAAGGGATGAAAACAACAGACAAGTCTGGAGATTTACTGAGTACAAGCGATTTTCATGGTTCTTAAGCATTTAATAGGAGTTCGTCAACAGTCAGTCCCTGAATTTAATGTACGGAGAGTCATCCTGATTAGGCATATGTCCCTAGGGTAGAGTTGTACTATGTCTACGTCCTTCTCAATTAAGGATAACGTTCGCGAGTAATGAGCAGTTACGATCCTTCCGGAGTCAAATATTTGTAAGTCACAGCGAGAGTTGGATGAACACTATGAGATTCTTAGTGTGTATCCGAAGGATCCGGATGCTGTTCTGCGGCGCCGTCAAAGCATTTACGTAGCAAGTTGCACTACTCGTTGGAGCGAAACTCAATTTACGATGGATGCGTTTATGGGCCTCTGCCCAGGTATATGTTTCTACCAAAGCTTGAATGAGAGAATTGAAATCAAGTTGAAACAATTCATTAGAGCAGCCCGTTACATCCAGGCCTAGATCTGAATCTCATATGCACGTCGTCCAGTCATGCAGTAACATGGCCAAGACAAATGTAACGATAGATGGGCCCGAGTATCCCTGGAATGTGTTACTCAGCCCGCCCTTGCGTTGCTAGGGGCACTTAACTTTTATCAATGCGACATGTCCGTGCTTGCACGGACAGTTAGGGCGTCCCCGTAGTAGCACTTCTGCCCGTGTTCGAGATGGAGTCGTTTTCTAGTGTCTATTTAAGTCTCCGGCCTACGGGTCTCGTGTTTATTTGAGACTTCTATCATAAATGGCGTTGACTAGTGAGAGCTAGTGTTATTGCGTGTCGGAAAGCCACTCATTTGAAATCCGCCGACATGAAGGAACCGAATTCAAGTTCATGAAGAATTTCGTCCGTGAACCGTTGATGCCTCCGCCTTGGGAAGTAGATAGCATCTACATTTGTGTGAGAATATTATGGAATCATGGAATTAGTGGGCTTACAGTACCTACTACCTAGAGCCCCAGATAGACACGTGCAAGATGCTTGAGTCACAGGCTAACCATATACTCTGGCTCGGTAATCAATTGCGGAATTAAGTTTTCAGTTGACGGTGGCTCGGAGCGTCCACCCGACCCATCCGAACTTTCTGGGTGCTCCATAGGCATTCATTGAGTGGTTTTCCTCCACTGATAACAGCACTCCCCCATCTGAATTCCATTTCCATAGATGTGTAGCATGCTTCGTAGCAAGTACGGATCACTTCTTGGAAACTGTCAGACCTTGCACGCCGACACGGAGCCAGAGCAACATGTCATTGTAGTGCGATTTCATGCAGCAATTGGGGTCTGATTGGGATCGGGGACACTCGATTTGATTCGCATGCAACGTTGAAGATCTAACCCCATTTTACCTGCTTAATGCGAGGATTAACTTAGGTTAAGACGGGTAAGGGCCATGATAGATCTCACAAGGGTCGATTTAAACCGAAGATGTATTATGATTGTATTCAAAGTAACTCTTCGTCAGAACTTTAGAATAATACGTAGCAGCAGTACTCCGTACTCGTTATTACCGAGAATAATCCGCGCACCAGTGACATTCAGCCACTGTCTTAATTTATGAAACTATACCGCCGCCAATGCGAAGATGTCGGCATAGTAGTTTTGGCGACGGAAATGAGTAGGCGCCTCGCCTATTCAAGCTACTCTCCAATACTAGCACGCTCTGGGCGCATATTTCGTCAGACCGGGATTCGATGGAGGGGTGGAGCAATTTCTCTTCTGCAGTCCTGGCCTTGTCCTGCAGCAACCTGACCTTGTGTCGAGTTTGTGACCGCTGACTTGGTTCTCTATTAAAAGTGCGGATTGCTGACGGGTCTGTCGGCGATCATTTGTCTTACTACTACGTATCTTGAATTCGTGGTTCACCTGGAGAGAAAAGCATATTCATGAAGGTTCTGTCTAATGGGCCCGGAAACCGTTGTGGAACTGTCAGACCATTCTCTGTTCCGAGTCAATGAAGGCCTGTCAACAAAAGCTTAATACTCAAAGCAACAAAGTTCGGAGTCAAAGTCTATTTCGCGGTTGACTGGGTGGATTTTTTTCATCGAGGCGCTGTCTTTCCTGCCTTGTGTGATGAATATTTGCGGTCCCAAGAGGATTCCATCTGCAGGATTTCAATATTCAACAGTAAGCCTGGGAGGGTTTGAAAGATAGGAGGACAATAATAGCACAGTTGAAGCCGCGGACGGTGGTGTTGGTGGTAGTGGTGGAGGGGAGGATTACCACAGCACATCGCAACACAACAAGCAACGAAAACTAGAGCAAACGGAGAAGTCTACACATATAACAAACCGGCAAAATGAGTTCAACTGCAGCGAGATTGTTGGTATCCAAGGGCCAGGTGCTTTCCACCGGCTATTCTACCATCGCCATCACCACGGTCTTCACAATTGCGCGATTCGCAGTTCGGTGGACGCAGCAGAAAGGAGAACTCCAGATTGAGGATGGCATCTGTTTATTCTCATGGGTCTCATTTCTTGTTATGGCAATATTGTATATTGTGGTGACGCCCGCCTTATATCGAGTGGACACAGCGGTATCGACAGGGCAGTTTTATCCAGAGCTCCTGAAAGATTCATTATACGTTACCGAGATCTTCTTTGCAAATACGATCATCTTTTGGATCGTCCTTTGGTCGGTCAAATTGAGCCTTTTGTTCCTCTATCGAAGGCTTTTTGTGGGGTTGCCAGATCAAATGAAATGGTGGTGGGCTGTTTTGGTCTTTACACTTCTGGTTTGTACCTTGAGCTAGCATCCTGCTCGGTCCTTTCAACTGACTGATTGATAAAAGATGTTCATTGGGTGTGTCATTTCGAACTTCACATCATGTTCCAGTATGCACGCTTGGTTTACGCCTGGTACGTATTGCAAAAATCCCGGAACGAAACCGGACAGACCTAACATATTTGATGCTAAGGTGAATGTTCCACCCACCGAGATGCCGTCGCCCAAGTCGCAAGTTTATACTTTTCCTTTGCCGTCGATGTGATTACCGATCTCATGATTATGCTTCTCCCTTGGAAATTGATATGGCTACTTCGCCTGCCATTTATGGAAAAGGTCGCACTCGGCGGTGTGTTTGGTGTCGGACTCGTATGCGTGGTTATGGCGATTGTACGAACAGTATCAGTTGGAATGGAATCGAGAAGTGACAACACACCGTCGAGTTCGTGGCTGATGCTTTGGGGTTTGATCGAGACTGCGATAGGTGAGGTTTTTTGTCACCTGTTCCCAGGCAATGAAGAGTTGGTTCTAATCCCTGTATAGCTGTCGTCGTTGGAACGCTGCCTGCATTTGCAATCTTTTTCCGTCGTCGACAACATAGCAGACGGTACGCAAGCTATCCTAATGATACTGGTGAACGGGCTCCGAGGGGGAGTTATCGCTCGGGCAGTGATCGAATCTACCACCCTGCGCAAAAGATAAAGTTGAATGCCATTAATGTTACAAGGACTTTAGAAGTGAGCTAGATCCTTCAGTTATGAATCATTATCATTCTGCTGCTGGACTCGTGCTGATGTTATCTTGACAGATTACACGAACATCGCATAGCAATGACATGGACCAGGACGAGGATCCTTTGCATAATTCGTATGAACGATAATCCAAAGACCATCGGTGTTATCGATCAATAGTATCATTGCTGATACCTGTACAAAACTAAAATCTTACGGGATATGAACACATGGGTTGTTGTNGCGCATGATATGATACCTGGCTTGGGTGGTAGCGTTCTTGTTAATAGGTAGTTTAGGCGAATACATGGCATTTACACCAATATAAAGACTGCAGTGTAAGTCTTCCCAATACCTGACGACCTTTTTGATGAGAAATGAAGGAAACCAATACCCCGTGGTGGGAATAATCTTGACACGTGGTATTAAGAACCCTAACTTGAAGTTTACTCCAGCATCTCCTGACTTACATGGTCGAAGCGATCGAGAATACAGCAAGAAATTAGTTCTGGGAGTCTTTTGTGAGCTTACAACGAAGGTCGAAGGTCGACTGGCTAGAAACAATGGGGAAGCATCTTGTGGGAGCGAGGTCTAGGTCCAACAAAGGACAACCACTCTGAACTGGTTGCTATCACGAACACACAAATACCAAAGTAAACAAATCGTCAAAACGAACAAGACAAACAGTTCACAACATAGACTGACTCTCAGATTGCATGTGACTTTGCAATTCTCTTTTCTCTCCCTCATCTTTCTCTCACCCAACTACCCCTCCAAATACGCCCATCATCGACAGTCTCCATCCGCCTCTTGAATGGCAACATCACTCACCTAGCTAAGAATCTTGGCCAGCTTCTGAGGCATGTCCCAGAAAAAGACCACCAGCAGCCAAGGCGCTATGGGTCAAAAGCTGACCTCAGGTAAGCGCGACTATTATCCCTGTTGGTCCTTCAAAATTTCTCAATGCCCTAACACTACGTCTGCACTTGTCAGAGCGCGACTCATCGAACAAGTGCTGCTACATCTGCAAGAGCACTGAAGAGTCCCTTCTCCAGTGCACCTCTTGTGGTCGATACTGTGACACCGTCTGCGCGTGGCTAGAAGACCAAGAAGTCTCGAGCACAGAAACTCCGACCGATTGGCAGTGTCCTGATTGCAAGACTGAAACTCAGCTCTCTGTTGAAATGGATGTGGATTCGTCGTCGGTATCGTCATTCGACTCTGTTCTCAAGAGCCGCTCAAACGGCAAAGCCTCGATCAAAAAGGCGTCTACCCCTCCACCTTCCAAGACCAGTGACAGGGCGACGAGGAAGTCGGAAATGACCCCAAAGGCAAATGCTAAACGTCTATTTGATACAGCCAGACCACCATCACCCCCTCTAGTCGTCATCAAGAGTTCAAAGAAGAAGTCAGAGTCAGAATCACCCACCAAGCGTCAGAAGAAATCATCGAAATCCGCCAAGACTCAACAAAAGGAAGCTTCTACGCCCTCCAAAGCACCGCAACAGGACATGGCGACACAGACAATCGGTGCTAGCGAGATGCAGTTGTCGAGTTCCAATCAGCCAGACGAGCTCCAGACGGCACTCCACACTATCCAAACTCATTTCGACCACGTTCTTTTGCTCCGTACTCGCAATGCCGAACTCACCGAAGAAGTGAAAACTCTAAAAGAACGTGCCAATACTGGAGAGGAGACATCTTGGGAGTTGAAGGAATACAATGAGAATCTCGAAGCACAGGTCAAGGAGTTGAAAGCCGAACGCGATGAGCTTGCCGAGAAGCTACGCAAAATTCGGCGCCTCTCTGGAATTGCTATGCTGGACACTGACGATGCTTAAACAGAGACTTGGTTGGGAAAGTTACGCCGCTTGGGGTATTGTGTCAGTGGTTATGATTTTACGTGTTATTGGTTGTTGGTCTTAGAAGCAGTTGGCTTACATGAAAAGGGGATTCTGTGAATGATTCGGTGCGGGAAAGATGTTTATCGAAAGATGCGAACAGATTGGAGGTAGTCTGTAATCGCAATGTTGTATTGGGAGGTGTCTGTCTGTTCGTTGAAAGCTAGCTAGTAAATCGAAAGACCTGTTAAACACAGATACATTCAACTTGATGATGAAATGTCTAACCCGTCACTTTCCTCAAGATACAAAGGTTATACTTCGCATTCAACTGAGCAACTTTCCTCCAAATATCTTGAACAGTTGCCTCCAATGCGAGATTAAAACTACTACTTCATGTTAGTGTGGCATTTAGCGCTTTAACTTATATTTGACGAATCCTGGTTTGAATTCCAATCCTTGCGCAATCTCCATTTTTCTCCAAAGAAGGCATTTTGAGAGCGGCATGACCAGCTTTCGCTAACATTCTGTTGATTTTAACGGAGGATGACTCATCTGTAAGAAGCCAACATGTCAAGAATAGTGAATTCGGTCTCGCCCATCTGCAAATTGGTTTGCATGCTTCGGAAAAGTCCTCTGCCTCAATATAGCAATGAGCTCTCAAGGACTCAAGGCTTGTACTTTTCCAGGCCATGGCTGTAGCAAAACCTCTCACGGCATATGGTAAACGTTGTCGCAAGTCAATTGCTTCAAGATCATCGTAAAAGCCGGCCATAACTCTGGCGTATGCAAAATTCCCGCACCTTCTCGGGCGTATTTTGAGACATATTAATGTTAGCGACTGTTTTCCACTTAAGTTTATTTTGAACTCCTACCTTCTATTTTCGGAACAGAGGTTTGCGCACAAAGCCGGGATTTGTAACCCACAGATTCAATTTTAGGCAAGGCTTGTATAATACGCCGTAATGGAAGTTGGCTGCGGATTAGGTTCTCGATCATGAGCCCTGTGACGAAGCTGACTGGTGATAGGACTGATCCAGATGGTGTTAGACATCATGAGTAACGCTGGAAAATACTGACTTCTTGCCAACCATTGAAACTGTTTCTCGACCAAAGACCTATAGGTAGTGCAGCAACTTTTCTGATAGCCTAGAAGTTCGTAGACTTCTAATGTCCGTTGATTTATCCCTAGTGGCGGGTTGTTATTTTTCTTGCCCGTCAAGTTGATAGAGTAGATTTTTATCTCCATTGAAACTTTCTGATTGTCAACAGATTGATCTGTTTCCCACTTGCTAAGAATCCCGAAAAGCCTCTCGAGATATAACGCAGAGGCTTTCTCATAGGTTGCCACGCGTTGAGAATTGCTCCAGGAACCGTAGCATTTCTCACAGTCATACAACTTACGCTCTATACAGAAATTAATATGCCGTATAAAATATTTGGCTCGTGAAATCTTTGAAACTTTGTAGAGGGACTCTTGGGTAAGTTCCAGGTAACGGTATAACAATCGCTCGAAAGACACCTGCCATCTGTTGCAAACCGCGGAATATGCTGCCAATCCAGTTTTGAAGCTAGGTACTGGCTTATACTTCTCTAAAATGTAGTTGTACCCCGACCCCGTCGATTTGAAGTCTAATTCTTTATAGGTCAACCATAGAATATCTTCGGGACATCATTGCCATTCACTCCGTTCGTTGATGGTCTGTGTTGGCGAATTTTTTCTAGATATTTGTAGACTGGAAAAGCTCGAAACCTGCATGTTACCCATATTCAACCCGATCTTGCGTATAGAAGTTAAAGGAAGAGTAGTGCATAAGCATTTAGGCAGTATTCCTCCTTATTTCAGACTTCTGGGTTGAAACAAGACAGGGCAGTTCAATATCAACCTGGAGAAATCATCCGATAATTCTCAAAATCTGATATTGTGTGAAAGCAAATGGTAATAGCCTATTTTTAAAATATTTGACTGCTACACTAACAATAAAGGCTTCAATATCTGGGTTATGGTATCCTGTGAATGCTATTCTCTGGACATGTGAATGACTTATATCTCCCTCTTTGAAAAGGCACATTCATCATTATTCAGCATTGCCCGGTGATTGTCGAAGGGAAGTCCCTTTCTTTGCCCCAGCACCGCCATCTACATGTAGTTAGTGCTGTTTTGAGGGTATATATTCGCTACACAGCACATAGCAAGGAATTTTTTTGTCATCCTACAAGAACAGATAGAGAGTCACAGTCAATATGAGCTATTTGAGCTTCAAGATTGATTATTATACAGAATACAATAGGCGCTTTACTAGATGCTCATGACTTGAGATCTTGTTGTGAATGGAAAGCTCTAGTATCAAAATAATCTTGTTGGTGTTGAATCGCCATGGCGATACCAAAACACCAAAACAGTGCTGCTGCTCTGAGTCAACAAACTTTTCTCTTTCCACTCTTTTTTTCTTCTGTGATTCTTGTCTCTTCTGGTATCCCCCTCTTTTTTGACTATCTTCATTCACACCTCTACCCACCCACAAACAGCATTCCATCTCTCTTCAAGCTACCGGAGCGTGGTGGATATCTAAAAAGTCCAATCTCAGGAGGACACTCGACAGCAGTAAGTCTTTGACTTTGACTCGTAGCTCAAGCTCGTCACGTCCATAATCTTGAGAGACTAACTCCCAAGACAGACTTCTCGCAGATTACACAGTCGGCAGAGTACCAGCAGTCAGCAACGTCGACGAGATGCCTGCCAAGAAGATACCATTGCACTATTTCGACAACACCCACCAGCTGAAAAGCACGGTGATGTGTTTGACGCTCAAATTCGATGACGTGCTTGATGCAGACATGCTCCACGAGTCTCTGATCAAGTTGATTAAAAACGACCACTGGAGAAAGATTGGCGGTCAACTACGTATCGGTGTAAGTATTTCTTCCCACCTACATATGTTTGGAAAAGCTGACGCGTGTCCACGACGACCGACAGCTGCAGGGTCGCCCTGTTGTCCATGTCTTCAGCTTAAGTGAAATCCAAAAGGGCGAGTCGGTGGTCAAGTTTAGCAAAGTCCACCACGATATGTCCATGGCCGATCATCCAGTGGCTTCGAAATTGCACCAGGGCACGTATTATCCATCCGCACAGCCCGGTGTCGAACAGTTCAGGTCACTCACAGGCCCCAATGCTCGTCCGACTTCCTTCGAAGACTATCTCAGCCGCTACTTGCCTCAGATATTTCTCCATATCGTGACATTCTCTAACGGCACGCTCATGTCACTGACCTGGCCACACACCATGAGTGATATTTCTGGATGGGGGCATATATTCAGAGCTTGGTCGGCCATGTTGGCTGGTAAACGTTGGAACGCCGTTCCCCATCTGGAGGGTTACGACACCGATGTTCTGGAATACTTCGGCAGAACTCGTCTGGCTGAGCGTTCACTGATCGCGCCCATTGACCGTAAATTCTCTTCCAAAGTCGGTACATTTGCACGCCGAGTCGAACATGCTGTTCAAACATCGCAAATGGAATCCCGCTTGCTCTGCCTCCCTCGTGAGACCCTCGACATGCTTGAAGAGAAGACGACGCATGACATGATCCTCAACCATTGGGTCACCGAGATGGACGTTATCAAAGAGTACTTGGTTTCTATCGCTTGTGCACAGATAGGCTCCTCAGACCGAAATGTCGTTATCCATGGCTCGCTAGATCTTCGTCGTCATTATCCAACACTTGCCATGAAGCCAGGCGTGTACATCCAGAATGCGACGCTGCCTTATGTGGCTCTTGTGCCTCTAAAGACGGTTGCCGAAGATTCATTTGGACAGACAGCAGTCGCGATCCACAGAGCTTACGAACTCCAGAGACCTGTCCAGCAACTGATCGCCACTGCGCAACTGCTCCGGACTTCGAATATGCGTGACGAACTCCCTGTCCTCGGTGACAAAGATGGTCATCATGTCTATTTCGTTGAATGGCCTAATGTCCGCTTCCACACGGCCATTGACTTTCGTCCAGCAGTAGTCCCTCCTCCGGGGGAAGCGACAACTGGAAATGTGCCAAACAGGAAGGGAGTCGGTCGGCCAAGCTATTTCCATTCCGACGTTTTGAGCAAGAGCGCTTTGCACGACAAGGACGTGTTCTGTCTCTACGGCAAGGACAACGAGGGAAATTACTGGGTTGGAGCTGTTTTGCATAAGAAAGCTATGAAGAATTTCGACAACAAGTTTGCCGTCCCTGAAGCAGGAAATGGCACCAATTGATCTGTGCATGTAGACCCCATCATTTCGATTTCAGAGGCACTTCGACCTGTTTTTTTCTTACTGGATTGAATTGAATTGACATTGATATTTGACGGGCACCAGAAGCTCTGACTCTTTGTAGCCATTATCCCCCGCAGCCCTAGCCCTAGCCCTAACACGTGCCCACGGCCAACCCAAGGCCGCAGATGTAAGGCAGTATGATTGGCTATCGCGAAAACAAGCATTTTGAGCCTGAAGACTAAGCTTTACGGGTGTCCAGGGTCTGCACATCTGTCCGAGCACACGTAGAAGTACGTGGCAAGACAGTACCGAATGAGACGAGTAACATTTGATTCCTCCAAGATCGGATGAAACCCCTCTCAGTTTGTCAAAGGCACACTCGCAAACGCACAAGATGGAAATGGCGAGAATTTATCCGGCCGAGACGAGTGAGTGCCTGCCGTGCCTGCCGTGCCTGCCGAATCAGGTATCCACCTTCCGGGCCGATTTACCTTCCTCTCGTCATCGCAACTCCCTCTTCTCCGGACAAGCTGACACTCTATCGGCTCCCCCGGCGTCCTGGCTGCTCCACCTCTCTCGTCTTCTCACTGGCGCCTTGCCTCTTCTTCTCCGCTTCGCAGTTCGTATTATTCATGTGTACAGTAAATTTATAGCGAGGTGCGGTGCAGATTAAGAGAAAAAAAGCGAGGCTAGCCGGGGAGAAGACCGTACCAACACAGCGAACCGACTCGTTATATCCGGACGTGAATCCCTTTCGCTTCTTTCCTCCCTTCCTATTTTTCACCTCGCGTTTCTCGGTCGGATTGCATAGATTACATACTCATCGCACGCGTGGGAAAGCAACGATGGCGCGATTCATGGGCTTTCGTGGCCACCGGCTGAATATAGCAACCATCTTGTTGGTTGTGCTACCAGCGTACATGTGTTTTGGGTACAATCTAGCTGTTGCTGGAGGATTGCTTACGATGCCGTCGTTTATTACTCAGTTTCCGAAGATGGACACTGTCAATAACTCGAGCAAGTTCAATTCCAATATCCAAGGTATGCACATAGACCATGTTTTCTCAAGACTCGTACTAATCCGAGACCGCCTTTCAGGCACCGTTGTCGCATTATTTACCGTCGGAGGTATGCTCGGAGCGTTGTCCACCATCTTCGTGGGAGACATGCTAGGTCGACGAAAAGTCATATTCATCGCATCAGCATTAGTTATTATCGGCTCGCTTCTCATGTCGTCCTCATACTCTTTGGGCCAATTCATCGTGGCTAGATTGGTACAAGGACTCGGAACTGGAGCTACAACTGCGACTGTGCCGGTATGGCAGTCAGAAATCTCAGGATCATCACATCGTGGGTCCCACGTCGTTACTGAGGGTCTGTTCGTGTCTGTGGGAATTGCAGTCTCCCTCTGGATTGATCTAGGATTTTCTTTCATCGATACCAGCTCGGTCGCATGGCGCTTGCCACTGATTTTGCAAACCTCGCTCGCCATCTTAGCCATGATTTTCATCCTCCAACTACCCGAGTCACCTCGTTGGCTGCTCGGTAAAGGCCGTGTTGACGAAGCGCGAGAAATCCTGACTATCCTCCGTGATGTTGACCCAGAAGACGAGAAAGTGCGTGCCGAAATCGCCGATGTGCAGAGATCGCTCGAACTAGTGCAACACGCCAGCCGGTTGGACCTTTTTAAAATGGGAGACAAGCGTAACGCACACCGACTCGCACTCGGAATGACCGGCCAGTCATTTGGACAGCTTTGTGGTATCAACTCTCTCACTTTCTATGCGACTGTCATTTTCGACCAGCGTCTGCATATGGGAGGTACAGACTCCCGCATTCTGAGTGGTGGAATGGTTACAATTCAGATTATCGGCGCTCTCTCCGCTATCTTAACCATTGACCGTTGGGGTCGTCGTCCTCTTATGCTTACTAGTGCGACTGGTATGTGTATAGCTATGGCTGTGCTTGCCGGCACAAGCTCGACGACCGGCAATCATGCGGCTCTTATTGTTGCTGTCGTAGCTCTTTTTGCCTTCAACCTGTTCTATCCATTTGGTTTCCTTGGTCTGCCTTTTCTTTATTCTACAGAGGTAGCACCTCCACATCTTCGCGCAAAGATTAGTGGTATCTCCAACTGCATGACTTGGTTGTTCAATTTCGTCGTTGTCGAGGTCACTCCGACCGGTTTCCAGACGATCGGTTATAAATATTATATCATCTGGGCAGTTATCAACTTTGCTATCGTGGCAACGGTCTACTTCTTTTTCCCTGAGACTAATGCACGGTCATTGGAAGAGATGGACGAGATTTTCATGGAGTCGCGCACTATTTTCGATGCTCCCAGAATTGCGAAGCATTTGCCTAGGAAGATGGCTCCAAACGATGACTTTGATGATGAGGCTAAGGACTAAATTGAGCTACAAATGAAATGAAGGCTATGCGATTATAGGGGACGAAGAATATTAGGCGCATGCGTTGTAACGATGTATATATTAAGGTTTATCGTTAGATACCCTCAAGTTTATTGCCCTATGGCCGCGACTTTTTACAGGTACTTTGAAATGCATACAAGTATCATCTTGATGATCTTTCGTTTATGCTTATTGTCAACGGACAGAAAAGGACCATGAGCAACTCTATAAACACCTTAACTCTCATTTTCAGATACTTAAGAACTCAGCCATTGCATCCATCTATGTAGGCAATCATGATTGAGGTCGAGTCGAGGATCTATAAACTCCACACCATCTCAACGTAACCTTGTTACGTATCGACTGTCATTCTACTCGCGATCATCACCAGAAGCAGTTCCAAATGCCGGAACGACCAGTTCAGTGTGAGTCGGCATCTCTCAAAGCCTCCTCACGCTCAACCTTTAAATCTCCCTTGGTCACTCCAATCTCCTTGATGACCAACCAAGCAGGGAAGAGCGCAAAAGCCCAGAGGCCAAAGTTTAGGTAGATGTCGCCGACGGCGCCCATGATTGAGACGCTGGAGAGGCCGTACTATCGTCTTCGGTCAGTTTTGTTTTCTTGCTGTTGGTTGAGGGTTAGAAGGGGGAGGGACTTACGCTGACAGCCTGGGCAGCGGATTCTGTGCCACGAAGAAGGCCCGCGATGCGGATGACTTCCTGCTCGTCTTTGGCCAGATTACCGATGACAAAGTATCTGCCCGACTCACGTTAGCACTATCCATCACACAGAAAACATGATGAGATGACCTACAGGTACAAGTAGTTAACCTGAAAGCCAATAACCCAGAACAAAAATAAGGCGAAACCCGAGCCGAATCCAGAATCAGTCCAGTCATACACTGGATTAGTACGATGGTATCGCGTGACTAGTACAGTGCCCCATATCCACCATGCTCCCTGCAAGCCCAACACAACGGCAAATGAAGTCCTAGCTCGAGTCTTGAGTGAGATTTTTCTGGTGTCGAGGTACGCGCCGAGTAAGTTTCCACCGATAAGTGCAACGATACCAGACAAGAACGACCCCAATGCGCGAGCTCGTACCGAGAACCAGAGGCCCTGGTACGTGAACATGACAGCCTCGCTATACACAGCCTGACAGATCAGTGGGACAATTAGCAAAAAGTCACGACTGATGAATAGCTTGACGACTTCTTTCAACTCCGTGGTCCAACTTTGCTCAAATATCCTCAATCGGACAGGTAGGCCATCCGTTCGTTGGACCTTTTTCGGTGGAGAGAGGAGTAATCCCACAAACGGCGCAAGGGCCTGCAGGGCAATGAACAACTCGAACACGGTATACGACACTTTTCCGGCATTGCTGTCATTTGCATTGATGCCCAGATTCACGGCTCCTCCGAGGATCTGTCCGGACACCCTGAAACTAAGCCAGAACCCCAGGAATCGGCCCTGGTTATACGGCTCTGGGTACGCAAGCGCAATAGCTGCTTCGGCCATCCAGAAAATCCCTGCCGATAAGCCGCACAGCGCCGCACCAAAGAGAACAAGCCAATCCGTGCCGTATCTGTTATGCGTATACAAACCCGCTGCAAAGGGCGCATACCCCACCGTGCCCAGGATAAAGGTCCATTTAATACCGATATATTTCACAATGACCGTCCCGAAGAAACAGGATAACACCATGAGGCAGAAGGTTAGCGCATTGGCTGCGTTGACGAGGTAGGGTTTCTCGTCGCCGCCGCCGCCGAGGGAGTTCATGGCTCCCCAGATTCCGGGTGCAAGGAAATTGCAGATTCCGAGGATGAGGGCGTTGTAGAATGTAGAGTGGAACCATTTTACTTCGTCCATTAGTACTAATTTTGGATGTGCAGAAAGTGGGAAGTTCTGGGGGCGGTTGACTTAGTACCTGGGTATTTTTGCGTCTGCTTGGAGCGGGCAGCTATCTCTTCATCGATGGGGTGAGATGTTGTTGCGACTACTGTTTCTTTATCACTAGGCGCTGGCCCGGAGATATCTTCTTTGTCTGCCATTGTACAGTAGTTGGGCTGCTCTATACAAGCTTGAAAAGCCGAGATGCTGATTCTCAAATCTGACAGACGACAGTGCAGAAGACATTATACTTATATACCCATGCTAATCCTATAAACAAATCGCAATCGCACTCGGCGTTTGAAAATCCACGTACAAAGTCAGATTAGTGGATAATTAGTCGTGGCATTGCGTGCTTTCTTCCAAGTACGTAGTAGGGTTGCTGCCGATTCCGGCAATTGTAGGGCTATCAACAGAATACACATGCCTTTTTCAGTACCTTTTAGTCGGCAGCCCAAGACGATCACGAATCTTAATAGATTATGCGACAAAGATAAGACGATGATTTTTCCTCGGTCTGGCAGGTTTTGAGAGGATGGTATTGGTGTCATATAAAGAGAGGATAGCATCATCTATCGCACATCTGGGGTGCCGATGGCGTGATGTCTCTCCTCTTTTTCTGTCTTGCCTCTCATTTGATCTTCTGGCTCTATCTTTTCGCGCTTTCTGTTCTCTTCTTGAGTTCTATCTGTAGAGTCGCCATGAGATAATTTTTTCTGGCTAATAGTTGAGGGTAAGGATTTGGTTTGAGGATCAAATGATTTAGGTACGCTCGTAGTACCTAATGTAGATTAGCCCATTTGTTTGCTAGATACCACAAAATAACAAATTATACGTAGTAAATTTCCTCAAACCCAAGAAAACCAACTAGAGCAATTAAAGGCAACTAAACTAGTCAATAATAATAACATTCTTCCCTATCGACTTCCCCGCCAAGTAGTCCTACGTCATCTCCTCCGTCTGGTCCGTCTTCTACTCTTTAACCGCTACATGCAACTTGTTCTCATGAAAGCGCCGAATAAATTCTTGTCCCTCAGAATCCGCTACCAACGAGCTTACAAGTTTAATATCCTTGAACACAAACGCGCCTTGGAATTTGCACGGCAATCCCATGCTCCGGTTGCCCTAGCAGGGTCATCGTGCCGTGTTTGCGCGTTAGGTCTGTTGCAAGTTTCAGAGGTCCGTGTCATCTGGGAGTTTCATTTCGAAACGAGACTTTCTAGACAATATTATCAGCGACAGGAAATCATCAAAGACTGGAGATTTTGATTTACGCAACAATGTATTCGGACCATCCCCCGTCGACCGTGATACCCTTTCATCTGTGGCGCATGTCAATAGATTCATCAGCATCAGGTCAGGTTACAGAGTAAAAATTGAGTATTGAAGTAGGTTTATTCTTGCTCATGCTCGAATCCGGCTGCGGATATCACCTTGGACAAACTAGCGATACAAGATAATCCACTACAGTCGTCAATAAAACATGCTGGTTGTATCATGAATTAATCATGGTGACCCGTCAGAATCGGAGTCTCTACTCATCCACAGCGAAGCGGTCCAAGAATTTGAATGTGGCAAGGTCCTCCGTTAGCTGCTTGACAAAGTCGTCACTGACGGAATCACCAGTAACCACACCACTGCGATCAGTACTGATATCCACCGACGAAAGAGCTGCACTGGCGCCACCCACTGCTCCAACCGGCTTACCAAAGCGGAAGGCATCGACCAAAATCTGACTAGGACGGCCTGCCGGATAAAGTGTTGTGTTGGCTTCGGCAGTAAAGGTTTGGGGTCCAAAGAGACCTTCAGCCCCTGAGCTGACAATAACAGCATCGAAGTTCGTTGCGTCTGATCCAGAGTATGTAGCTGACACGTTCGAAGTAAGATGCTCGGCGACGATAACGACGTCCACATTCGAGTCCGCTAGGCTTTGTGCCAATGCTTGTCCCTCGGCAATGCTGCTTTCATCGCTCACCGAAGCAAGGACTCCGACCTTGAGACCGTCAAGCTTTTTCAACGGAGTACCGAATGTTCCGACATTAGACGTCTTATTGCTGTGGTAGTATGTAGAGTCGGGTTCGGGCGCGGAAACCCCAATTGCAGAAGCCACAAGTGTTGCCAACGTATTGTTTACGCGATTTATCTGTGTGATGAAATTGCTTTTAACATCCTCGCTCTTTACATTGGACAACTCGAAACGCAAAGCATTGATCACAAATTGTTGTTCGGTAGCCGTCAAGGAGTTGTAAAACAAGCCAGGCTGAGACCACACGTCGGCAAATGTTGGGCTAGTAGCGCGAACAAGGTGTCCGTCTGCGGAGCGCCCAGGGGCGGTAAAGAAGCCATTTCCTACAGTCTCGTTGGCTTGTCGAGGAGAGCCATTATTCAAGGTGTTGGGTGAATATGCTGCTTGGTTCAAAGGAATAAACATTTGGGCGAATCCATCGCGGTTGTTGTTGTGGATAGGGACACGAGGACGATTGATTGGGATTTGTTCAAAGTTGGGACCACCGTTGCGATTCAGCTGAGTGTCGAGGTAGGAGAATAAACGACCTTGGAGAAGAGGATCCTCGGTAAAGTCGATACCACGAACAATGTGGCCAGGTTGGAACTATCCACGTTAGTAGGAAACGACTTGAGTACCGGAAGGTCGGCTTACCATGACTTGCTCTGTCTCGGCAAAGTAGTTCAATGGATTACGGTTGAGTTGCATTTTTCCGAGTGGAGTAATTGGAACTTCTTCTACCGGCAGAATCTTGGTTGGATCCAACAAGTCAAATCCGTAGCTTAAGGCATCCGACTCATCAATGATTTGCACGCCGAACTGTTCGCGTTAGTCGAATACTTCCTCATATATTCGACAGTACATACCTCCCACTCTGGATAACGGCCGGCCTCAATGCTATCATACAGATCCTGTCTCATAAAGTCCGCATTTTTGCCAGCAGTGGCCTGAGCTTCCTCCCAGACCAGACTGGCTCGGCCCTGTAGTGATGTCCAGTGAAATTTGACCAACTTGGACGAGCCATCTTCAGTCACGAACCGATAGGTGTGGACGCCGAATCCGTCAACATGACGGAAAGACCGTGGGATGCCATGGCCTGCCATTGCCCAGAAGAGGGTATGCAGAGTGCTTGGCTGTTGACCAAAGAAGTCATAGGCCGTGTCGTGTGCAGTAGCAGCCTGTGGGATTTCATTGGCTGGCTGTGGCTTGACACTATGGATGAGATCTGGGAATAGGATAGCATCTTGGATGAAGAAGACAGGAATGTTGTTTCCAACAATGTCTGTTGAAGTCAGTTACATCTATGGACAAGTCAAAGAGAAAGCCTACCATAGTTTCCCTCGTCAGTATAGAAGCGAGTAGCAAATCCGTGAACATCACGAGCGGTGTCGGCACTTCCTCGGCTGCCTGCAACAGTCGAGAAGCGGACAAATGTGGGCGTTTCCTTTCCAGCAGCTCCCAAGAATGAAGCAGCAGTGATGTTGGACCAGTCGGCATATGAAGTGAATACACCATGAGCACCTGCACCTCGAGCGTGCACGGCACGTTCTGGGACCTGGGCATGTCAGAACTACCCCTGAAGTACGTGATAGAATGGATAACCTACACGCTCATGATCGAAATGCTGGATTTTCTGACGGAAGATGAAATCTTCCAAGAGGGTCGATCCACGAATGCCGGCCTTCAAACTGTTTTGATCCTCGATCGGACCGCCTACATCGGTGGTGAGATAGGCATCCTTGTCGTTGAGGTAGAACTCGGACAGAAAGGCTTCAGTTTCGGAGGAAGCATTTGAATCGTCACGCTTTCCGTGATGATGAGGATTTGCAACACTACCAGCTGGGATTTCGCCAGTCAGCATTGGGCATGCAGCCGAAGCCGCCGCAGTGAGACCGGCGAAGGTGCCGAGGGAGTATAATCCTCGCATCTTGCTGGTACCTCAAGGCCTTTTGATTAAAGAGAGGCCGATAGGTTGAAAAATGAAGCAGAGAAAAATGCAGTATAAAACATGCGGCAATGATGCATGCGTTGTATGTACGACGCGAGTAAGAGAATGGAATGTGCGTGCGAGAGAGAGGACGAGAAGAAGAAATAGTTCTTCTTGTCGCGGTCCCGTGATTCGAGTCGCACGCAGGAAGGACCTCACTGGCGAGAAAACAGGAAGGTGCGGCCTTCCTCATATGGCATATCGTCCGGAAGGAAAGAACGCCAACAGATGCAATTGCCTCAAATGTTTTGCTGATTCATCTGTCTAAAATCTCACCTTCTGGACTCGGGGCTGAGTTTCTATTTCCGACGGGCAATCGACAGGGTTCGTCAGCGCTTTTCCCTTTTTCGGCGAAATGTTTCCGTAATCATCTTTTATCGACTGACTGATCTGCCCGAAAACTGATCTGCACGGGTCTAGTACTATGTACGGGCTGCACAGCTGAGCAATTCCCTCGGTGCGATAGGTCGTCTGTTTGGTGAATAACCCACAAACAGGCTGCGAGGGCAATTCATAATTCGAGATATTTGTTTATTCGCTCAATTGAAAGCATAATTTCCTCGATTAGACCTTCGGCGTGTCCCCGCTTTTCAGTTGTCGATCATTGATCATACGATTGTTCGTTGGTCAATTGAGGAACAGTTGCTTAAACCCGGCAGGCACTCGGTGAGATGCAGCACGTATCCTTGCAGACGTGCCGCAATTACGGAACATCGGAAGAGCTGGATCGTTGTGATTGCTTTACGATTATAGGACTGTTGAATCTGAGAGCAACAATTTAATCATACGATTTGAAATCATTTGTGTATCTACATGGATCTGATCGTACTTAGGTAATCTCGAATGGCCTGGAATGAGCACTCCGGAACATAAACGAGTCGAAATACAATAGTATGATGCCCAGATGGACACCGCCAAATCATGGTCTATTGTGATGTATAATCCAAAATTCTAGACCGAAACGTAACACAGTCTAGAACAATATGCCGACTTTACCGTAACTAACACTGAATGTTACGTAGTAACTGTGCGCCGTGCCCAATCCTTATTATAAGCTTAAATAGCTTTAAATAGCCTCTAGTCAACACTGTAATCTCGTCTATGCTCAGATCAAGTCAACTGGTCTGATCAGCAACATCGCTCGTGTTTTCGGCTTACTTGCAGGCTTGGCTTTGCTGGGCGTCCGGTCGAACTTCGTGCGTAGTCCATGTATGTAGGCCTATGTAGTTGATGTTTTCTGGAGCTGGAGTCTGGACTACATATGTACGTAGTAGCTGAATGTGACATGCATGTTAAAAATAGTGCCTTAAATCCTTGTTATACTGTGTAGGTAGCAGAGTTAAATATAGCACTAACTCGCGCCAGGTGCTCATCAAACGATCGGGCATCAATGCCATCGAACAAATTGTCGGTACACGTTTATTCCTCGGACTTTGATTTTCTCTCATCATACATAGTATGTGACGTGCCTTCAGACCATGCAAAAGAATTTAGGCTGTCAAGCACCATCTTCCTCTGATTGAAGATTGGCGACTGGTGTTAGGGTTGCTTCCGCTCTAACCCTAAGGCCCCTCCAATATCCCGGTCGGTTTCCTCTCCATTGTTATGTTGTGTCGAAATTTGCACAATCATCGCGACCGAGATTGGTAGCCTTTTCTGCGCTGTTGGCTGCTCTTCTTTCGAATATCCGGCAAAATTCAATGGTTTCTGTATGGCATCCATCTGAACGTTCGTTCTACCCGTCGAACTAATTAGCCGAGATTTTAACCTACCACCTGCATGCCAAGCACTGCAATCCAGAATATTCTCCGCATACACTTCTGTACAGTGTAAGCATGCTTCAAATATAGTTCTTGCTATGTACAAACAGATGTACTTTGCAGGGCGCACAGGCAGGGCGCAAGGCGCGCTTAGTGATTTAAACCCTTTCCTGAGCACGTGCTAGCAATCCTTTCCGGGCAATGGGCACTGCTGACCACACAGACTTTTGTCACTTTTCCCATCTGTTTGCACTATGTCTACTTAGCCAACCATGTCCATTTTTCCTTTTTCTGGCTTGTATGTGCCAGATTGGCGGAGAAATCCGGGGTACATGGCAAGGCATCCCCAGGCCATCCACCTGCCCCAAAGGACCAAAGTGTGTCAGACCCTAGTGACGTCACGGCAATCCAGCCAATCAGAAGCCAGAACGGCTTGCACGAGGGGCGGGGGCCCACCTGCCTCATTGGAATCGGTGAATGAAACCGTCGCAGAAAGCAAAAAGCCTCAACGTCCGGTCTGTTCGTCATTTCCCCTCCCATTATTCATGCTACTGCTGGTTTGCCGTCATTGTTGCCTTTGAGGCCTTTCTGTGCTTTTTCTTTCTCTGTCTTAGGAATATGCCTATCTAATATCTCTTATTCTAGAGGATTGAAAATTTTGCACTTGGAGACTCGCACCTTTTCAGTGGTCAGCATGGGTGAGACTTTGAAGATGATGTGATTGTCAGTGCACGCGTCTAGGAGACCTACAACACCTCCTCTTTGAACAGCACTCTACACGGCAATTCTACACGACAACCTTAAGAACACACTCTTCACTTTAAACCTCAGCAAGAAAAATGCCAGGCCTTTCTGACACGTCGTCCGGTCTGACAAGACAATGCTCCCACTCCAACGACACCGCTGCGCTGAGCCCGTCCTCGGCGCCATCAACCCACAAAGCCTTCTCATTTATTCGCTCGTCGTCCTTCTCCTTCAGCAAGTCGCGCTCTTTCACCGAACCACCTCCCATTCCTGAAAGCGACAAGGAACCTATTTTCGACGAAATCCGCGACTGCGACGAGGCGCCGTACCCTATCCCACCACAAATGCGAAAGATGTCCGCACCTGGTCCGATCGATATCAAGAGACATAAGGCCGAATACAAGAGCTTCAATGGGAACAGCAGCCATAACTGCTCCACCTCGACGATTCTGTCGGCCTCTGTTCCAGCAGAATTGCCAAGCACGCCCTGTAGCGCGGTGCCGATGCCAGTGCCACCACACAAGCACAAATGGCTCAATAAACTCGATCCACGTTTCAATGCCAAATTGATGGAAGAAAAGCAAAAGACCATTGCGCGTCAGGAACGCGAGCGCAAGAAGAAGAAAGAGGACGAGGAGATGATTGGGGAGTTGCTACACGGTTGGGCGAAGTAGTCTCCCTCTTTCTATGATGAATTTTTCTTTACTCTCAAAGGTGGCTTTTTTCTTCGTGTTTGAGTGATTTTTCTGCAAATATTCGATTCGATGATTTTCTTTCCCTTCTTCTCTTTGCTTTTTCTGCCCCACACCTTTTTTCTCGTTTCTTTTTTTTTGGCTTGTTTGAGTCTTATTGCGATGATATCCCAGTTTCGAGAGCATTTTAAGTTGTATCACTTTTCCTACATTCATACAAATTGTATGTACTATTCAAACTTGCCTGTGATACCTGCCTGGAATCCTAGTGGTTCTTGACAGCAAGTAAATAGCGGTTTACAATCAATCAGTCACCAGTCGTTCCGAGCTGCATGCCTAGGTCTTCAGGCTTGATTTGTGGGGTACTAATATGTAGATGCTACCAGCATACCCGTACTCCATGTCGATATCTTCTTGATACCCACGACCAAGCTATGTGATTACAGCAACGTCAAACTCCCACTCAAAGGCAAATCACGACTACTCCATCCAGCCAACACACCAAGAGTTCCCGATGGAATCACCCATTCCTGATGCACCACATCCCACGACGAAACATCCATACGCCTCAGATTAAATGTCAGCGTAACTGACTGACCCGCTTTCAAGTCGTCGGTCCTACCAAACCCCCGAAGTGCTTTTACCGGAGTCGGCAGTCCACCATTCGTCTGAGATGAAGGGAACGAGAGATAAACCTGCGGCACGGCACGACCTGCGACTTTGCCTGTGTTCTGAATTGTGACTTGTACACTGGCAAGCACGGTGTACAGATCTGGATTCCCTCCTGGCGGCGCAATAGGCCCATTAAGAGCGCGGGGAGTCGCCGATACCGCGCCACTGGTGACATTCGTCGAAATCAATAAATTCGATATCGAGAAATTGGTGTACGACAATCCGTATCCAAACTCATACCGCGGCGTGATGTTATTATAATCGAAATGACGATAATCGATCATCAGGCCCTCAGTAAAGTTCGACTGCCATATATTCGCGTCACTGTTGTCGATGTCCGTGAAATTGGCGATGGGCGTGTTGTAATCGCTCTCGTTGTACGCGATTGTGTAGGGCAATTTGCCAGATGGATTGACATCGCCAAACAACACGTCAACGATGGAGTTGCCGGCTTGTTCGCCGGGGAGATGCGCGGCAATTATTCCGGTAATATTGGCGTTGTCCGCCCAGGGAAGGAGGTTTGCGCCGACGGAGTGCAGGATGACGACTGTGCTGGGACAGCCGCCGTAGCTGGTGACGGCTTCGACGAGAGCGGTGGAGTTGTCGTCTGCTATTAACGTGGTGCGGTCGTAGCCTTCTGTTGCGTAGGATTTGAGGAATACGATACATACATCGGCGGTAGGGTAGACGGTGTCCAATATACTTGAAGCATCTTGTGTGAGGAGGGTATTATCCGTGACATATTGCACCAAGGCTTGAGGGTTTCGGTATTTGATTGCTTCTAGGGGTGCGACGAGATTCGTGAAGCGACCTGTTCCTGATCCACCGCCAACAGCTAGGACTCCGTTAGTGTTTGATGGATCGTACGGTCCGCCGGATAGGTCGGCTGCATCGTTGCCAAAGACCGAGATGCGTTTTATGCTTTTCGATAAGGGGAGAGTGTTGTCTACGTTTTTGAGAAGGACGGCACTGGCACTGCCTATCTCTCGAATCAGGTCGCGATGATTGCCTCTAACGTCACGATTAATATCTGACAGATTCCCCGTATTGAAAGAATACGAGAAAGAAGGCAAATCGTCCCCAAACAACCCATACGACAACTGCGCCGTATCAAGATCGATGGTCGGATAATCCTCCGAATCCTGATTGAGATAATAATACGGCGTCAGGATGCGCTTCACCATATCATCGAGTCTCGACTCTGGGAGACTGCCATTGTTGATCATCGTGGTTAGATTGTTCCCAAAATACGAGTTGGTGGCACTATCAGAACCCCAGTTGATTGCGCCGGGCATATCCATGTCCAACCCGGATAGCGCCGAGTCGAGACCAGAGTGTGTTGCACCCCAGTCTGAAACGACATAGCCCTGAAACCCGAGCTCCTCTTTGAGCAGGCCGTTAAGAGTCTTGCTGTTTTGACATGCATATGTCTCGTTGATACGGTTGTAGCTGCACATGACAGATGCCATACCGGCTTTTACGCCTTCGTAAAAGGGCCAGAGATACATTTCGTGCAGTGTGCGGTCGTCGATGTTGGAGGAGACTGCTTCTTGCTCAATTGTGCCGTTTGGGTATGTTGAGGGATTGCGTTGGGTTTCTTGCTCGTTGCCGATATAGTGTTTCCCGCAGGCTAGTCCTCTCATCAGTATCTCGCTTTGAAAGGGTGGTAGTAAGGTAGTAAGGCCTACCCTGCACTTTTTGGGATTTCATTCCTTTAATGGTCTCGGCGAAGGAGATGCCTGTAAGGTATGGATCGGGTGAGAAACCCTCCCAGTTTCTGCCGCCGAGGGCAGAGCGTCCGAGAGGTCCTGCGACGGGCCTGATCAAACAATATCAGCATATGCCTACCTTGATATTGGGTTAAGAACATACCCAAGCGCGACATGCGCACCCTTCCCCCTAAACTCAGCCGCCATCTGCACACCCCGTTGATAAAGCAAATCTCTATCCCAGGTCGCCGCCACAGACACACCTGCAGGGAATACACTCGCATAACTAACTTCACGGATACCTAAAGGTCCATCTTGTAGGCAGAGTCCATTGAAGCCTATGCGCGGGATTGCGGCGATGTTTCCGACGCATGGGCCCGTGACGCCGGTGACTAGGAATGCTTTTTCGGTGATGTTTAGTTCTGCGACGGCGGTGGTGGCGCGGAGGAAGGCTGCGTGCCAGTCTCCGGCCCCGGTTGCATTGGCTGTAATCGACTAGTTGGAGGGTGATTATGGTGTTGAACAGTGAGGAGGTACTTACGAGATGGATAGACCTGCTCATCGATGTACTGACCTTGAACCAACTGTGCCCCAAGAGCGACAGCTGCGAGGATCGTTGACCGAACCATATCCAAGGATTACCGTCTGGGTCTCCTACAACAGTACATCAACACGAGAAGTCGTTCCACCTTATATACGATCTACTCCGCTTCGTCTATGTTACTCACATCTTGGACATTCGAGCATAGCCTAAATACGTACGTATGTACCACATCCCCTCACCCGCACATTTCCCCTCTTTCGTCAACGTGAACAGACAGAAAATCTTGGAAATAGAGTAGAGTAAACATATGATCGGCACGGAAATGCCACCCAAACTCTGAATTTCGGAAACCAAAAAAATCTCCGCAAAGCTTGGATGTGTGTCAGCTGAACTTTATCCAGTATACATTTCACCGAGAAACCATTAGATTGATGAGATTAGATTGTGTTTTTCCGAACTATGGGGTAGAGCATTGCGATCAACATCTTGCGGGGAAATTTTTACTAGTATAAGATGAACACTTATGCCGTGGATGGCTCCCGATAATGCGGAGATTTCCTGTTTGGGGAGGTACATAAAACGACTGAAAAAGCCCCACGATTTGGACAGGATGATGTGTACCTAGGTAGATGAGTTGATATAAGAAATTCGAATGAGCACAGTGAACGAGCTTTGCTATTTGCTCGAATCGGTATTCGGGGTTTAAATGTACCATATCAACGGATTTTCGATTTACTTTCACATGCTGGATTTGTTTGTGCCCTGCAATCCTTTTGGCTACAGAGATAGTATATTGCGGAGAACCCTGCTCAACCACGCTAGAACTGCACCTCGTGCATCGATTTCATGCAGATATTAGCTGGCGATGAGGAATTCTTGTGGGGCTTCATGTATACTTTGGCAGACTCGTTTCTCTACATAGGTTGACTCTCTCTATGTTTTAATGATGGTAATCAAAGCAAAAATATTTGCAGGAGGTAAAGCGAGATAACTATAGAAGAAAATAAACTTCTGATAGATCCGGCTTATGTTCCGTCTTCGAGGACCTGAGTTAGGGCTTCGGCAAAGTTGAGCATATCTAGGTGGATAGGCTTCATTTGATATGCTCCAGATGTCCATATTCCAGGAAATTTGATACGGGTCATCCAAAAGGATCACCTGGATCGATTTGTTTGTTATGCTGTAAATTTGTATTCTCTGATTATAGCACTTGAGCGAATACTGTTGCGATTATACCGCAGCAAAGACCGCTGCTGCATGATGAACCTACTTTTTGAGGCTTGTTTGATACCTAAATAGAGGGGATACATCCATTACTAAAGGCAGTTTCAAACATATTTTCTAACCTAACATCATTCTCTTGTGCATTCAACAATCATGCGTCTTAGCTCAAGGCCGCCACAGAAATTCAAATTGAATGTCTAGTTTGTCGAGGATCTGTGTCGACCCCTGTAAGCCGCAGGTCATTTGTCGCAGAAAAAGACCCAGGTGAGCATTGCGGTGCTGACTAAAGTCATAGACTTTCGAATGACCAAACCGGTACGATCCACGTGAGCTTCTAGTATCCTGCCGTGTCTGTTGCTGGTAACAGAGATTGCTAGCACAGGCACAACGACGGACGGTAATGAGAGTGATAATCACAAGAACTTCATTAAAGAGGAGACTGTTATCGTCGCCTGCGTACTCGTGTGCCATGGTAACCATAATATGTGGCTTTTGTTGGGCAACCCAGACCGTATAGGGCCTTGAGGGATCTGGACTTGCTGCCCTGACCAAGGATACATCCTAGGCATCATGGTGAAATGCTATGTCGTGATCTCTACTATAATTGAGCTAAACCACGCTCAAATTTTAAGGGGAGGGGAATCACATACACTTTCTTCCAACCAGTTATTTCTTGAAAGTAGATTGCTTTTCCATCCTGCCCTTCCTTCATACTCAGGCATTGGAAGTTGTCTTGAATATCCGATTGCTCAACAAATCATTCCGAGACGAAAATATCGCTCTTGTACAGGCATTTCCGTTCACACGCAACAGGCAGGGAAGAATACTACAGGCCTACATGAACGACACTGGTTTAGTGATTCGAAGGAATAAACTTCTTGCTTTCAGTGGCAGACGCGACGCTCCTTTGAGTCTGTTCCTTCGACACATGGTTGGTAGCTTGCAGGGATCGACGTGGATTCTAGATGTTCCGCAGATCGAGTATGAAATGAAGCGGGGGATGAGGAGACCCCCAATGCGGCTTTGATTTTGTTTCGTCAGGGGGGTAAGAACATTATTCGGGGAGTCTCCATGGATTGGACCTTCGATCGTGTGCATTTTTGTGCTCAGATTTCCAAAGGAAACCTCAATGCATATACTGATGGAGCTTTCTGGCAACTCTGCAAAATACTCTCCCCAACCCCAATAGTACCAGACAGTTCTCTCAAGATTTTGTGTCTTGGTGTCTTCCAGATCGATAGAATAAGTATTTTGAGTTTTTCCAATCGCATGGGCTTGAAATAGATAAGTTCAGCGCGGTGACTCGATCCAGGATCTCACATCGGATACCAAGCTTTCCGAGTCCTTGCAAGGCAATTTTCAGGTCTACTTATAACTATTAGATCTATGATGTGGTAGGGCATTTATGGAAAGGTTAAAATAGTATAAAATAGGAAGTAAGAAAGGCACTATATAGCATGATATTGTTATTTAGATTTGCACATCTTCCAAGACCAGGATGGGCGAGGTCCGGGTACTAACAATAATCTCCACGGGAAATCAAGTTTCTATTGATAAAATTTCCCCCTGACTGGTTCCTTCACATCCCATAGTGTCGTTAGTGAACAATGTCCCGGCTTGGCAGTATTCTCCCTCGGGTTAATTATATCACCCCACTTGATTGGGAGTAATGCTGCATCTTGGTCATCTTCAGGCTGATGGCATGCAGCGCTGATGGCCGCGCTGCATGTTGAAACGAATGGGAGCCGAAATTCCGTTTTCTGAAACCCAATTGCAATCAACATCAGAATAAGGATTGATCCAACAATGAGACAAAATATAACCCCAATACTGGAGTAGCCCACACGACTCGACGAGTAAGCATCGTCAGGCTCTCGGTTGGGGAGGAATGCCGACGCCCGCGCGATGAAGACGCTCTGTGAGACAAGCCAATGTAGCAGTAACAGTGCAGTGGCTAATGGGATACTGTAGCGGAAAGGGAGAGAAAGGAAATATGTTGAGCGTTGCATGCCACTTGGCGCCGAGATGCGTAGAAACTTATGACTGTCTTTGTCATCCCCATTCTTTGTACTAAAATGACTCCACTCCACTGCGACGCAGAGCTGAGTCAGCAACGTGTTGTATAAAAAGTAAAGAATACTAATTTCCAGTTGCCATGAATTAGCAAAGAAAACTGTACCCCAGAACTGGGAAGAGCCGCGACTAGCGAAGATCTGCACAATTTCCATCGGGTGGGCGCGGCCGATACCTTCTTCCCAAAGAGCTTTAAAGCTGGTGCTAGAGCCTTCGCCCTGTTGTTGGGAGATGGTCCTGATCAAGAGTGCTAGGACGATGATCATCATCGCAGTACACCTAGTTAAATGTTAGTTACATACCAGCGAATGAGCAAGGGCAAATGACAGCCTCACGCAGAGATGGTAGCTACCCAGTCTCGCTTGCTGGCCATTCTAAATTTTCGGAGGACTAGCTTGCCCTCCCATTGACGACTCTCAGGCTTCTGATTGCGCTCCCAGCATTTTGGTTTAAAGTCAGTGTGCGATGCAAGACACATATCCCTCGTATGCACATCATTTCTGTTGAGGAAAGACTGCATAGAGTCACCAATCGTGACGAGGGGCTCATTATCAGCCATTTTACCCCCTCTATTCGTCCGACTAATGACGGTGCGCAAAGATCCGATCCAGGTATAGCCAATAAGCAAGACCTTGAAGAAGTTCATAATACATACGACGATCATGATGGGTTTGTTAAAATGGAGTCCGCACAAATCATCCATATCAATTAACCCCTGGCTCAGGCAGTATTCTACAGGAGCAACCCATCGGTCTTTAACACCAACAGACCAATTATGTGCGTAGGGAAGCAATCGCTGGAGTGAGTAAGGCGGGTCTGGGTAGGCGGGGCTGTGGTATGTCCAGGCACCCATTCTATCCCAGTTGCTTGTAGGGCCCTGAGTGAAGTTCTCGATTAATGAAGACGAGTCGTTCTGGGTAACATTGTTGTTATGCCATTTTGTTACGACCACAACATTCCCTGCTCCTGATGAGGGGTCCATGTAGCGCTCAATACACTCAGTATTGTTGAGGTGCTCGTAGGAGTGTTTGGCGTCGTACTGCATCTGGGCGACAATTGGATTGGTTACGTTCCAAGAAATTGTGTTATCCCAAAAATCGCTGGTCACGTATGCAGTTCTGTATGATATGAATGGAAAAGAGCTGAAAACAGCCGAGTTCCATCTATCTTAGTTAGGCTTGCTGAATCATTATAGTGTAGGGAAAAGAGCCTATTTACAGCAGATGTAAAATTGCCGAGCTTGCACCTAGCAAAAGAAACATTACAGCACGTACGCGGCGCACTTTCCATAGGTTTCTAGGGCTTGCAATTCCAATATCAAACCATTGCTGCTTCGCATGAGACTCGTCGATCTCCGCCCGCGTTGGCGCCGCCAAAATTTGCATGCAATAGTTACTGGCGCCCAGTAGCCCGGTCGACAGCAAATTGATGATAAGATGCGCAATAGACCCAAGCCAGGTAACTGCGTCGCAGTTCCCAGTGAATATCGTAGTTGCGTTGGTATCGCCAGAATCACTATATCTCAACCACGCGTAGGCCGTCACACCGATGTTGAAGGCGAGGGTACTAAACGTTAGAAGTAACTGGAGCCCAAGGGCGATCGGTCGACGTGACAAGCGCCAGCTTATAGTCTTAGCTTTGTGGCTCTCTGGATCAATGGCAGGAAACCATCGGCGGAGTAGTTCAATATCTGCATACTGGGGGTGGGGGGTCCTTGACGTATATTAGTATGTATTATCTCACATTGTGCAATAGAAAATTGCAATATTGGAATATACCGAAGCAAAGGGGCGTCATCTCCATTATTCTCACTCGGCATAGACTCTGTGGAGGCACGAGCCAACTCCACACTGGTGGAATTTGTCGAGTTATTGGGTCGGTAGCCAATGAAATCATTCTCGTCGATAGGGATTATTCTGGAGAGTGGCATCGTGTCGGTGTATGAAACGCCCATGAGGTGGGCGATTAATATCTTATTCAGTGACTTGCGGGAGGGCAAGGGCCGTGAAGGGTGCAATGTGTTTTAACTCCCTTTTTTCCCCGTGCGTCTATATGTAATGGGGAGAACGTCCCTATATACCACGCCCGAGGCTGAGCTTTGTGGTCACAATAGGTATTCTGTTCATTATATCTTGGAAAGACGACAGATCAGCGCAAATGGTTTTTCCTATTGGCTATTGGATCAACTGCCATATTACTATAATAGGCTGTTGAGGGCGAGCGCCTGACCTGGTTGGTTATGCTCTTCCATAGCCTCAGGAACAAGGCTATGCAAGGCTGCAAGCCTCGAGAATAAGCAAAAATAGCGGCGGTTCGTCAACACTCCGCTCCCTTCTCGCGCGAACCCGTACATCTTCGAATATCCGCCTGTCCAAGCATCCGGCCGCTTTCCAACTCCACCAGAAATGAGCTAAATCGTTGCTTGACCAAGTCATGAAGTTCGCGCCATCTCGACGAGCGGGTGGACACCGAGTTAAGAAATGCGGGACCTGTAGGGATCGAGGAGTGAAGTGTGGTAAGCAGATTTCTACTTTTTCTTCAACCACATCAGTCGAGGACCTACCTGCCCTCTGGTTCATTCCTGAAGAGTCCCTAGTCTTCCGTGGCTCCATGCTAACACCATTCGAAAATACTTTCCGGACTTCGTCTGCCGATGCAGACTCACGGGCTTTCGACTCTGTCGAGGCCTGAAGAATTTTTTCAGGAACTCCATCATGGCAAGTTGTAACAGATTGTATCTGGCAAGGATTACGATCAAGGAACTGGTCCGGGGGGAGGGAGTTTAGTTGCCTGTCCAGGCAGCCCTAGGCGTCCATGGCGGATGCCATGATGAGACACATTAGCCCTAACTCGAAAAAACCTTCAACCATATTCCGTCAGGACGATAGGCAACAGCTATTACCGTCTGAAAAGGCAGTCTAAATGACGGAATAGCAACATAAATAGGATTGACTACGTAGGTGATCATTGAATTGTACTTTCTGTCAGCAATTTTTCATTCGGATTTCTTGCGGGCTTCCGATGGCCATAATAAATCCTCTTCAAATAACATTTGTAATCCTGACGCCCCCCGGAAGTTCAACGTTGTAGGCTGACAATTGGATTTCATTCTTTGATTTTTTTTTTATTTTTTTTTCCCTTCAATTCTATAATTCTATCCCTGACGTAGGTCCGAACACATTTCTCAGGCAGCATTCTTTGCAACCACGGTAATGGCCTTCATAACGTTTGCAATATCCCTCATATCCTTCTGGCTTGTGATCTCGTAAGGCCCGTAGGTTTGCATTGTCAAGAACGCATTCGCCGTAACATTGCCTGCCTTCAATTAGGCGAGATAATCCGGGTGACACTTGGCGAGGCCGAGGAAGATGCCGCTTCAATCTTGGGAGACTAGTAATCGACTAGATTGAGCATCAGTTAGAAAAATTCGTTACGAAAAGCAAGTGATCTAAACTCACTGTCCTTTTAGCATAGGAATGCTATCCATATCCTTCAAAAACTAGCCTGCCATCTCCGCACAGTCCTGCATAACGATTTCGACACCCCGGACACTGAGTGGCTGTCTCTTGGCTTTCACAGTTGCGAGGGTCGTCCAATCCAGATTAGAGCGCAGAGCACCGTCCGACCAAGAAGTGTATTTCGCATTCTTGAAACGGACCAGAAAATACTCGTGATCGGGGAACCACTGCACTGGGGAATCACGGAGGCGTGGCGGGAACCAACTTCAGATACGACTGATATTCGCATGATTGAGTGACCATCTGCACGGCGTCGTTCCAGACCTTGGTCAGCCCGTAGACTTCCAGCGATTTGAGTAGTTTTGAGTATGGTGCAAGACTGGGACAAACCGCTCTCACGGCCAGAAACTGTTTCTGTGTTATCTGACTGCCTGAACCCAGATAGCCCTGGTCGAGATCGTGAATGGACTTCAATCCGGCCTTCTTCAACAGCTTATGTAGTTCGTCTGAGGTCGGGGGCAGGCTGAAACCTCGAACGTCAGTTTTGGACTTGGGAAGCAGCTTTCTGTTTCTGGCATGTTGGCGAGCTGGATCGAGAGGTTGACAGGGGAAGTAAGATTTGGGTAGGAAAGATGATGCAGAGTCAAGGAATTGGAATTTGTCTGAGTGTAGTAATAAGAGGACAGAGGCTTCTAAATGGTTTAGAGGGGTAGTACACTTTTGTTTACAGCACGGGGAGACCCTACTTCATTTCCCTTTTGATCTGTTTGTGGTGGAAGCTCCAATACACATGATATCTTGGGGTCACGTGTGGACTTCTTTTATTAGTAGGAGTTCACATCTTTCTGTCTTTCTATGTTCACATCTACTTTCTGCCTCTTTCTTACTCCACAAAGAACATTGTGCTGGATATTACTTTCCTTCATCGTACACATCTACAATCAAACACAACACGTGCACCACCAAACAGCAACTCCGACTCTCTGAATCACCATAATGCGTCAACTCTTTGCTTTATTGGCCTATATTCTTGGCTGGCTCATGATCGAATACTGGCTTGGGACATCACACCGCATCTTCACTCGCCACACGGCCAAACCCAGACGCGCTCCCCAACACCCACAAATCGACTATCAAACACAACATATACCCAGCAAATATCAGTACAATCACCCATTCCATAACAGCCGCCTCGTCATATGTTTTGAGCCACCAAGTCAGAATCGCAAACAACATAACGAGACCGAATTCGACACCTACTATGACAAACTTGATGATGAGGCTGGGCAACGATATGGGGATTTGGGGGGTGTAAAGTTCGAGCGTGAACTTGTCGCCTGAGTAGATTCCTCCCCTGTATTTGGTTCGTTGTTGTTGCGACCTGTACTGACGCAGACAGATGATTGTCCAGATACAGAGGATCAGACATCCCAGGATATGTGCGGAGATGCTTGTTGGTAGGAGGATTTGGTGCGCAGACGTGTAGCGTGCGGTGTCGAAGATTGTCAATAGGACGAGGTTTGTGGCCCCAACAAGTGAGAAGATAATACTAAGCAAGGGGATGCTGATTTGGAATACCAGTGATTGATGCCATTTCTTTTCTTGTTGGTGTTGGTGTTGGTAGCGCGATGCTAGTGATGATGGCGGTGGGACGGAGTATATTGATGGCAGTGAGTTGGCGCGAATGATGGATTCAGAGCTTGATGATAGTGACATTCTGTCGGGTCTCATATGGTAAAAATAGAACATCAGGCTGGGGATGTATGTTATCATTGCTATGGATGTGCAGGTTATGAACACGGGCTTGAGGTGTTGCGCGCCAATATCGGATATGAATCTGATAGGGTTAATTCCTTCTGTGTTTGCATATGCCATTGAATACATACGCTATAGTTTGTGTGTCTTCCTCAGATATGTATCGTGGTTGGCCAGATGTGAACCACGACCCTAAAAGCGCTCCAAGCATTGCTAGGTTGATGGTTCAGTTAATGCCGTATCTCAATAACAGTAGGGTGCTTACCAAGCCATGAAGCAACCGTGATTGTAGGAAGAATAAAAGCCCATCGCCTGAAGAAACTAAATTGGAGGGTCATCTTGAAGCAATTGATTCCAGGCATATAAGCGGTTCCGATTTGACGCTATTCGTGCCCGAGCTAGTGATACATAGACAAAAGTCAAACCTCAAAAGAACGAAGTAACCAGGACGCGGAAGAGGACATGCCTTCGTATATAAATCAACCAATTTATCATATAGCAAAGCAAGTGGCATTTCCTCCGTCATATGGTTCCTGGTAAGTTCTTCGATCCCCAAAGATAGTTTCCTAAATAGGCAATGTCGCACGTGGGCTGTCATTCTTGCAATTGGCAGGCTCCATACTTCCTATGGGTAAGTATTCACAAACCAATGGTATTTAATAGATAAATAGACAGCTGATAAATGTGGTTGGGACAAGGTTCTTGTAAGGTGGTTGGCCCGGCGAGGAATGTGAGCCACGATCTGGAATGTACAGGCACCACCACCACCATCCCCTATCCTATTCCCACCATTCAGAGAAGTAGTTCATTTAACACTGATTATTGTATTCATCTAAAAGGTTAACATCCCAAGACTACGTAGTATACATCTAATCATACCAAATAGCATTCATACCAAATCCCTTCTCCGGAATATCGCACCTCGCAACACGCGCCAACAACTCATCCTTGAACCGATAAATCTCCACAAATCCATCCTGATCATCGCACAACGCAATCCATTCATCGCTCCAGTCACATGGGCTAACCGCATTGGAATGCCCACCACTCGTCGACGTCGGGTTGATGAATAATTGTTTCTCGATATTACCTTCGGGGCCGAGTCTGAACGCGCTTATGTAACCGTGGACATCGTTATGGTTTGATCGTGCGGTGGCGAAGAGGTATTTCCCGCTCTTTGTGGTGAAGACGACGTCGGAGCGGTATTTGTTGCGTGGTGGGAGACCCGGTGGGATTAAGGGGTATATCATGCGAGTGAACACAGGGACGTGGCGTTTTTCGTCAATTACGTAGACGGCTAATCTGTTGCCTGCTTCCATTAGAGCGTATAGGTAGTGGCCGCTGGGGTGGATGGCGACCCAGCGGGGATGGTCGCCTGGTGCAGGTGCATCGATGCTGTCGACTAGTGTCAAGAGACCGGTCTCGGGATCCTTTTTGTGAGTCCAGATTTTATTCGCGCCCATATCTGCAGAGTACAGATATGTCTCTGTGGGGTCAAAGACCATGCCGTGGATACCGGAGTGAGGATCTATTTCAAAGTTTTGAATGTTCTTATTGATTTTTCCGGTCTCGGTGACAGAGAAGACGTTGCCGAAGCCTGCGTGTTTGTAGAATGGGTTGCCGTAGACATTGTAGGGTGGTTTGTGGCCTGCAAGGACAAAGATTGCGCGTGTGTTTGTGTCGGCGGAGTTGGCCATTGCTACGCAGGTTAGAACTAGAGATACTCAAGCTCGCCGGAGAGGTTCTTACGATCTCCACCCATTTCGTGCGATGCTTCATGCACAATTTCCGTAGGACTGCGTACAGAGAAGCTCGACCATTTCTTCATGGCGGCGCCGTAGATATTCTTCTTTGCATGCTATTATTCAATTAGTACAAATCACTATTTAATTGACCGGTATAGGATGCTCACGTCAAAAGTCATCCATGATATAGGCTCATCCTCAGGAATCATAGTCTTCTTGACCAGCTTCAACGTCAATTCTTGATCATCGAATGCGACAGTGTAGATTCTCCCTGGCGGCGTCCAGGTGCCGATCATGAGATGGTGAATCATTTTGGCTTGGTATCTTGGAAGACCGAGTCGCATAACAATTTAGTTACAATCAATTGATTTGCAAGAAGAAAACAAAAATATCTTCGAGGTGATTTGGGTATATGAACTCGTCGACGGACCTTATCCGAAAACAAGAGCCGATAACAGCCTGCCCCACACTGCGGGGAAAGAAAGTGCCGATTGTCTAACGCGGCAGATACAAATCGATCCCCTGGACTACATCGAGTCTATGGTCGTGTATATGATGATGTTGTAGGTTTTACAGAATGAGACGGCCGCTACTAATAGATAGATTGGAAATCAATTGACTTAACGCAACGGTAGAATACATAGTAGTAAATGAATCTCCAAAGATCGACTGCGGGGTATACTAAGCCTGTTCCTACGGGTGCGGAAAAGCACTGTGCCGACTTCGGTACATCTTCCGGCGATGACTGCTTCACCATAGCCGATCATCAATCTTCTATCATTGCTTGGAACCATCCAAAGGTCAATATACGAACCACGATAAGCACAGCAAACGACCAAGAAACGATTGACCACTTACTGTATGAAGAGGTACCACGCCGCACAGACCATATCCAGCCGGATTTTTTTCCTGACTAACTGGTGCATATAGATCAACTCTGCGATCCTCTCGACTACTCTACGACAGCCTACTTACATCTACACTTGTCCATCAACGTCGCAACATGCGCATCAACTACGCCCCCTCAACACCCCCAACCACAAACCCCGACGGGACACCACTCCCAGAGGCCGAACAAAAAGCCACCGCAGAAATCTACGAGCGCGTGGCCGCCAGACGAAAGCCTCGTCCTTTGATTCCCCTCGATTTGGCTCTCCTCCATAGTCCGCCTATCGCCGATGGCTACAATGCATTGTTGGGCGCGATTCGCACTCAGGCCGTGATGCCGCAGGATGTTCTTGAGTTGTCGGTCTGTCGTGTTGCGATTCTGAATAGTGCGGTGTACGAATGGAATGCGCATGCGCCTCTCGCTCTGAAAGCCGGTGTTACCGCAGCTCAGCTGCAGGAAGTCAAGAGTTTACCCATCTCGACATTCACACCAGAAGGAAAGATGATAAATAACGCGGAGAAGCCGGCGGGCAGCAGTCTGACGGATTTTCAGTGGGATGTGGTGATCTTCACGGATGCCATGACGAAGAACATCAAGGTCGACGAGGCGATATTTGCGGCAATCAAGAGTCGGTTTAGCGAGAGGGAGGTGGTGGAGTTGACGGTTTGCATCGGAGCGTATAACATGGTCAGTCGGTTTTTGGTGACGTTGGATGTAGGCGAGAATAACGACAAGAGCATGAAGGAGCCAGTCGATATTGACTTGGAGTTGAAGAAGTAGAGTCGAACAGGTGATACTACTACATCGTACGTAGTATGTAGACGAGGAAGAAGAAACGACAAGCACAGGGCAAGAGCAACCCCACAGCGCACCGCCTCATAGTGACCCGAGCACCTGCCTGAACTGAAATTCAACCTCAACTTTTCGTTGCTTTTTTCTGTCTTGAACATGTCATTTCACATTTGCAGGGTATTCTCATTCTATCCACTGCAGTTTATTCACCAGATGAGGGAAAGTCTGCGCCATTTTTTGCATATTCCATGATACGTATTCCCACTTCCCGGAATAGGCTATCCGAGGATTCTGCCAGGTAATAAATAATAAAATGTCGCCGGGGCGGGAGGATTGATGTATGAGGGATTTTCCTCAGCCACACATTGGCAAAGCGTGATTCTTTCTCCCACTCCGCCCGTCCACCCCTCCTGAAATTACTTGTCCGATGTATTATTGCTTACTGTTACTGCCACCGCGATGACTAAATTCAGCTGCCCTGGAACTTAGCTAACTAGTTATCCTGCAAAGCCTCAGTCTCTTGGTGATTCTGTCCAGGGGTGTGCCAATGACGTAGAGAGAATATCCCACAGCTACGGATAGCTTCGATCATAGCTCAGCAACGGCTAATCACAGAGCTGCCATTGGCCAATTGTATGCAATTGTATGATACCGTATGGCATATGCAGGCAACGATGCGCGTGCTGACGAACTAGGCAAGTTGACTCTCGTCCAGCTAAACACGAGACAGGATGATCAGCTTTAGCAGTTTACGTAGTAGTTAGGGCATGTAACGATACGGTATCTCTAGCGTACCCTGATCAAAGCGGGCTCCGTATTCCATAATACAGAGTACATCGTTACTGTATGCGTCCGTTTCTTTCCTCGAGGGAAGCAACTGTGGAGCGCGCGCACCGCCTCCACTCGCCAACGCTGAACAAACCGAACAGCAGCCATCTTTCTCCAATTTCCTGTCTCAATAATAAATATTTGTTTCGTTCGTTGATATTTCTGCTTCGATTCCCTCTTACACTTTTCGCTTCACTTAATCCTCATACATCCGCTCATTTTCTTTTTCCGTCATCATGTTCCTTGTTGAATAACATTAAAGGGATGCTCATCGACGGTGAGAAGTGGGCTTGTGAAGCTTGCGTGCGAGGCCACCGCGTGTCAAGCTGTCGACATCATGGTTCGTTGTCCTGTGTAGATAGTTGATTGTCTGGCGAGTTTTCCAGAATTCCATTGTCTGACACAACCCCCCCAGATCGACCGTTAATTCGAATCAATAAAAAGGGCCGGCCGTTCTCGGTCTGCATCATCTGTCGCGGACCGTGTAACAACCGAGAAGAGCATAGCAAGCTCAACCGTGACAAAAAGTCTGATGGTGAGAGCGATAGCAAATCCTCTGGAAAAGTATTGAGAAAACGGCAACACGCCACACCACTAGTGGCTTAAATATCCCAAAAAGATGATAAGAACGGCAGTTTGTTGTTTCGCTAACTCGATCGAATAGAAGCCATCCCCCCGACGTCGAATCCAGCCCTCCTCGTTTGCACGCATTGCACCACATCCTGCACAACCACTCCCGTCTACAAGTGAGCCATTTACCGCCAGCCAATCTCGATCACGTTCGCGCCGTTCGCCCTCCACTCCGAGACGATCCTCGCAGCCTTCACCGCCGACTTCTTCATCTTCTATGATCGCAACTACACCAGCCACGACAGCATCAACGTTTACCAGTAACGGTTATATGCCCCCTTTCGATCCAGCTCTAGTCCATTCGACCGGTTCCTATATGCCGGGATTTACAACCACCGCGCCGCTAAGCGCCACCACCAGCCCTATGGGGTATCCCTACGTGTCTCTACCAATGATGGAAGAGTCTTTGTTACCAACTTCATCTGCATACCCGTTTACGGACGATATAATCTTTGCAGCCGACCATGGCTTCGCGTCGGACTCGATGTATACCGGGTTTGAGGATATGGATGCTCTTCCAGAAGATTGGTCAACAATTTTCTGGAATAATTCATGAATACATGTTTGACGAGTTTCTTTTTTTTTTACTGCCTGTATGAAGTTTGAGTCTTGTTCATGTGCTTTTATGATTTACGGCCTGTTTGTCAAGTCTACACGCATCGAACCACGGGATGTACATCAGTACATCCTGGCAGCTGTCTCTGGAGAGTTGGGTCCTGGCGGATACATGGTTTCTCTTTTTGCTAGAGGAATGTTTGTCTGGGCTATAGAGTCATGCGATAGACGAGACTGTTCATAGATCGATACATCTATCCAAAGTTACACAATCAAAGTGCGACTATCTAACTCTATTCGATCAGTGCGACAGTGCCGTGGAAATAATTCCATTAGTAGAAATATTTTCATAGAAACAAAGCAAAGCCGTTGCCGAGGATCATGCCGGTGCGTGTCCCGAACGGCCTTCACATGTCACCCCGAGTATCTCAGCAGAGTCAGCACTCTATGAGCGCTCGTATTACTAGGTCATTCAAACAAGAAATAAATCTCCATTTTTTGAATTTCGATTATTAGGCCCACCGCACCATCGTCGGCTCCATCATATGTTCTGACTAACTACCTAGTTTTCAGTCCTCAAGTGCTACCTACTTGAGAGTAGGGTATGTAATTGAAATAATCTGTGGACCGCGTGAAGCGGTAGACATAATATGAGGCATTTATCCTCTCCATTTAAAATCTGGCCGTGGAAGTACGTCTATCTACGCCGCAACGCAGGAGCAGGGTAGCTAGCTAACTGCATGCCAATTTACAGCTATCCTACTAAATATTACTACATATTGCTTGTTCGGTTGGTTATGAAGTTGCAGACCGCTCAATTTGTTGGAATCTCGTGTTTGCATGAGTCGCTGGCACGTTTAGTTGTGTTCTTCGGATTGCCATAGATGGAATAGAGTAGCATATGCAGTTTCATGACTCTGTTCTTGGAATCTTATCTGGTGTCATCCATGTAACGACACACCCAAAAAGTGGCTGAACTCAGCACGAAAGAGGAACTGCACAGCCCCGATGACAGATCAAGTTGAGGCGATTAGATACATCGAAACTTAAAAGGGTACATGAGTCGTGATATAATCCTCCGATCGTA
Source organism: Talaromyces adpressus (assembly GCA_002775195.1). Lineage (NCBI taxonomy): Eukaryota > Fungi > Ascomycota > Eurotiomycetes > Eurotiales > Trichocomaceae > Talaromyces > Talaromyces adpressus. The sequence goes on from NHZS01000557.1 coordinate 178,989, forward strand.
TCAGTTTATTGGCCAGAAATATCCCTCTTCACACTGCATACTTGGAGGTTGATTTTGTATCTCGCGTACCATGGATCGCTGATGGGTACCTCGTGTCAAGATCGCCGGTACCAAGAAGAAGCCCATAAAAAAGCCTCATAATAGCAAAATAAAAGATCTTATCATATTGCTTTGCACTGTGATACTTGGACATGCTCACGCTGGCGACGCAACTGATTTGGTCGAACATTTCCGAATTAGGAAATTATTGTAACTCGCAATGATTGGTTGACGAAAATTGCTCAAGTACCTCAGTCAAGTAAAGTACCACGATGATCGAGAGTGTGCTCTTTGGCGGGTGGGATGGCTTATAAGTAAAGACATGGAGTACCTCAGGCGTCTTCCTTGCTTCCTTCCTCCAAGGTTGTCGCGTCGCACAGACTGGCCGCTCCTTCCTTGTTTTGTCTGAGGCTTCGTGACCTCGACAGAGACACTCCCTTTTGTCTTCTCTTTACTTCTTGCAACTTCTTTCACCTTCATTTTTGTTGCCTCTTCGACTTTCGGCAGATTCTCTCCTCAAAGAATGGGCAAAGTCAGAACAGCAGTCCACGTCGACAAAATCTACAATGTGGAATTAGGGCTACAACCACAGCCGCAAGGCAAAGACAACAAATTCGTCATCGGCGACGACGGAACGCATGCGCATCGTCTCTACGATGGACGACGTCAGGATGGTATGCTGGAACTGTTGAATGATAAACTTCAAGCGCTACGAGAAGCGTCGAGACGTGCCAGAAAGAACAGCAGCAAAGACAGCAACGATGCAAATATCGCCACCCAAGCAAATAATGTAATAGCAGGTAGTCTACCGCTCATACAGCTTGAGTCTGCCTCGTCTCCGCCTCGATCGCAATTGAAGTTCTCTTTATCGGCCATCCAGAATATACAACCGCTGAATCAAGGAACAACAAGGTCGCTGATAGATCGGTACGGGACGGATAAAGAGCAAATCGGCAGAGGCTCCTCGGGAATCGTCACCGTCACATTTCGACCACACTCCGTCGATCATCCATCAGGCGGACAACTTTTTGCAGTGAAAAAGTTCTCGAAACGGGACAAGGACTCGGTGAAGAGGCATTTGAAGCGCGTCGGAGCGGAATTCTGCATTTCATCTAGTCTTCACCACGCAAATATCATTCAAACTTTTGACTTGGTGCAAGATACGGATGGAAACTTTTGTCAAATTATGGAATATTGTTCCGGCGGCGATGTATATACTCGTGTGAGATCGCAAGGGAAGCTCTGTGCGACGGAGGCAAATTGCTACTTCAAGCAACTCCTCCGCGGTCTGGATTATCTACATACAACCGGCGTAGTACACAGAGATATCAAGCCGGATAATCTCCTGCTTACGTGTCGAGGATGTCTGAAAATTGCCGATTTCGGAAACGCGGAATGCGTGCGACTACCGTGGGAGAAAACCAGTCGATTATCATCCGGGCTTTGTGGATCGTTTCCATATATCAGTCCCGAGCAATATGTGACGTTGGATTATCGCGATCGGGGTTCTTCATCGTCGCGGTATCATTATGATGCTCGGGCTGCAGATGTGTGGTCCGCCGGGGTTGTTTATTTGGATATGCGAACGGGTAAACACGCATGGCGATTTGCTGTCTTTGAACAAGACGAAGATTTTGCAGAATATGTAAGAAGTATTCAGGAATCGGGGACATGGGAGCCTATAGAGTTGCTGCCGGGGGTATGTTCATCTATCTCTTCATTCCTGTTTTCTAAATTCGGATTATTAACGATCACAGGAGAATTGCCGTCAAACAATATACTCTATGCTGGCATTAAACTGGAGGATTAGACCCAGTACAAACTCATTAATCAAGTCCGAGTGGGTGCAGAACATACATGTATGCAAAGCGGCAGAGGGCCTTGATTCTCTATAGTCCGTCTTCTGTCAGTATATATATAATTCACTAGTATCATATCATCGCCGCAAGATGGACCGAACTCGGCCCGTTATCTTTATTTATCAATGATAGATCCAGTGACACGAGGATAATGAAATCATTGTAATACGAGCTGACATAACAGGTTTGATCCTTCCCCGCATCTTAGGTATGACCAACTTGTCTCCATCTTGCAGGAGCTAGTTGTACATATAAGAAGTCCTTCAGGTTCAATTAATGTTCTATCATCACATCAAATTTTATGCTTGATATCTAGATACCGTTAAAGTAAGAACAAAATGGCATCTGCTACAAATTTCCAAAATCCATCATGGTTCCTCTCCGGTCCGCATACGGCATCAATTCGGGATCACCCTCTAACAGAAGACGGTACAATTCCTACGCTCACCGATCCATACGACGTCCTTGTCCGAATCTCCTACGTCGGCGTCTGCGGTAGTGATGTATACCCCCTCCCTCCGATCTACTGACAAAGCTTCAAAACTAAGTTTGATACGATATTAGGTCCACTTCTGGAACCACGGCGGCATCCAAACATTCGTCTCTTCCACCGCACCCATAATCCTCGGCCATGAAGCTTCGGGTGTAATTGCCGCGGTGGGCTCAGAAGTCGACTCCCTAAAACCCGGCGACCGCGTCGCCATCGAACCCGGTTTCCCATGTCGAAGATGCCACTTCTGCAAAAGGGGGCAATACAATTTATGTCTGGGAATGAAATTCGCGGCTGATCCGGCGAGTGGGCAGCATGGGACATTAACGAAATATTTTGTTGCGCCGGCGGATTTTGTGTATGTTATTCCGCGGGACATGTCGTTAATGGAAGCGGTGCTTGTTGAGCCGCTCAGTGTGGCGGTGCATACGGTTCGTAATTTGGGACTTAAGGCCGGTGAGAGTGTGGTTGTTATGGGCAGTGGGACGGTAGGGTTGTTGTGTGCGAAAGTTGCGTGTGCGTTTGGGGCGGAGAGGGTTGTGCTTTGCGATGTTTTACCACAAAAGTTGGAGTTTGCGAGGGGGTATGTGGAGGGTTGTGAGACTTTTTTATTGGATAAGGGGCAGATGGATACGGAGGTAGAAGCTAAAAGGCTTCTTGACGCTCTGTTCCCTGCTTCTACAGATATCAAAGGCGTGGATAACGTCATTGAAGCCTCTGGCGCTGGCTCAGCGATTCAAATCGGCATCTTTGCCCTCCGCAATGGCGGCTCGTACATCCAAACTGGCATGTCCGGACGTGCAAAAGTCGAGTTTCCGATTAACGTCTTCTCCGCCAAGGAAGTAAACATGAAAGGATGTTTTAGATATGGTGCAGGCGACTATGAGCTTGCTATGAGGTTGTTGGCCAGCAAAAAAGTTGGGGTGAAGGAGTTGATTAGTTCGGTGACCCCATTTGAGAGAGCGCCCGAGGCGTGGGAAAAGACTGGAAAGGGGGAGGGTATTAAGAACTTGATTGAGGGTTTTAGAGATTGACTGGACGGATTTTAGGTCCTCTGGCGTAGGCAGGTACATGTTTTAGGGCTATTTGTCAGGGCTAGTGATAGGTAAGGATGTGTTGTATTGTTGATTGCTTATCGGCTAAGCCTCAGTGCCTTATGGAACCCCTCAAAATCGCAGTCTGCCTTGCAGTTGAGCATACATATATATCGCCCGTTTTCCCAAATTCTGATCAAACAGAAGTTTAGTATATTCAACTCATACCAATTGAAGCAAAGCAAAATGACAATCCATCTCCGTCCCGCCTCAGAAGCCGACTTGACGACAATCGTCGACCTCTCAACAGCCGCGTTCCCACCAGAAAAAGACACAATTGTGCGAAACCTCTTCCCGGGGGAGCTGCACTACTCAGATGCCATAAGGAATGCACGGATAGCACGCAAATCAGTCAAATTCGGGCTCAAAAGCACCGTTATCATGGTCGCTGTTGACGATGCTTTAGATGGCACGATGGTGGGGTACGCAGTTTGGGAGGTTCCCGTTTCTCCATCATCAGAGAAGGAAGAGGAGGTTAGATTGCCGCCATTAGCGCAAGAAGGAATGGATAAAGCGCCGTTTATGGAGTTGATCGGTATACTTAATGAAGATGTACGAGAGCAGTTTGGCGATAAGGGGACGGCGGATGTATGGAGTGAGTTTTTCACTTCCTTGCCCATTTTTCCCTTTTTGAAAATTGTAATTATTGATTCTGGATTAGCACTCGACTCTTTAGGAGTTCATCCAGACCATCAGAAGAAAGGAATAGGTCGGATGTTGCTTGGCTGGGGCGTCAAGGAAGCATCGAAACATGGGCGGGAGTGTTATCTGGTTGCTACACCAGCTGGATTGCCGCTGTACAGAGCCGCAGGATTCGAGGATGTGCGTGTATTGAATATCTTCGGGACACCGCATGTTTCGATGAGAAAAAGAGTCTAGAAGAATTGGCAGGAGATGTTGTGAACATCATACGCAACGGATTTGGTTAGGGTTACGATGGATTAGGGTTAGGACTTCCGATAACCCCCGCTTAGTAGTACTGCTTTTCAGCATCTAGGTACCGCTTAGTTATACAATTCTTTGCCTAATTTCCTAAGTGCGAAGTGGCGAGTCATTGCCATTCGTTGTAGGCACTGTTTACTGTTGGTACATTGGTGGGCCAACCTCGGTTTCCGACTTCTTCCACCATTACCCATTTAAGTAAGTCAAATTGGTCGAGATATGCTTCTTTAGCGACTCCTCATTGGACAGTCACTGAATCTAGTTGCTAGCCGTTTGTCCCAGGCATACGCAAACTTATGTACCAAGTCACCGTAAAAGGATAGTGATGCGGATTTCGGGGTTCCTGTTTAGTCCTAATGTGATACGTACCAATCCAACGTCCACAACCCCTCAATCCTGTACACTAGCGGTGTGTTATGATTCGACCATTTTGACGAAGTTTGATTTATGGGCATGGATGCCTAAAGAATCGGATCTAAGGAAGATAAACAATGCCATACTGAGGATGCAGTTGAAAGTATTTAAAAGTCGAAAATCCTTCTTGGGGGAATTTCCTGGTCATAGATTCTATCTCTTCACGGGTCACCATATCAGAGTCGTAGAATAAACGATTCATTTAGAAAAAAGAAGTCAAAATGTCGACATCAAAATGCTGCTATCAAGGCTTCGAGTGGGAAGGCACTCCCACCGGCCAAATCAGTAAACTTGCCAACAACGACGTCTACATCGCCGGCGACAGTAGCGCATCCGACATTGCCATTTTGTATGTTGCGGACATGTTTGGTTGGACATTCAAAAATAATCGCCTGCTTGCCGACCACATTGCTCGCGAAGTTGGTGCTACTGTTTATGTTCCTGATTTCTTTGCTGGCGAAGTCATTGATTCGGAGCTCTTGATTAATGATCGATGGGATAAGATCGATCTTGCCGGATTCGTGTACAGGCATCGTCGAGAGGTGCGCGAACCCGAGATTTTCGAATGTGCCAAATCCTTGAGGCAACAATACAAGAAACTCGGTGCTGTAGGATATTGCTTCGGCGGATGGGCCGCATTCCGTCTCGGAGGAGCCGCAGAACTGGTCGATGTGATCAGTGTCGGACACCCTTCACTATTGACCAAGGAGGATATCGATGGTATTACTGTTCCCGTACAGGTTTTGGCGCCGGAGACTGATCCGGTGTATACGCCGGAGTTGAAGTTGCATACATTCCAGACTGTGCCCAAGCTGGGTGTGCCATTAGATTATCAGCATTTTCCAGGTGTGGTGCATGCTTGTTTGGTGCGTGGGGATGAGAGGAAGCCTGGTGAAAGGGCGGCGATGATTAGAGGGAAGAATGCGCTTGTGGCGTGGCAGAGTCAGTTTTTGAAAGGGTGATCTGCTTTGACTCCTTGTGTTTCTCCGGTATCTTTACATAGGGAGACTAATTGATGACGACGAAGGCTAGTTCGTGTGTTACAGTCACGAATACTCCTACGATAGTGACAAAATGGGACAAGCAAATATTGTTGGTGATGTAAAATTCAATTCAGTTTTAAAGTGCCCTAAAGATGTTTCTTTAGCAGTACCAGTAGATTCCATAGTCGATCTGGGTATCGTACACAATTGTCACCATCGACCTTTTAAACATGGGCATTAGAAGCCCCTCGCACCATTCCAAGTTGGTATTTTCTGAAACCCTCTATAGAAGCAGGAGACTCCGCGGCGTGATCGGGATCGGCCCCATAGCGTATAAGAAGACTAACTAATTCTCTCGAAAGCCGTACTTCGGCTGCATTGATAGCAAGGTTCTTCATGAGCTGAACAGTGCCGTCCGTTGGAGCGCCTGTGAACTCAAACGGCTTGAACCGTGCTTCCAGTGCGTCCATTTTCTCGACAATACGCTCGACTACTGCAGGAGAGCAACTCTCTGCCGCAAGCAAGAGGGCGTACCCCTTTAATGCCATCACGTTTGCTCCAACATCGAGCAGATGATTTACCATTTGCTCTTTGTTATTGCCCAACGCGTAGTGGAGAGGCGTTTGTCCAAAAACGTCTTTGTGTTCGAGAGACAATCCTCCATTGAGAAGGATGTCAATTAGCTCGATATTGTTCTGCTGGGCAACTAGGTGGATTAGGGCCGTTTCGAGCACACCGGTGTATGCCAGATTCGACACCGGTGCCTCTTTGAAGTAGTCCAGAAGTAAAGGCGAGTGCCATTCGTTAATGCACTGAACCCAGGAAGGCCAGGGTAGTCCATAGTAGGGATTCTTTGGTGTTCTGCTTGACAGGAGAATCGGATTATAGAGATATGGTATCAGTAGCTGCGCGAGCCCTTTATTGGTTCGCACTAAAGACGCAAGTTCAACGTATGAAAGGAAGTGTGTAATAGACAGAATGACGTCAACGGGTAGTTGCATAAATTGCATTTTGATGGGTCGGATATCTTGAAGTGTTGGAAGTCTCGAAATGTGATTGTCTCTTCTTCAGTCTTGATGATCTGTAGTAGTTGACGAGCGAATATGAGACCAGGCAATTGCATCGCCAGGTCGACACCTCATATACACAGAATCCTGAAGATCCACTGCCATAATTCTCGGGCTGTTGTCGCGATACCGATGAGTTTTATCAAGACAATGCCGGAACATGGTTGCGAAGAATACAACAAAGGTCTCAATTGTCTTTGAGGAGAGCTAATAAGACATAACCTAAAACAAACTGAAGCAATTGCCGAAAGAGATCTCTAAAAGACAGCAAAAGAATTCTGCAAATCCTCGAATAGTCAAAGTATATCGCAAACTGTCGGATACATTTACAGTTGATGCCCTGAGGCTTCAGCGCTCTACTTCAAATTGCCTGATTGGTCAGATTAGAGCACTCGGCACCACCCGACAATTAGCCCTAAGTTCTAACTTCTCCAAACTGCCCAATGGGGGAATTCGTCGTCGAGGCCAATGCGTACCGAACCGAGCCCCGTACACGCCCAATGAAGTTTAAAAAGATCCGAGTACTCTTATTTATGTCCTTGGATCAAATGACTATACTTGACTATGTTGATGACATTCAGCAGAGCTCTGTATGGACTCAAGATCAACTCCCGCCACAGTGGAGATTCCATACATACAGGTACGACTCTTCATAGTCAAATTCGTTGCAGTTCAAGAAAGACCGTTCCGTCCTGTTACATGGCCAAGAAGCGCTAGTATTGCTAGGTGCTTTACGTAGTACTGGGGTCTGTGTTGTCGACTACGGCGGACTCCGTCTTCAGTCTTGACAGGATAGACCCAGTCGTCACCCACGTGGAAGCCGGTGCCATACACCATGAGACCATGCCAGTGTCCTGCGTCTTCATTACAAGTCATCTGAGATAAGATTGGAATACATTGAAAACGTATAAGACCATTTCTACTAAGATCCAGAGTGTCTCATAGCGATTTTTTCGGCACTCGAGTATGTAATGCGAATACGGATAAGGAAAACTCTCGAGCCCTATTCCGCTCTGCCTAGCCAATCAATGACTGATATTCAAGCTATCCGGCCCCACTATGATACTAGCTGTAATTTTCATCGGTAACTCAAGTTTTTCGAGGTCCAGGCTTACCTTTCCGTGCAGGACGGAAAAAAAAAAAAGTCAATCTAAACCCCGCTTGCTCTTTACTTTTTTCATAAAAGCTCGTGTCGCATTTCTTTTCTTCTTCTCGTGTCTTTCCCTCTTCTTTTCTTTGCGCCTTTACTTCCTAGCAGTGAGCGACTTCAGGGCTTTGCGTTCACATTTGCTGGCGAAAAGCTCCAACCTTATTTCGTCTGCTGTATATATAGGCTACCTCCCGCTGGTTATCGGAGTGATCTTTCTGCCTATCGCATTACCATCCACATTCGGTTCAGTTCAGCAAGATGTCCGAGTACTACGCAAATGACAAGGAGGTTGTTCCTGCCCGGCCTGAGGCTGCGGTTCTTTCTGGGGAAGAGAAACAGGTGCACTATGTCGCCGAATCGACGGACAACAGCGACCGCCAGGAGTCGGAGCAGAAGGGACGCATGGCGCGAATGTTCACCTATATGAAGACGCGCGATTTCTGGCTCGTCGTTCTGATTGGGTACGTGTCTTACCTGGACTGCGCGAATGAAAAGAAACAAACCACTAATCTTTGATGTGCGTATAGACAAATTATCGCTTTGGCCAATATTAGCTCGTCCACGTTCTCGTCCCTCCTCTCGATGAAAGGCACCAGTATCCCGGCTTTCCAGACCTTGTGGGTCTACATTTTGCTCAACTTGACCTATACCAGCATCACTATCTACAAATACGGCTTCAAGAAATGGTTCCGTCTTCTTTACACCGATTGCTGGAGATATTTCATCCTTTCCTTCTTGGATGTTGAGGGCAACTACTTTATGGTATTGGCATACCGCTACACCTCGCTGCTGAGCGCCGAGTTGTTCAGTTTCTGGACGATCATTGTCATTGTCATTATTTCTTTCACCTTCTTGAAAGTCCGATACCACATTACCCAGTACCTTGGCGTGTTTGTTGCCTGCAGTGGAATGGGTCTCTTGATTGCTTCCGACTACCTCCGTGGCGCCAATTACCCTGCCGCAGATCAATTGAAAGGTGATCTTTTCGCTCTGTTGGCCAGCTCCATCTACGCCTTCAGCAACCTGTTTGAAGAGTACATGGTCTCCAAGCGTCCCATGTATGAGGTCATTGGCCAGATGGGTTTCTGGGGTATGTTGATCAACGGTGTGCAATGCGCCATCTTTGACCGTGGCTCGTTCGATGGCGCTGTCTGGGATAGACAAGTTGGTGGTTATATCGCTGGTTACACCATTGTCCTTTTCATCTTCTACACACTCGCGCCCATCTTGCTGCGTATCTCGTCTGCCACATTCTTCAACATTTCTCTGTTGACCATGAACTTCTGGGGTTTGATTATTGGTATCCAGGTTTTCCACTACTCGGTTCACTTTTTGTATCCGATTGCTTTCGTCATGATCGTTGCTGGTTTGTTTGTGTACTTTGTTGGCGAGGGCAAACTTGGTGAATCCTTCAAGCCTTGGCTGGGTAAGAACCAGGAACTTGGCGTCGATGGTGTTGGAACCGCTCGTCGTGCACAGGAAACTGGTCACGCGATCGTTTAATTTACCTGTTTTAGGTAAACAACTTTGCTTACAAAGAGTTTATGTAGGTAAGGTTATGGTGTGATGCGGATATGTGTTGATGGATGATATTCCTTACTTAATAGTAATTAGAACTTCTACCCAATTTGCTGAGCAATACTGGTGGAGTCATTGCAATTGTTTGCTATCTAAAACGTTGCTTAATAGAATTAATGAAGATGCCTGATGTCAAGTTTAGAATGCCGTTTCTTATATACCTACATATTACATACTATATACCTATTTCGCTAAATACCATACTTCCGTGCAACCTTTGGTTAAGATACCGACAGAACGCATTCTAGGGCTTCTGGATTATGGTTGTTACAAAATGACACAGTTCTGGCGCCTTTCCTCCTCCATATCCTCTACCCACTGTCTCTCGTCTCCCGTCGAGTAATCCGAATCCGAGTACTCGGAAGCATCCTTTGATACGATCGATGAAATATCCGATTCGTCCTCATCGCTGTCCTCTGTGTCTTCCCACTGTCCACTACTATAGGATTCATCAGTATCGTCTCCCTCGAAGGGTTAGGGGGTCAAGGTCCGCCTTGATACATGCGCTTTGATGAAGGGAAATGGAAAAAAACCTGTACGACTCATTCAGATAGCGCCAGTCTGACGGCAGGTCATCTTCAACTTGAATTGTGCGGGAGTTCTTAACGAGTTTTCGCCAGAAGTAATCCGTCCCTGGACGGTCGCTTGCGTCTTTATTTGGTAACTGCTATATGATATTGATAGTTATTGGTAGAGAGTTCAGGCTCGTCGAGGTGTTACACGTCTTACCTTGCTCGATATTCAGAGCTGAATGAACGACACGACAAATGCAATCCACCACTTTGTCCGATTAGGTCCCCTGAGGCCACGTCCGCCTCGAAACTCGACGGTGCCGGTACACTTCTCACCGGGGACGACGTGCTCGAACTTCCACATCACGCGCCGGTCGACTTGCATGAAGTCCTTCATATCTTCCTCGTCGTTGATTTTCCAAATCCGTTGCATAGTCTGTCGGACATCGCTGTCGGCACCACTCTTGTACCAAATGCCGACGGTTGAACGTGAAGCCTCCCAGTTCTTCTGGCAGTACGCATTGTTGCGGCGGGGGGCGGGGAGCATGTCGTCCAGATTATTCGCGTAAAAGACGATGCCGCAGGCAATCTTCCTCAGCTCGGTCATGGCGAAACGCTTGTTGGGCCTAGGGGAGACGTGGATATAGCTCCCGCATTTGGCAGAGCGTCGGGGCAGTTTAAAATCCCGGCCCCAGGAAGACCAGAAGGTGTCGATTTCGGTTTCCCAGTAATTTCTGGTATTGAGAACCGGAGAGACCGCTTCTATGGGAACTTTTGATCCGGCGGGTTAGTATTTCGTGGTTGATATGGAGAACGTCCTCTCCTAGACTCACTGGCAGGTGGGCTGGACTTCCCAGCGATCCATCTTTCGTGAAGAACCATTTGTCGTAATGCTCTGTATGCTTGCGGTATCTGCCGTTCAGAGAATCTGCCGCTGCATTAAGGCCATGGTAGCGGAGGGACGCAGCGAGCTTCTCGTAGTAAAACTTTCGGACCAGTGGGTGTCGGACTAGGTGTGGCTCGGCAATGAGCTCGATCTGGACGCCGAAGTAGAACGAGTCCCTTGCCATGAAGTCGTTTTCAATGTGAACTACCGAATCTTTGTCAAACACTTCAAGGTGGACTAGACAGAGTCGAGGCAGGGACGAACAGGATGCCAGTGGACTATTCACGCGTATCACTTCTCGTTACCATATTGAACGTCATTCTGAGAGTGTTATTAGGTACCACAGACGCAGTAGCTCGACTCCATACTGAATTGCATGTTGATAAATGCATCCCTACCATCGGACTATACTCCATTGTTACGGATTACGATACATAAAGTTCTTTTCTTGATAAATCATGCCGCAGAAAAACTCATAATAATTGAATTTGTCGTTTTTAGACTGCTCAAAATCCGAGAAAGGGTTGTGATGTCTTGGTGGCTCTTCCTAACCACCAGAGCTATCAAGAACATTTGAAGTCTGCTGTGCACGACGGCCTAATTAAATAACCCTATACATATGGTGCACTACGTGGAAAAGCTAGTTGACGTCAAATACGGTTGAAATTACGCTCGTCCCTGCTCCGCTAATTTCTCATGTTCCATAATGCTATAACACAATCATATTAATTTAGAGGGTCTTGCCTAGATTCCCCGTCTCATCATTAATTGATGAGTAGCGTAACCCCCGCATCGGATAAATAAAGGTTTCATCGAGTTTTATATACATCAATTTCCACCAATGCTGGTTAAGTGAATGAAGAAAATCTTTTATTCATCATAAGTCAAGATTAGACACCGCTCTATCTCTATTAGCGATCCTACCTAGGTAAGTGGTTAGATATAACTAACCGTGCCGCCCTCCAAACATATATAAGTTGGATTTGTTTCGCTAGTTGCAAGTTTCATGCTTTGTTCTTTGTTTTTCGGATATTGTTCGCTGGTCTTTCGGGTGTTCGAAAATTGCTAGATTAGGAAACCGATACTATATTAGGAAATTCCCACGACAGTGTGCCAGACCATCGGATCTCACACAGCTAGCAAAGAATTATCCTAGTACACTTGTCATCGCAGATATGAGGGTATCTAACATCTTACTCTTGTCTTTAGCAACCCTCACCACCCTCACCTCCGCAAGCCTCCAATACCGTGGCGCAGACATATCCTCCTTGCTTGTCGAAGAAGGCGACGGAATATCCTACAAGAATACGAATGGTGCCAGCGCAAAACTCGAGACCATTCTCGCCGCTAACGGTGTGAATACTATCCGACAACGACTATGGGTTAATCCCAGCGATGGCGTGTATGGTTTAGAGTATAACCTGGAACTCGCAGCGAGGATGGTGGATGCAGGAATGAAGATTTATCTTGATATGCATTTTAGTGATACGTGGGCAGATCCGAGTCACCAGGTACGTCAACTTTGAAATCCGAGAATGTGGTATATTGGTGTACTGATGTATCATGGCAGACAACTCCATCCGGCTGGTCCACAACAGACGTTGGTACATTAGCATGGCAACTCTACAACTACACAATGGACGTCTGCAACAGTTTCGCTGAGAAAAACATCCCTCTCGAAATCGTGTCTATTGGCAACGAAATTCGCGCCGGTCTACTGTGGCCGCTCGGCTCAACCAGCAGCTATTACAACATCGCTACCCTTCTCCACTCCGCTGCATGGGGTATCAAGGACTCAAACCTCGCTACAAAGCCTAAGATTATGATTCATCTCGATAATGGCTGGTCATGGAGTGAACAGTCATACTTTTATGATACGGTGTTGGCAGAGGGTCCTTTGCTCACGACGGACTTCGATGTGATGGGTGTCAGCTATTATCCGTTCTACAGTAGTTCTGCTACATTGGCGTCCCTCAAATCGACATTGGCTGAAATGGCGTCTACATGGGGCAAAGGGTTGATTGTTGCAGAGACAAATTGGCCATATGCTTGTCCCAATCCTGCATACTCTTTCCCATCTGATCTGAAGAGTATTCCATTCTCGGCTGCTGGTCAGACGACATTCTTAAAAGATGTTGCGAGCGTTGTGGCGGGGACGAAAAACGGGTTGGGGATGTTCTATTGGGAGCCAGCGTGGATTGGGAATGCGGCGCTTGGTTCTAGTTGTAGTGATAATCTGTTGGTCGATTCTTCTACAGATGTTTTTAGGACAAGTGTGGGGGTATTTTCGAGTATTTGATGAAATGAGCAAATTGATTGTATTGTTTGCTTGTCAGTCAATCTTACATATCCTGGAGATAAATGACCAAGTAGTAGTGAATAACTATCACATGATTAGCAATTTGCGAGTAATATGACCGACTTAAAAATCGTGTCTTACGTCTGAAAACAAGCTAGGCTGGATCCAAAGTGCGGCGTATCGATGGTTGGGAATTATGCCGCAGAATTCGCGAATCGCTGGTTGTTCAGATGTCCATTACCCCTGTTCTTAAGGGGCATAGTAATCTGTATGAAGGTTTATCCATGCGGAAACAGCAGGCCCACCTCATTTTCTGATGGCCAGAGCAGGTTGTATGCGAAAGCTGCGAGACCCGCGGTTGCAGAGGCCGTTCATCAAGTGTCGACTAGCGATTTCTAGCTGACGGTACTGGTCTTCATCAACAATGTATTCAGGCTCCCATGCTTCAAACCCACCGTGCCGCGGATTCCATTTTAGAAACCTTCGCTGTGGGTAGTCTAGCACCTCAAGTCTCCACAGACAGGATTCCTGTATGGGATCTCTCTCCTGAGCAGCGGGCCCGTTGACAACAACATACAATACCGAGGGCCATGAGAACATGCGAAATAATTTGGCTAGACTGCGGGCATTCTTTATAAACAAGTCTTCAGAGACAGCAAAATTCCCGAAGCGCATGTTGGACAGTCCTGAGAACTCTTTCCATTTCCGTGCGTGAATTAGATCTTGTTGGTTTTTCAGATCCAGTTTGTCTAATAGATCATAAGGCTCTTTGCAAAAGTCATCCAGCAGGCTTTTCGCAAGGTATATCACATCTTGTCTCAAATCGTATTTCGGAATCAATGAACGGGTCGCTGCTGCTTTGTAATGTTGATTAATACATTCATGTAGCTGCATGCCGTGATCACGAAGCCAGGCTAGAGCGACGCTTCGAGCTTCGTAGTTGACAAACGGGAGTGGCATGTGAGCCCGTGCCTTTAATAATCTCCAATCGAGATTTAAAGGTTTGTCATGTTGAATTTTAAGATACCAAAACCCTGTTCTGTAGGTATACAAGGTTTGTGTATCCTTGTTGGGGAACTCGTCTTCGCTTGGGAGAGCATGACACCAGATATGAAGTCGCAGCTCTGGGGGTAGTTTGATGAAGATGGTAAATTCTCCCATCGCGTTCTTGGTCGTAGAATCTGCCATTGGCAGTGTCAGAAGTCCAGAGTGAAAGAAAACATAACAGTCAATGACAGACACAGGTGCTCATCGACACTAATCCAAAATAGGCTTAGCATATATATGACAATCTCGTTATAACGAACGGAATGTATCCTCACTGATCCAAATCATAACTAGAATTGATTTTATTCAGGAATAACGCATGGATAGCTGACTGTACTCCGGTTGACCCCGGTGATTTCCATAGTACGTTCTTATCCTGACGTATAAATTCGCCTTGTAATATCTTGCAATGTACGTACTCTATTAGCGACCACCTACTTTAAGTAGTAAAGTCTCAGGAAGATATATAACATTATCAACCTTGGAACATTTTTTTGGCTGAGGGAGATACGGCACTATAGTATGATTCTTGTATAACAGTAAGATATAAAACGTATCCTGGAAATTACCAGGGTCAATCATAGTATTGTGTCTATCTGCTCCGATCTATTTTTGCGCCAGTCTCCAAATCGACTCCGTGGGCATGAATGAGCCTTGCAACTTCGAAGCGAACAGCCACCACATGCTTAGCACACTAGCTGACATATACAATTAGGAATCTTCCTTCTAGGCGGTATTGACCCTAATTCAATGTATGGTGCACATCTGTGTTGAGACGGGCGAGCTGGCGGGTATTGATGACTTGTTGCCTGTTCCAGGGTCCGATATATCTGCCTTGGTAAGTGCCTGATTCCGACTATTTTCTATCACATCGGTATCCAGAGAGTCTCGGTTTTTTCCGTGTTTATTGATGTGTTTTGGGTGAACAGCAGCGAACTTCTTTTCTTTCAAGGGCCCACTCAATGGGGACACTCTATCACTGTCGGTCAACCCAAGCAGGGTGTATCTCAAAATTCTGGATTTCGCGAGAGTAAAGTCCCTGGATCAGGTCTTGACTAGGATATTCTAGATATTCGTATTCCTCCTCAATTTCAACTCCATCCTCATCTAGGAAGTCATCCGAATCTGCAAAACCACGTCCCCATGATATAAATTTGACTTCCTCCTGATGCCAAACCAGTGGTCTTCGCTTGTCGTAGTCAAACTCATGGATCTGCCATCGACGGTGCCACTCTTTAGGATCGGTAAATAGCCCCTTCGGCGCATTCGCAATAACGTACAATATTATAGGCCATGGATCGAAGAAATCTAATATGTCTTGTACAGTTTCCGTGTTCCCGAGAAAGAAGTCGTCGGTTACAGCAATTCGTTGAATATTTGGATCCTGCCAGCCCATAATATCCAGTTCGCGTATTCTATCCTTGGGCTCTTGAAGAAAATCGCGCCAGCTGCTCTGATCAATGAATAACACACCATACTCCGGGTCGAATGGACTCTTTTCCTTCGAGTCTTGTTCATGGTACCAAGCTAGAGCTACGCTTCGAGCTTCGCAGTTGACAAAAAATAACGGTGAATGAGCATGAGCTTTCAACAAATCAAAGCAGAAAGTCAGATTCGGCTTTTCTGGTTCCACGAACCGTGCATCTGATGGTTGTCGGGGTCGACGATGCCAACACCCTTTTCTATAGGGGTACAGGGTATTGAAATCTGGGATGGGAAGTCCAGTCGTTTTTGGGAGAGCGTAACGCCATATCATAAGCCGCAGCTCTGTAGGGAGCCTCGCAAAGTGGACAAAATCACCCATGGCTTTCTTAGCTAGGCGAGTATATTTGGGAATGACATGTTGAAGAGTCGTGTAGTCTTTTAAGTTCAAAATTAATTCTACTAGCCCCGGACAGGCTTAGTGCGCTGCGACAACGATTCCAACGATCAAGTTTTATATCAGCATAGGGAGACTTAGAATAGTGTAAAATATAGGTACAATAGGTATTGAGAAACAGGGAGACCTTCTTTTTGTTATAGCAAGCCTCCTATATATACGATTATCCCTAAATTCCCTGTCGAATCCTCCGAGCCGAATAGGGCGTATGGTGATGTAGCCATCCTGACGGCTGGAGCGGTTCAGTAGCAAGTCCCGCGTCGCCTGGCCCCAGTCACTGTCTCACTGATATATCTATCATTTATGAAACAGCCATTCTCGTCTACCACTCTTCCATTTCCAAGACTCGTGGAGATGCCCTGAAACGACCGAAGGGAGTGAGGAGGGTTTAAACGTCCCGGAGGTGCTCCCCCTGAAAACGCTGGGAATTCATAGTAGGAATACATACCACGCACCTCTCCGATTTGCGGGTTGCGTCTTTCTGGGCCCGCAAAAACTGGCCTTTTTCGGTTTGGTTTTTATACTTTTTATCTTGGCGAGATCTGTCCATACTATTTATTGGATAGCTACATTAAGGTATTCTGCGCCTTTCCTTTTTGAACCAATTGTTCTAACCACGTATCAGAATACTTGCGCTACAATCTTCTCCGTTCAATTCCTACATCCAATCAACTCTCTCCTGCCGGTCTCTGATTATATTTCGAAATTTCTGATACCCCGCTTTAAAATCAATCTTATTTATTGCTTGAATATCTCTTGCAATATGGGGCTCTCCAGTTCATTTATACTTAATTTCAATGTTGCGTCCTCGATTCTGCCGGGATTGTGGCCGTCCTATTTGCCCGGGCACAAATATTCGACCAGCTCGCTGTCTAGTTACTAACCACGCTACGCCAACTAGGCCTAGCTCCTGAGATTTTTGTTAGCTGTAACCGTGAGCTGCTCAGCAGCTCAACGTATATCAATACTACTACGACTACAAACAAGAGGCTACAGAGAAGTAACGTCTTAAGGACAAGCAAAAACTAGCTAAGCTAACTGATTCATAGCTTTAAAATAATATTATATTAACTCCTATAATTTTAAAAGAGCCAAAAAGCAAATTTCTAAGTAAGTAAGGCCAAGTGCGCAAGTTAAGGCTTATTTAGGGGATAAAGAGGTAGTTATTGCTACAAATCGTAGTGGCCGCGGGATACGGCCCCCGGCACGTTTTCAGGACTAATTTTTATGCTTATTTGATTCCTTATATCTTAATTAGTGCTACATTAGAAATTTATTATATTTTATTATTATGTGGTGTTGTAAAGCTTCAAAATATTCTATATAATAAGCCGTTGAAATCAGACGTCAGGTGGGTGTAGTCATCAGGCGGTGAAGTACGGTAAAGACTTAGACAACAAACTGATCTCTGCCCCCTTTATACAACCTCAATTAGGCCAATTACTAGGTCGCTAGGAGGTAGCTGATGTTCCGAGCGGTCCTCGATTCGTGCAAGTATAATCATGTACTCGCACAAGAGGTAACCTCTTGCCTACAATGTCAGGTGCCTACGCAGCCAGCTCTGTTTCGGGGTCATGTGCCCGACACTTAAGCCCCATTTTCAGGGTCCTTGGGTATAAAGCCTCCAGTTTCCCCCTTTATTTTGAAGGGTCAGTGTTCACACTTCTGTACAGTACGTACTCTTGAATATATCATTGCCACATACTACATGTGCCCTTGATATAACAACTCCGCCCCCTATCATAGTTGTCTGTTTCTCTCTACGCGACGACACCTGACAGCATAGAATGCTGGACTCGCAGGGTTAACTTCGGCCGGGACAGCTTTCGGGCCAATCCCGGCCGTCAGCAAAACATGCCCCGAGATCTGGCCCGAACCCGTCACAAAATCCTCTCTGGTAGGGTATATTAATCCGAAACCGCCACCAAATGACATCCTTGCCGAAAGACTCGCAGGTGCTTCCTCTTAACCTTTACGCTGAAGTAAAGAAATTCCACATCTCCATGGGAGTGTACGACCTCGCGCCACTGTCACTACCTCCATCTACAGGGGCAGGAGCATGACCTCCGTCAAATGCAATCCAGGTAACGGGGTAGCCAGGTTTACATCCGGGATATTGGGTCTTGATGTGCGTCTGGCTTCCAGGAGCAGGCTCTTTGGGGGTGATATGAGTACAGCCATTGTTGTTAACGAATCTGTCCCGCAGCGCACGGCCGCCAGAGATAGGCAGGGTGCCATCGCTAACACCATGAATACCAATATACGCAATTGGATCATTACCACCATCGCAACCACTCAGCTCGCCTCCAGATATAACAGCCACAGCACGGAAGTCTTTAGCTCGCGAGCATGCAATGGAAAAGGACATTGATGCTCCGTAAGAGAATCCAACGGCAAAACGTTGTCCTTGGTCAACGCAGAGGGCATTCTCGATAGTCTCTCTCATTTGGTCGACGAAAGTGATATCCTGACCGCCCGAATTGGCCCATCCGTTATTCAACCCCTGTGGCGCAACAAGAATAGCAGTTTCGTTTGCCATTCGTTGCTGTCCATAGTAGGACCAGAGTGCACCATCAGTCCCACCACCTGCGACGTCTTGCATAGTGCCACCGACCCAGTGGAAGGCGAATATTAGCTTATACGGCTTATTGCTGTCGTAGCCATTGGGGACACGGATGATATATTGTCTATTTTGGCCATTGACGTTGATAGACTTAGTTCCAGATGCCATGGTTGGGTTTTTGCCGCAGCCAGGTGAGCGCTGCCCGGGGGGGTTGCTACTGGTGGCTGCCGCAGAGCTAGACGTGGTTGTCGGGGGTCCTGGTCTGGACGAGGTCTCTGTTCCAGGGTTGCAATTGCCCGAGAGACACTGAGAGTACCATGGATTTGAATACTGGCAACATGCACCTGCAACACATTGTGTTGGGCCGGTCCAGCCGTTACCGCCACCTGCATTCCACGTGTTAACCATACTTGTCCTCTAATCAAGAAGACCTTACATACACTGGCCATAGAGAGTTTGTTGACCTAAGACGATACATGCTAGTTCAAGGAGCAAAACTCCTATAATGCCTGTTTTGAAAACCATGGTGGTTCAATCGAGTATTGACCCAACTTGAGAGATAGAGAAGTAATTTTAGGGTAGTTAGTTTAATTAAATTTAGATTGAAGGTTTGTAAAATAAGATATAGAACTGCTGGAATGCTCACTATATTTATCCACCCTGAAAATCTACCACTAACTTTAGCGTACATTAGAAAAGAAGGTGCCAATAAGCGGAATATCGCAAACTCTTCATTACAAGTCAGCCGAATCTTTTTTAACTGCTGAATTATAGAACCGTTTTTGGATAATATCTATACTATTTAGCCTCTTTAGAAAATATGCTACCATGAAGAAATGCGAGAAAGTTGGAGCAGCTGAGAGGCGGTTGGTCGTGTTGTTATATTAAGGCTCCTTGGCAGCTAGACACAATGCGAGCGTAAAGTGTGACCCATCAAATAATACGAGCGCATGGCTTCAGGCTTCAATGATCGTAGAGAATCTTCCTCCTACTCAGCTCTGGTTATAGAGCGCGATTGCCGAGTTTACTTGCCGATTGGCCGTGTTGGATTTTTCCCAGTAACCCTTTACCCAGAAGTATTCGTTGATCTCATCCTCTCTTGGCCGATTAGTCGTCTACTGGTGCATTTTAACTTGCATAGTTGGTGGAGAAAATAGCTAATTCGCATATCACTCATACTTACAACTGAGTCGCAGGACAAGAAATCAATAAAAACCACTCGGATCTACCAAAATCAGATGTGTTTTCGCATCTAACTCACAGGCTTAGTGAGTAAGCGAGTTATAGAACTGTTACGACCCTGTCATTCACAAGAGTCTAAGAGTTTAACAGACTAACCGGCTAAAAGGAAAATATAGAATACGGTACAACTGCGCCTTAGCAGATGCGGTTATGAGATCAGCTATTGCGTCAAGGCTGTCAACCCTATCCTTAGTAGCAAAGCACCGGCGTGGTAGGAAACCCCTACTTGGCGACTAACCCTAACCAGCACAAGGGACCTGTCTGGTAAGACAGGGTTTCCTGCATAATAATAGGGTATCTTAAAGATAGGTACTTTGACTTCTAGCATCTTGAAATCTATCGCGCCCAAGTATCTCGTATATTTTCATATGATTTATATTCCGTGGCCAGCCCAGAAACCTTATGCCTCTCCCGCTGGAAATTAGCCTTTATAAGCACAAGAATGTCAACATCACAACTTGCTCACTTCATTCTCTATACTGCAAACTTAACAAAATCTCTAGCAAATCGACTACCTCCCTAATAAGATCCATAAATACGACATGGGGAGAGAGCATTATAGCATGAAAAGCTAGGAAATGATAGACTACCTGCCCTGATCCGCCAATATTGTCGTCAGATCCTTTGAAAATCAGGCTTTAACTTCTTATTCTTTTTAATCTTCTTGGCTGTGTCCTAACTCCCTTTCAGCTCTTCAGGTGAGTTATAGTCTGTTCCTGGTTCCTTCTTTTCAACTCTAATTTCCAGAGCTTTTAAAGCACCTAATATGGCATGAACAAGAGCATTAGGTATCAGACTCTAGAGGTGGGCATACTAACAGTCTGTATTGTGCGTCTGCATAATATTATATACTGATGTCCACCTGGGGGCAGTTCAGTTATTCTGGGGCATGAAGACAATCAATGAGAGCTAAGGAGGTCATCAACTTGAATCCTACTTGGGCAACTGCTAGTTAGAATCTCTCGTCCTCATTGGGTGACCACCACCACAATCATCCTTTTCTTCGACTATTATATTACATAATGTCTATGAGGATACTGGCAATACTTTGGTACATTTCTTGTATTCAAGGGAATATGAGATGATAAACTCGCCACTTAGTAGAGACTCATCTGATATAGTGAGAGAGTATAAGACAAGCATCTTCATTTATTAGTCATCGACAAAATATAGTCTGTAAAGGCTGATTCCATCGCGAGATCGTAAGAACCAATCCGATTGCGCAAAGGGTTGATGCCAGCGATCTAAGGCAGAAGCGTGGACGCACAATATCTCGATGACGAGCACATGATCGAGATAGCCCTCATGTGCGGTGCCGCTTAGGTATCGAGTCGCACATGTATATAAGGAGCGAAGATCCCCATCGAGTTGTAAGAAAGAGATCAAGCGATTATCTTCGTACAAATCCAACACCTACTATTGCTCTGTCTATTCTTACATCCTGCGTACCAAGTTCTCATAGTAATCGTCTCAGCAAGTGTTCTGTAGCCTATACCCACATTCGAACTATTGTTCAACCCACGTCGTTATATACATATACTACGTAAAAACAAAACGAGTATATTGATCTACTTCCACGAGCTATGTCAGACTAAGCCTATTATGTATTAGCTCCCGCTGTTAGCGAGCGGTGTAAGTTGTGGCATTATCATATTTCAATACATTACGAATTTTGGCAAGGTTGTAGGAATAGACTGCCGTATTAAGTGCATTAGCTCACGCCATTAGGGTCTATGATTGAGCGAATCATAAATAAACTCAGTAAACCAAGTGTGTGCAGACTTCTACCATATAAAGTCCCAAGATAACCGAGTATTTATGATTATTTCCGTCTTGTGCTTTGTTCGTTTCAGGGGCCACCGCGTGCGCAGCGCGTCTACATAGTACGTACTTATACTTGTCGCAGGCTAGTCCTGAAAAGGATTAGCGTGTAGAGATAACGTGTGCTTCCGTAGTTACCCACGATAAGATAAGGAGTCCACTCTTTCCCGGCTTTCCTCCGTCAGCTTGGATGACGAATTATTAATCCAACTACCTATTAACTAGTTAACTAACTAATCAACTAGCCTATTGCAATGCATCCCAACAACCTCATCCTCTTCAACGTCCATCCTTGATTGCGGCGTTGCCATTGAGCCCAATTGCTTAGTACCGCCCATCAACCATGGTCAACGACGAAGAGTCTCGGCACGCTTTGGCATCCGAAGAGACGCCGTTGCTCGCGGAGTCTGGAATCAGAGAAACAACAGCATCAGTGGGACAGAATGGATACGAAGATGAGGATGATGTGGCCCCGACTCCTCTCGCAGGAAAGCGCGCGGTGGTGGTTGCTTTTGCAGTAGTATTTCTTTTATTTATTCAAGGTATGATAACCGAATCCGGACGTCTACCGCATGGTACTTAACACTTTTGCAGCTACCAATATTACATCGGTGTCAACGACACAGTCAGATATCGCCGCAGATCTTGACGCTTTCTCCAATACTCCGTGGCTGACCTCATCATATATGGTTTGTTCACACTCATTGCCAACGACAATTGTCAACAGCTACTGATCTTTGTGGTGGTAGATTTCCGTCGCTAGTCTCACACCAGTCGGGGGCCGTCTATCGCAGATATTCTCTCTTCGCGCCATTTTATCCCTATCAAGCCTTCTCATATCGATCGGTTTATTGATCACAGCCACTTCTCAGACATTTCCCGTCTTCATCGTTGGCCGCGTCGTTACTGGATTGGGCTGTGCTTTAATATACTCCACGCAAACTATTATCGTTTTGGAACTGTCTTCAAAGAAACGACGAGGACTTCTCATCGGATGCGTATACACGACCGTCACGGTGGGTATTGCAGCAGGTGCTATTATAGCCGGTGCCATGGCTCCGAGGTTTGGATGGGTAGGTGCTTCATTTTACACTGCTTCCTCTACGTTGCTGACTTATGAGACAGCGGTCTCTATATTATATACAATCTCCGACGTGTTTTGTCCTCACCCCGATTCTATACCTAGCAATTCCTCCAACCGGCCAGGACAAGGAGTCCAAACCCGAACCTTTTAAAAAGAGACTCGCAAGAATTGACTATTGGGGAATTTTGACAATGGTTCGTCCTTCAACTAAACAATGCGATTTAATACATGTGACTTACTCGATCATAGACCGCAGCGAATGTCCTATTGCTGTATTCACTTTCTCGGCCCAACATTTCCTATACATACATTGCCGTTTCCCTGGTTCTGTTCGTTATTTTCCTAGCAGTTGAGTCAACGCCAGCTATAACTATCGAGCCTATCGTTCCAATTCCAATCGTTCGTTCTCGCGGAGTTTTATTGTCTGGTATATCATCAACTGGTATCATGATGGCCCGTTGGGCAATTCTATTTTACTTGCCTGTATACGGCATTGCAGTCCGTGGGTGGAGTCCCGCAGAAGGTGGTGTTATTATGATTCCGACCAATGCTGGTTTTGCCTTGGGGGGTCTTTTGGTGGGTTGGATACACATTCGAAAGGCTACAAGTTACTATATGTACGCTCCATTAGGTCCTAGACATCCCCTTGTCTAACTTTACTGACATTTTTGAAGATCATCTTTGGTCATTTCAGTGCTCTTCATGCTAAGTTGTCTGTTGATTGCTGTCCTTTCGACTCCTAATTCATCGGTCATTCTTTATGCGATCGTCCTCTTCACGAACGGATTCACCTGTGGGGCATTTCTGAACTACACCGTATCGCATGTCCTCCATCTCACAGCTCCTTCAACACATTACATTGTCACGGGCCTCATTTCAACATTCCGATCTACAGCTGGTAGTTTTGGATCTGCTATCGGCGGCGGGATTTTCTCGCGGGTATTGAAACGATGCCTCGAAGAAGGCTTCGCCGATGGCAGCTATGACGATGGCGTCATCCCTGATGATCAGCAGGAATTGATCAGGAAGCTGATGGGCAGTCCCGCTCTAGTATGGCAGCTAGAAGGATATGAAAAGCAAGCAGCCATTTCGGCATACCAGGATGCACTTAGGACAATGTTTTTGGCGGGTGTCGCGTTGGTCTTGTTGATGACTTTGGCCCAAGCTGGTACTGGGTCGACTGCTCCGGTTGACGTTGATGATGATGAAGTCACGGGTGACGCACATGAACATGAGGATTGATTACGAGCTACGTATATTGCTAGATTTTAATATACTTACATATACTATGTAGAACTTGATACGCGGGAGGGTTTGGCATTCAATAGATGTTATCAGTTGCAGTTGGTATTTAGTCATTATGTTAACTACCTACAATTCAGATGTTTGATCATTCATTGAATTGTACCATGCATTATTGAAACACTATGCATTCTCTACGAAAGATGACTATAAGAATCGAGAAGAAATTTTAAATGAATGAAGTCAATTTGATTATTATCAGTTAACTATAAATCATCAGGATGATTTTGTGTTTGTACAAGACAAAGTAATAGGAAAATCAACCGAGCACCGTGCAATGCAAATCATCAGAGACATTATCATAATGAGCGAAAGAGTCGGGACCAATCGAGAAAAGAAGTCAAAAGTGGTAAATCAGCTCTTCGTGAAGGTCGAGAGTGAATCTCCCGAATTTGTTGGTTGTTGTAGTTGAGAGTTTACTCAATGCTGATCTTGCGACTAGCGGGAGGCGCAGCCTTGGGCACCACAACCGAGAGAACACCATTCTTCAAGCTAGCCTTGACGCCATCCTGGTCAATGCGGCTAGGGAAGTTGAATGAGCGATGGAATTCGCCGACGGAGCGCTCGCTGACCCAGTACTTGAAGTTGTTCTGAGCCTGCTTGGAGACTTCCTTCTTGTCGGAGGTCTTTTGGACGGCTTTCCCGGTATCGTTGTTCTCGTCCTCGACGGAAGCTGGCTTGGGAGAATTGCCAGTCTCGGTTTCAGAGTCGGCGTTGTTGGAGTGGTATTCGCGGACAGCGCGACCCTTGATGTTCAGTGTTTGAGGGTCGGAGAATTCGATTTCAATGTCCTTTTGGGCGATGCCGGGGAGTTCACCGTCTAGATGGTAGGCGTCCTTGGACTCGCGGACGTCGAAGCGGGGAGCGAAGCTTGAGATGCTCGAGGATGAGGCAGCAGAGTGGCCGCTGCGTCCGGAGCGGTGAAGGTCATAGTCGTCGAGGAGACGGAAGAGGGGGGCGAAGTCACCAGTGCGAGGGAAGAGAGACATTCTGATTGATGGGTTGGTTGGAAGATTGAAAGATGTAGAAGTGATGTTGTTGAGAGTTGCGATGGTAGTCAGCTTACTGATTGCTTTGCTTTGTGTTTGATTTCTGATGGACGAGAAGTCAAGTTGGCCAGAGGCGAAGGGGGTATATATACCCATCACTCAGCATTCTGGAATCTGCCATGGTGGTGATGATTGTAGAATACTCCAGATACTGTACATGTATTCGATGCTTGAGCTAGATGTTTGTGGAGCATTCCAGAACCTTGTCCGGGGAAAGCGGGTGGCGGCAGAGTGGGGCCACGCTAAACTCAACGGTCGAAGCTTGACCAAAGAGGAAACCAGTCCAGCTTCATTCGAGGCATCCCTCCGTTTGAGATCTTACTAGATTGATAGGATTTCTACGGTCGTCATATGATATTACATCAGAAAGATAACATGCGCACCTTCGAGAATAGTCACAAGTGGTTTGATGGTCTTCAAAGGCTGTTCCATCTCTGGTGGTATGACTTGCCACACAATCACGTGGTAACAATTGAATACCATTCAGTCTATGAAGCTGAATCAAGACCGACGTCATTAAGCTCTATCTTGTCTGGACAGCCTATGTTGACTAGGGTGCTTCAGGTAGATGCAGCAAATCACATCATTGTTTCGCTCAGGGAGCTATCGCATTTTATCAACAACCAATGGGGCATCATACCATATCCCAGTCCATGCATCATGCACAGTATCATCCCACTCGTTCTATTCACTTCTGGCACACACGACAACCGCCAAGTGGCAGTGGTTGTCAACACTCGGCCAACCATCGATTGAAGCTGAGAGAACGTTCCACCGCAACGGTCGGCTCCTGTTAATTCTTGACGATTCCACTGAAACGAAGGATCGTAAATTATATCGTATGATGATAGCATAGATTTTTCGGCAAGTGTGTTTATCAGTTCGTCATTCTGTTGCGCACGATCGCATGCGTAATTTGAAGGGACGTCTAGACGTGCGCGGAATACGTAACGGAGCGAAATTGACGGCGTAATCAATTGCGTACAGAGTCCGACCGCGTATCCATGATAGATCGTATCACTCCGACTCCGACTCCTCAGGCTGCATAACCTTCTGATCAAGTTCCTACCCCAACATCACCAGAATCAGCTCTCCGTCCTAGCTCATACTCCCATTCCGCAAACCCACCTGACCCAATCTCTCCTTCAAATTCTGAAGCTGACTCTCCTTTATCACTAAATGGCGGTCATCGTCTAGGTCTTCCACGATGTAGTCGTGTTTCTCTTCGTCGTATTTGAGGATGATGGCTTTGACGGAGGGGTCGCATTCAACGAGGACTCCTTTATTATGTCAGTATTACAGTAATATGAGATCCATAGGATAGTCTAATTACCTTTCACGGCGCGAGGCATGGTTGAGCTGATGGTTGTGGTATTCGCTGAAGAAAGAGGAAGTGAGGTCGAAGAACGGTGAATTTATCTGCAGTCAAGTGGGGCTGACAGACGGCTCTCATTGGCTCACATCAACAACGCAACAGCCAAAGGGATGATCTCACATGCAAATCGAAGAGCTCTCCTCCAACAAACACCTCAATATTTGAGACAACACTCCCAAAGCTCGATATAATCAAGGGAATCATAAATTAGGTCTCTCCTCGGTACCTGTTTCATTTCCTGCAGTGGATGTACCAATCGACAATTATACAGATCTTAACGCTATCCCCAAAAAATCAACCTCGGCAGCCGGCTAGTTGCGATCCTGGGGTTCTGCTTATGGTAGATGCAACGACATCTGAATCTCGGCTGCTCGAAAATATAAGCTGGATTTCAAAGATTTAGCTTCTATATGATCTATCGAAAGAGTCCCCAGTTCATAGGATATCTTTGAGAGCTTCAATCGAGAACAACATATATATATATATACACAACCTCGAATCTGTTCACATCCAAAAACAGTATTCGCTTGAGATCGAACTCTAGTTACCACAAAAATACGTACCAACATGGCCTCCCAATTCCCCTCCTACAAATACTTCACCCTCACATTCCCGCGCGAATATGTCGCACACGTCGAGACCAACCGCCCCGACAAGCTAAACTCCTACTTCGAAGCAATGTGGCTCGAACTACGCACCATCTTCAACACCCTCAGCGACTCCCCCAACGTCCGCGCAATCGTGTTCTCGGGCGCCGGTGATCGCGCATTCACAGCTGGATTGGATGTCAAAGCCGCTTCTCAGGGGTTGCTAGGACCCCGAGATGGGAAATCGACAGATCCGGCGAGGGTTGCGACGCAGCTGAGACGACATATTCATGAGTTTCAAGATTGTATTACGAGTATTGAGAGATGCGAGAAGCCTGTTATTGTTGCTATGCATGGTATAGCGTACGGTCTGGCGATTGATTTGAGTGTTGCGGCTGATATTCGCCTATGCGCGAAGAATACCGCGTTCTCTGTGAAGGAAGTCGATATTGGTCTTGCGGCTGATATTGGTACGTTGACTCGTCTGCCAAAAGTGGTAGGGAACTACGGATGGGTGAAAGAGGTGGCGCTTACGGCGAGGGTGTTTGGGGCCGAGGAGGCGCTCAAGGTTGGGTTTGTGAGTGGTGTGTACGACACAAAGCAAGAGACGGTGCAGAAGGCGGTTGAATTGGCGGCGTTGATGGCGAGTAAGAGTCCCGTTGCGGTGCAGGGGACGAAGGAGTTGTTGAATTATTCGAGGGATCATTCGGTCAAGGATGGTAGGTTGCCTAATCCATGCTGGAGATTTTTGGGGTATGGGCTGACATGATTCTTTTCGCAGGACTACGTTATACAGGTGTGTGGAATAGTGCTGCTGTACAGGCAAAGGATGTTTCTGCGGCGGTGCTGTCAGGACTCGAGAAACGAGTTCCTACATTTGAGAAGTTGTAAGAAGAATAGGAATCCGTTGCTTCTTTGTCCATAAGTCTTGTCGAGTAATCGAATGAACATGTTATGGAATGCATAGCTATAAATGAATTGCTGATTAATGCTCTCTGAGCGCTCTATTACATCAGTGCCCATGGACAATATAGTAAACTGTAATTCATAAATCGTGGATATCATCACATCATGGCAAACTGCACATAGACAGTGCTCTAAGTTTACACCCGTCTCGATCAAGGTATTAAAATGAAATAAGAATGAGAAAGGAAATGACAAAACACACGATGAAGAAAAGGAAGGTTCAACGGCCTCGTTCGTGGGCTATTTCATCCATGACTACACGAACGCAGCCTCTCTTCTCTATTCGTTGATAATAAGTCGATAGATACGGATACCGTGATGATCCGGAGATGGCACCTTTCTGTGTCTCAATTTGATGTAGTATAGGCCATAGAGCAATATCGTCGATGGTCAGGGCTTGCCCTGCGATGTAATGTTGGTCAGCTTCTCGTAGTCGTTCATTCCAAGAAGACAGTAGTCCGAATTCAGCATGACTGCCGCTAAGCAAGTATTCATGCCAGGCTGTTCCCAATTGGGTGATTTGGATCAAATGGTTACCCCCACGGACGACATCTACACCGGGTCTCGCAAGTTCAGAGTTTGGGTCGAGGGAAGCAAGATAGAGTAATATTTGAATATCGCCAGCAATCACCGTGTTCCCGTCTGGACTTGTGTATACAATCTGTTGAATATCCATCGTCTTCCGTGGTTGAGCAACATATCGCATGCCGTTCTCGGTCAAACACAGCCTCACTCGCATATCTGCAATTGGATCTCCGCTTAATGCTATGTGAGCAACCGCTGGCTCGACAAAGTTGACCACATCAAATCCTTGACCATATACAGTATCCCAGTCGAACTCAGTCTCTCGGTTCTCGGAGCCGAATGCTCGAATGAGCCTTTCGGCTTCGGATGCATCTCCATGAATGACTTTCCGTGCAGCATCAGCCCGCTTAGACACGGCTCCTTGTCCCCATATTGTGCCTCGCTCTGGATTGATGAAAGTGCCGATATGTCGGAATGTCAGCGAGATGCGTTCGCCATTATAAGCCTTCTCTTCGTGGGATTTCTCCGATTCCGGTCGTTTGTCTGGACGGATACCATGAAGCCATCTCGTGTTTGACTGCGGTCCAAGTATGAACATGGAGCCATGGGGCATATGCACCTGTTGTTTCTGACGACCGTCTTCTCCGTCAATAGAAGCAGACTTTTTCGTACGTAGAGTCATTACTCGCTGAGCGCCTAGCGAGACGTTGACAATTGACGAACCACGCACGATATCAAGAGTTTTATCGGAATGCTCCGAAATATTGTCTTGACCATCGCGATACATCTGTATCAGCGCATGGTTCAAAGGATGACCCACAATCTGTTCTGCGCAAATGCGAACTGCATCGACTGTCTTGGTAAACAACTCAAGGATGGGAGACTCGTCGGCGGGATGGCGGTAAATGGGAAAAGATTTGTCACGAGCAATTAAACCTTGGACAGCTACCAGGCGTGGAACTTGACCCGACAAATGATACATCTTTTGCCAATTGACTTCCTTTTGTATTTTCTCGAAAGCGTCCGTAGGCAAGTCAAGATTATACACGATCCGAGAATCACCTTCTGCGATGGAGTCATCAGGTCCTAGGCAGTCGTTGGCGATCCTCTTCTTCTTCTTTGCATAACTTGCTTCCGCTATTGGTGGCGATGGCAGAGACTTGAGTGCAGAGGAGCCGGGTGAGGCAGCATTCGGAGCTTTGTGAGAGGTAGTAGTAAGCACAGGAGAGGTAGAAGCTCTTCCAAGGGTGACCGATTCCGCAGCAGATGACCCTGGTCGACGCGAGGAAGAGGGTGATTTTCCGGACTTTGGACGACGAACTCTCGTTTGATTCGTACCTGATGTTCGCGCTTCTCTCGTCCCGCGGGCTCGAGAATACTTTGACGGCGGTAAAACTATGGGCACATCGTCGTCATCATATGGGTTGTCATCTGCCTCAATTATACCGGGTGAATAGACCGTTGTGTTTGGAGACGGCGTTGCAGCAGATTCTGCGATTGAAGATCGTTTCGTAATAGGAGAGTTCTGGACAGCAAGATGATCCAAGACGTTCTCAATGCCAGATGGCGGCGGAGTCATATTCGACTGAGTTAAAGGCTTTGGCTGAGAGGCAGCTGGATGGGCGGGGCTAGCGTGGGCAATTTCTTGAGTTTCCTCCCGGTCCTCCTCCTCGAGCAATTCTTGCACGGATATACCATTGGCACCTACAATGTCCGCAAGGCGCCGAACAGCTTCTTCGTGACGTGCAAAACTACGATATCCCATGCAATCCTCTATCAACGTGATAGCAAACCCCTGTTGAGCAGCATCGAGTGCCGTGGCGTATACCGAGACGTTAGATAAGCTTCCGCAAATATACAACTCAGTGACGAATCGGGAACGTAGCGACAAGACCATTCCGGGAGATTGTAGTGCCGAGTAGTCCGATTTCTCAATAACAATATCATGATCATGGTCGATAGCTGCAAGAATAGGAGCCGGAAACTGCACGCCAGCCGTGTGTGGTAGACAAGCGGGCTCCGGGCCTGACAGAAAGGCTTCCGGATCGACCACGTCGTTCACATCGCTGCGACTTTCCTGTCGTCCATGCCGTGCCTTTTTCTGATTTTTTGTATCCAACGGACCAGCCGAAGTGATGATTATTTCGCTTCCATAGTCGTCAACGACCGGACGCGACCCCTCATATTGAGTCCGCACCCACACAATCTCTCCTGTGCGACGGAAACTCTGGACAAGGCCAGGAATTAGGTCTATAAAGTCGAGTGTTTTTCGAACAGGCAGGCGGCCGTTCGGACGCACGAAATCGTTTTGAAAATCGAGAAGTAGTAGCGCTTTCCTCGTTTCGATGGACGGGAGGTTGGAGAACGAAGAGAAGAGGGCAAGTGGGTTCATGGCGTCGTGGACCGCATGGCCTGTTCCGTTGCGAAAGCCACAAGAGGTGCAACAATTCGACTCTTTCTTGAGACACAAGAATAATCGGAGTGTGTGTTCGGACTCGAAGGGTGGGAGAATATCGAATGAGACGAGTGAGACCAGTCACATCCCTAAAGATTTAGTTAATTTGTACCACCCACACAAGAGGGGAAGGCGAGGCTCGTGTTGGAGGAAGCTACGCTGCAGAGTCGTCCTCAGAAGGAATGGCCGTATGCGACCACTTCCGAAGGCCAATCACATCGCCAGCACATTTCTTTTTAGAGTAATCTACTGCCCTACAGAATAGTACAGATCAGTTACAGACAGACGCATCTCAACAGTTTATGTGCGTCCGGTGCACCCGAGGCATTCTACAGTGGAAGCTTGGATTCATTTTCCGACACAACACCGTGTCATAGCATGAAAATGTATATCGCACTACTTAGAGAGAGATAATTGAGACGATGAATCCGTTACCAGGAAACTATCCAAATGATAATGAAGACTCGAGAGATGTCCTTATCAATTACCTATCTAGAAGATGCCTGCGACCGCCACCACAGTTAACGGCCTGAGGCTGTTTGTTTGCAGTGTTTGTCTGTATACGCACTATACTACATTTGGTATAGCGCATTCATTTATGATGCTCTCTATCAGTGCTGAGTGAGTCACCAGTCGGCATGCCGCAAGCTTCAAAGTTTAACCCATACGGATACATTTGAGTCTAGAATGAGAGACCTGCCGGAGATCGTGTCCAATCCCCCAGACCACTTAAGTTAAGGAGTACTTGACACGTTAACGGTCAAGGCGACAAAAGGTGATTGGCCAGCTCCGATATCGGTGGCGCCGAGTCGGTCAGAGAATCGGAGCCGCGGAGGAAAAGCCCAACTCCGGTGTTGCCGCGGTCACCTGACCGACCCCAGCATTTTTTCGGGGAAAGCTCCTCCCCTCGCAGCGGTGATTCATTTTTTAAAAGGCTGCCCATCCCGCCGTCTTTTTGGCTTTTCTTCTTCAATCCATCTCAATTCATCTCACTCTCCACTCCTACACGGTCAATTGTGTGGATCAATTGATCAATTCATCACTTTTCTTTTCCGTTTTCTATCTTTTTCTTCACATCTACACACACAATGGCCTCCAAGACCATCCCTCGCGCTCTGCGCCTTTCCACTCGCGTGGCTGTTCCTCGTCGCACATTTGTCTCGGTTACTCGAGCTCGCCCTTCCGCTGCCACAGCCACCCGTGCTCATACTGCTGTGTCCGCTCGTGGAATCAAAACCATTGACTTTGCTGGCACCAAAGAGACTGTCTACGGTAAGCGGCCTCCTGCTGTGCGATGTGTATCCCTGCTAATTGAGTAGAACGTGCCGACTGGCCTCGTGACAAGCTCCACAACTACTTCAAGAACGACACCCTCGCCCTTATCGGCTACGGTTCCCAGGGTCACGGTCAGGGTCTCAACCTCCGTGACAACGGCCTCAATGTCATCATTGGTGTCCGTAAGGATGGTGCTTCCTGGAAGGAGGCCATCCAGGATGGATGGGTTCCCGGAAAGAACTTGTTCGATGTCGAGACCGCCATTAACAAGGGTACCATCATCATGAACCTTCTCTCCGATGCTGCCCAGTCCGAGACCTGGCCCGTAATCAAGCCTCTCCTCACCAAGGGAAAGACTCTCTACTTCTCCCACGGTTTCTCCCCCGTTTTCAAGGACTTGACCAAGGTCGATGTCCCCACCGATATCGATGTTATCCTCGTCGCCCCCAAGGGTTCCGGCCGTACCGTCCGCTCCCTCTTCCGTGAGGGCCGTGGTATCAACTCTTCCATTGCCGTCTTCCAGGATGTCACTGGCAAGGCCAAAGAGAAGGCCGTTGCCATGGGTGTTGCTGTTGGATCCGGTTACCTCTACGAGACCACCTTCGAGAAGGAGGTTTACTCTGACTTGTACGGTGAGCGTGGTTGCCTCATGGGTGGTATCCACGGTATGTTCCTTGCTCAGTACGAGGTTCTCCGTGAGCGTGGCCACTCTCCCTCTGAGGCCTTCAACGAGACTGTTGAAGAAGCCACCCAGTCT
The DNA here is from genome assembly GCA_002775195.1 of Talaromyces adpressus. NCBI lineage: Eukaryota > Fungi > Ascomycota > Eurotiomycetes > Eurotiales > Trichocomaceae > Talaromyces > Talaromyces adpressus. The sequence goes on from NHZS01000557.1 coordinate 212,229, forward strand.
CTCTACCCTCTCATTGGTGCCAACGGTATGGACTGGATGTACGCCGCTTGCTCCACCACCGCCCGTCGTGGTGCCATTGACTGGTCCCCTAAGTTCAAGGACGCCTTGAAGCCTGTCTTTGACGAGCTGTACACCAGCGTCAAGACCGGAAAGGAGACACAGCGCTCTTTGGAATACAACTCACAGCCCGACTACCGTGAGCGTTACGAGAAGGAGTTGGAGGAGATCCGCAACCTGGAGATCTGGCGCGCCGGAAAGGCCGTTCGTTCTCTCCGCCCTGAGAACCAGAAGTAAATCGTTGATCGATTCTGTTATGACTGGCCTGTAATGTAGATACCTAATGAAAAGTGTTGTGTTCTTCCATCTTCCATATGTTAGTAAATGAGTATGATCTACGTAGCTTGCTAGCTTAGATAACGATAAGCCCATCAGTCCGATCTGAGTCGGAATAATCTCCGCGATATTACCCCTCACCGTCAATAAAAACATTCAAGAACATTGAATCCTCACCAACCATCAAATTCAACACAAACACCTTCAATAACACAGACGAAACCTCCAACATGACCGACGCCAAAAACCACCTCTCCCTAACCCGTGCCAACATCTCTAAAGCCCACGAAATCATAAAACCCTACATCCACCGCACCCCACTCCTCACCAACACGACGCTCAACACAATCGCCTCAACGCCGCAACCTGTGTCTGATTTAGCAGGAACGCCATGGGAAGATAGCAGCACTACAACTCCTGCGAGTCCGACGATTAGGTTTTGGTTCAAATGCGAGAATCTGCAGAGGATAGGCGCGTTCAAGGCCCGCGGCGCGTTTCATGCGTTGATTAGAGTTATTGGTGAGCAGGGGGAAGGGGAGGTTAGGAGGAGGGGGGTTGTGACGCATAGTTCTGGTATATCTTCTCTCCTCTACCTTCGAAATACGGTGATAGAAGATGTTTTAATCTAACTGGTGGGTGATATAATCTAGGAAACCATGCCCAAGCCCTCGCCCTAGCAGGCAAAACATTAAACATCCCCACGCACATCGTCATGCCATCAATAAGCACACCCAGCAAAATCGCATCCACGCAGTCCCTCGGCGCAAACGTCGTGTTTTCGGGAAGCACGGAACCGGAACGTACGGCCGTTATGGAAGAAATCCAACAAAGGACGGGTGCGATATTTGTGCCGCCTTATGATCATCCAGATATTATATTGGGGCAGGGGACGACAGGACTAGAACTGGAGGCGCAGTTTGAGGAAGTGCAGCAACAGCAAGGGAAGACGTTAGATGCGGTGTTTACGCCGATTGGAGGTGGAGGGCTGAATGCTGGTGTTGCGACGTGGTTTTCGGAGCCGGCGAAAGAAGGCGGGAAGAAGACGCTTGTCTTTGGCGCTGAGCCTTCGTTTGAAGGTGCGGATGATTGTAGACGGGGTCTTGCGGCTGGTCAGCGTGTGTCGGCTGTATCGTCGAAGACGATAGCGGACGGTCTCAGAACGCCCGTTGGACTGAATAATTGGGCTGTTATATCGGATCCCAGCAAAGTGGCTGGTGTATATAGTGTGACTGACGATCAGATCAAAAAGGCTATGAAGTTGGTGTTGGAGAGGATGAAGGTGGTTGTTGAGCCTAGTGCTGTGGTCGGGTTAGCGGTTTGTCTGTTTGATGAGGATTTCAGACGAAAGGTTGAGGAGGAGGGTGGTGAGGAGGGGTGGGATATTGGGATTGTGTTTAGTGGTGGGAATACGACTGTTGAGGCTATTGCAGCTTTATTTGGGGAGAAGTAGAGATGCATATAGATATATCTGATATATTGATTCAACTCTATCCGGGTTGCTATCAGTAGACTGGCAAGTTGTACACATGATCTGGCTATATTTTACAGCCCAGACGAACGGAAATATAAACCAACATTCTTCGATGTTCCCAATTCTAATGAGCGGCCTGGAAGTCTCATTGCAATCCAACTAAGATCTCATCTCTTGTTCACGCCTTCGGCCCAGTGACATTTGAATGGTACAAACCCTAAATAACTCTCGCTTAAGCCTATCGTCCTACAACCATCTTCGATTATACATACCATCTGACAAATCGAATCCCCCATCTGTACAAAATACCACACCACGAAAGCAATAATCAACATGGTAATGATTCCGCCGGATATCACAAGTCGTAGACGATAGGAATCTTTGATAGGAGAAGAAGAGGAGGATTCAAGGGTGGAAGGTTGTCGGTGTTGGGCATCCTCCTTCTCATCGTCGAGGTCGTTTTGGAGTCTTGAGTAGCGGTAGTTTGGCATTTTGGGAGGATTGTGAGACGTCGATAAAGTGGGTTGTTTTGGTTGTAGTCGAGGTGAGAGGTCAACAGAATGACTGACAGTAGATGGCTATCACATAGTTGAACATGTAGAGTGTTTGATCAGATAAAGAAATAGATGAAGCGGGGTTATAACAAGGAGCGGTTGACAAGGCTGGTGCAACCAACATGACGGCTGACAGGCGCACCCCTGTTCCTATTTCGGCGCTAGACCTTTGCCAGGTCAGACAATACATGTATTCGAAATTCATATTGTACGTTCGTACAAGACCTTGGCTTTTAATCATTCATGGCTTATATTAAACCTTGAGCAGCATACATTATATCCAACTTTCAATGTTGTTCAGGGGTTGGAGATAGGTGAAGGTTGAAGACCTAGGTCTCTACGCGAAATAATGGCCACCATCAGGGGCGTTGGTACATGAGTAATGCTCTATAGGTTTGACTTGGTTGACTCATTTATGTTCAATACCTATGTCTTACTGGGTGTATGCCTTCTATTTCTTGATACTCAGAGCAATCCGTCCATCACTTCGTACTCGCAACGCTCGTCCGACCCAGGTCAATACACTGACATTTCGCGTAGATTCCAATCTCCTTATCTGGCGTGCTGTCTACTTGATGTAGGATTAGAAGTCTATCTTCCGATACGGCCTGGGAAACTGCTTGCCAGTGGTTCTCTAATAACGAGGTGGTCGTGTACAGTTGGAATAGAGCTGTGACAATGCCACGATCAGGGCATGGAAGCAGCCAGATCTTCGGCGACTATGGATCCAGTCCATCGCACGGGGATAAAAACTGTGGTAGAAACGTATCCTTGGATATCAATTTTCGGAATGAAGGAAATCACTTGTCAGGGCTGCAGTGGACAGATGGGGTCACTTCGAAGAGGTCGTTATTTCCAGTGAACGACCTCTGAGCAACGAACTTCACAGAATCGGACACTCTGAGAAACCAGAATTTGTGCTGCATCTAAACAGGAGTTAGCTCCAGACTCTTGATATCACTGCACGAAGGGGAACGTACCTAGTAGTTTTGGACAATGATAGTTCGATTAGGGGTTGAAGATGGGCGAAGTCGACCAGGAAGAACAATGCGATGACGACCTCGGGAGTCAGGGGAGTAGAAGGAATATTGAGACATCCGAAGAAGAACCCTGGAACTCTTTGAAGATACTACCTAGGTCAGGTAGCCGCTGTCTCCAGGGGCTGATGAGGAAGGTGCGTGCAGATAGTACTGCAACACAGGACATTTGCCCAAACGGAAGGCGTGCCCTAATTCCAGGAGTACCTAGATGGGGATTGACGCCTCGTGTTCAATGATTTAGGTATACGAGATTCTGCTTGGCCAACCCAAGTCATTGCTATTCATTGGACAAGCCGATTATATTGATATATATTTCTTTGATAGGGATGGCATTAGAGCAAAGCATTCACTATTGAATCACAATAACGGGGCTGTGTCTTTGATTGTATCCAAATCTTGATTCATTGAGATTTACCTAGGTGGGTTACAGCTATTCTCAATTCTCGAATTTAAAACAACAATCATTCTTGTCATCCACAAGGTATCGGAGTAAAACGCTAAGCCTGCAACGGCAATACATCATTTGATTACTGGTCGGTCTTGGAGGCTTGCATTCGACTTCTGACTGGCGAACACAAAATAAACGGACGTCCAATGGAAAGCGATGAGCTGTAAAGCTTAAAGATCAGCCTCTACATTTCTGATGCCAACGACGAATCTCATGTACGTAGTATGTACGTACACCGAAGTTTTTCGGCGGTCCGGGTGTCGGTGATGGGCCGCGCGCATGCTATATTTAGACATTAGAGTCTGAGACTAACATTGAAGTGGGGAGACTGTGTACAAATACTCCGTACTGTATCTTGAATACGCTGTCATTGTATATTGTATGCTAATAAACCTACGTGTGAGATTATTCAGGGCTACTGAAAGGATTGTTTGGTAGCATCGAACGGACCGGTAGCCACGAGGAAATGAATCGATCTCACATGCCACAGCTAAGCTACCTCATGGTTACAGAATATTGCTGTGAATTGAATGAATACTTACAAACTGAATACAGGTACTGACCAGCAACCAGTCAGCGACCGCAAAGAATGTGGAGTCTCGCCATAAGCCACCTGTGATTGGCTGAAATCCCGTAATTTTAAAATTTACATCTACAACACATCATTGCTCGACTCTTCTTGGCAACTGGAATGCTGCACGCATTTTTTCTCTGTGCTTTCCTCAATACGAGGGCAGCAAACAAAAGAAAGAAAAAAAAAAGAAAAGTATGCGCCTACGAAATTACAAATCGCGTGTCGTTCGGAGCTTTCTCTTTCCTATTTCAAGCGTTGCACTGTTGTACGACGTGAAATAGCTTTTTCGAGTCTCCCTTTTCCCTGGTTTCCCGTAGAGAGGGCCCGTTCCGGCGGTTCATGTTCAGTTCCACAGTACATACGTCTGGCCTCGGGTGTTTATGTACATTCGACTGAACATCAAACGAACTGTAGCAGGGCAAATAAACAAGTCAGTGATCAATTACGTTTAGAATTAGTTGGAGTAAAGGAATGTCAAGTTACATGTAACTCTCATACACCGTTGTGGCGAGCGGATTGACCCCTGTCTAACTTTGTTTCAGGCGGGATTGCGTTAGTGGAGTTTTGCATTTGCCCCAGACGGCTGTGTCACTTGGTATGTAATTTACACGAGACACGTCTCGGCTCGTATTTCGGAGAGAATCCGTTTGACTTCAGGCCTCGACTGGAGTGTAGACTGTAGACTGCTGGTGACTGCATGAGGGAGAAAATTACAATAGATCGATGCAATTACAATACCAACTGTATCATCACGTATTCTTGCAAATATACGGCCATGTTTCAGTTGTGACCTCACGACGGGACCAAGTGGATGATCATTTTGCGGCGGAGCTCACACAGCGTTAGTCATTGGCTGACAGCAGCCTCATCGAGAATAATGGGTCTGGTCGTTCTTCAAAAACACCGCAACTTTGTTTGCAAATTCGAGTAGAATCGTAGAATTGTTCTAAACTTCTGTAGCATTGCTATTTACTAGGATCTTGTTAACGTACAATCGCACATACTTGGCGTATCTTAGTGCAACTACCATCGTGGCGTGGAATCTAAAAATATGGTCTGCTGGCCGATTCACATGCTGGCTGGGAGTCATGGAGAGGTATGCAACTGACGCGCCTCAGGGAACCATTCCCAGCCGCACGCTCCATGCCTGTATTCAAGCTTAAATCGTGTCCATGAATGATAGAGCAAGGAGTCCAGATGCACCAAAATACAAAAAAAGAAATAGAAAAAGGGTCGCGACTGAGCCACAGTCAGCAATTGACAGGACGGATCACCGGCCAACCAAAGGGCGCCATTAAAGTCAAAGTAATTATAGTACTGTAATAACACATACACCACAATACCGCAAAGTGACAACTGGCAGGCCCCCTTCCACACAAACGGTAGAGAATAACTTACCGCGACCCCCGTATTCCTGTCACGACATTACGCATCGTTGTCTCGTCCTTCCCCTGTGTCAGTTCTCTCTCCCTTGCTCCGCACCTTTTTCTTTTACGCATCTTCTTCTCAAAAACCTGTTCACTTTTCCATCAAATATCATCCACGTACTGATCACCACTTGCGCTCGTTATCTGGTTCTCTCCTTCCAAAACGGAGGAAACAGTATAACTGGCTTAAAGCGGTTGTTGAGGTTATCGTTTTTCGCTCGGCCAACTTCTCTCAGCCCTGGCGGCTACGCTCGCTCGCTCGTTTCGCTGCGCCAACGTGAAGCTTCTTTCAGCTTAACCCACATCCAAAGAAAGAAACACGATCTCCCTCGTTATTTTTCTTCCGCTCGCTCTTCTGTCATACATATCAGACCTTTAAACCTCCGTCTTTGCAAACCACCTCCACTTTCTAATCCTAGTATTCTTCGCTCTTCTTGATCTGTCCAATATTTTCGAGATTCTGCTCGACAAGACAACATGGCCTACCAAGGCGGCCATCCTCACTCGCCATCCTCAGCTTATGGTGACGAGGGTCATCGAATGAACGAGTTGGGACACACCAATGTACGTGGAACTGACCGACAACTTTGATCGATCTCGCTAACACTAAGCTTCCACTCGATAGCAATACGGTGAAGACGATGCCTCCCGAAGCTTGTTGAACCAGGGCCCCTTCAACGGACCCTTCGAAGACCCTGTCCACAGCCGAGCTGCTTCCCCAATGCGCCCGGTCTCAAGATACAGTCTGACCGAGTCTTATGCCACCGACTCAGCAGCTCCTCCTTACCACGAGGGCAGCGCCGAAAACCCTGCTGCGGCTTTTGGTGTCCCTGGCCGTGTGGCTTCACCATATGCGCGCAGTGAGACTTCATCCACTGAGGCCTGGCGTCAGAGACAAGCCCCTGGCACTGGTCTGCGCCGATATGCCACTAGGAAGGTCAAGCTTGTGCAAGGTTCCGTCCTAAGTGTCGACTACCCTGTTCCTAGTGCTATTCAAAATGCCGTTCAGGCCAAGTACCGAAATGATCTCGAAGGTGGTAGCGAGGAATTTACTCACATGCGATGTAAGCTGGACTTTGATTAAGCTGTTCAACGGATATTTACTGATCGAAATTCTAGACACTGCCGCTACTTGTGACCCTAACGAATTCACCCTTCACAATGGTTACAACTTGCGACCGGCCATGTACAACCGTCACACCGAACTGTTGATTGCTATTACCTATTACAACGAAGACAAACAGTTGACTTCCCGAACCCTGCACGGTGTCATGCAAAACATTCGCGACATCGTCAACTTGAAGAAATCTGAATTCTGGAATAAGGGTGGCCCTGCTTGGCAGAAGATTGTCGTCTGTCTCGTGTTTGACGGTATCGATCCTTGTGACAAGGACACTCTTGACGTTCTGGCTACCGTTGGTATCTACCAAGACGGTGTCATGAAACGTGACGTGGACGGAAAGGAAACCGTTGCTCACATTGTAAGTCATTCGCCATCATTTTGTTAGGACGATTTACTGATCATTTTGAATAGTTCGAATATACCACGCAGCTTTCCGTTACACCCAGCCAGCAGCTCATCCGTCCCACCGATGACGGCCCAAGCACTCTCCCTCCCGTGCAGATGATTTTCTGCTTGAAACAAAAGAACAGCAAGAAGATCAACTCTCACCGATGGCTCTTCAACGCCTTTGGACGTATCTTGAATCCCGAAATTTGCGTCTTGCTCGACGCCGGTACCAAGCCCGGTCACAAGTCTATTTTGGCTTTGTGGGAGGCTTTCTACAACGACAAAGACCTCGGTGGTGCTTGTGGTGAAATTCACGCTATGTTGGGTAAGGGTTGGAGGAATTTGGTTAATCCTCTCGTCGCAGCACAGAACTTTGAGTACAAGATCTCGAATATTCTCGACAAGCCCTTGGAATCCTCCTTTGGATACGTCAGTGTGTTACCTGGTGCTTTCTCAGCATACCGATTCCGTGCTATCATGGGCCGACCTCTGGAACAGTACTTCCACGGTGATCACACCCTTTCTAAGCAATTGGGTAAGAAGGGTATCGAGGGTATGAACATTTTCAAGAAGAACATGTTTTTGGCCGAAGATCGTATCCTGTGTTTCGAACTGGTGGCCAAGGCCGGTTCCAAATGGCACTTGTCTTATGTCAAGGCTTCCAAGGCCGAAACTGATGTGCCTGAAGGTGCCGCTGAATTTATTTCTCAGCGTCGTCGTTGGTTGAACGGTTCCTTTGCTGCCGGTATCTACAGTCTTATGCATTTCAGCCGTATCTACAAGTCTGGCCACAACATTATTCGAATGTTTGTTCTTCACTTCCAAATGCTTTACAACACTTTCAACACTATTTTGACATGGTTTGCTCTTGGTAAGTGTGATCCTCAATGACTTGGGTTTACAATGATCTAACGGAAGCAGCGTCCTACTGGCTTACTACATCGGTTATCTTGGATCTTGTCGGAACGCCTAGTAATTCTAATGGCAACGAATCTTTCCCGTTCGGTAACAAAGCTACGCCTATTATCAACACACTTGTCAAGTATGGCTATCTCGGTGTGCTGCTACTTCAATTCATTTTGGCTCTCGGTAATCGTCCGAAGGGGTAGGTTCTCTCTTATTATTGGCTTTTGCAATGACTGACATACGATAGTTCAAAACACACGTACATTATGTCATTCATCTTTTTCGGTATCGTGCAGCTCTACATTGTTGTAGACTCCATGTACTTGGTCGTCCATGCCTTCACTGGGTCCACACCTATGGATTTCGACACGGACAACGGAGTTGGTGGCTTCTTGAAATCGTTCTTCTCATCGTCCGGTGCGGGTATTATTATCATTGCACTGGCTGCCACTTTCGGTCTCTACTTCGTCGCTTCCTTCATGTACATGGACCCATGGCACATGTTCACCTCTTTCCCCGCCTATCTCTTGATCATGTCTTCCTTTATCAACATCCTCAACGTCTACGCTTTCAGCAACTGGCACGATGTTTCTTGGGGTACCAAGGGTTCAGATAAGGCGGATGCTCTACCATCAGTCCAAACGCAAAAAGAAGCAGACGGAAAAGGAGCAGTCATTGAAGAAGTCGACAAGCCCCAGGCTGATATTGACTCTCAATTTGAGGCTACCGTCAAGCGTGCTCTGACACCATTTGTTGCACCCGTTGAGAAGGAGGAGCGCAGTTTGGAGGATTCCTACAAGAGTTTCCGTACCAAGCTTGTCAGTTTCTGGATCTTCACCAACGCTCTTTTGGCAGTCTGCATCACCAGTGACGGTGTTGATGAGTTCGGATTTACAGTAAGTCTATTCAAATCGTAGTATAGATTCAGCTTCTAACTTTCTTCCAGAACAAAGCCACTACTCGTACCACGCACTTTTTCCAGGCCCTCTTGTGGGCCACCGCCGCCGTTGCACTGGTCCGATTCATCGGTTGCTGCTGGTTCCTGGGCCGAACCGGTATCATGTGCATGTGTGCCCGACGATAAACATTTACGAAACTACGCAGGGGCTGCTGCATGCAGCTGGCTGTGGACCAGTGGCTCCATCTGGTGCTGAATGTCCTTCCCAAAAGAACGCATTTTAATATCCCTCGGATTCCCTCCTACGATCTTTTTGTCTCTTTCCCTTCTGAACATGTAGTGTACTGTAGATCCACGTCTCTTTGCCAGTTGTCAGCTTATTTTTTCCTTTCTCTCGATTTGTCTTCAAGTCCTGTCTGTTTGCTAAATATATTTGAACTGCTTCTTGTTTCTTTATCCATGGTCGTGACGATATCGATATGCTTTGTGTTCCTTGGCGAGCAAAGTACGTAGGATAAGTTAGTATAGTTTGAGAATATTGATCAATTGTACTATGAAGCAGTCTTTCTTTGTATGCTATGTTCGTGATGTGTCCTGACGAGTCCTTCTATTAATTGTACGTACTTCCTCGAACCATGACGAAATTCGAACATGAAACACCAAAGAGTTCAATAGCAAGAATCCTCCTCTTCGAAGAGTCAAAGCAATTTTCTTGTGCAGCATACTCGGCGGAGAAGAAAATCGTTATCGGCATTTCCGCCCCACGCCCCGATAACGCCTTACCCGGACTAAACCCCTAAGGGCTTTAGTCGCGCCAACATCATCTTTCATCGATCACTTTCACTTCTCTGTCTCGACACGACACTTGCATTTTTACAGTCTGCCCCCTTTTTCTTAATCAAACAGGTAGTGCTCTAAGTTTCTCAACGTTCTTCTGACATTTTCGGCTTTACATCCTTGACCTCTACCGCGTTGAGTTTTCTTGCTGTCACATTCGGTGCCTTCGAGGACCCCGCAGAGTATAGGCAGGGTTTGAGATACGAACCGTATATCCGACAGGCGATACTAGATTTCTTTCGTGGAGAGAAAGAAAAATACATTTACGTTTCGAAACGGTGGTGGGAAACCTCATATAATTCGCCCAAGATGCTGAAGATTTGGTCTATGGTATGCCTCGCCGTTCAACTTTTGCCTGAGAGCAGAAAGCTGACTTGTAACAGAAACAAAAACAGCAGCAAGCTGAAAACGCCGATGGAGGCGCCGCAAAGAAAAAGAAGGTCACTGCTGCTCAGTTACGTGTTCAGCGAGGTAACCATCCTTTCCCCTCCCCTCCCTCCGTTTCCCCCGATCAAAGGACGGACTGACTGACACTTCGTGTCCTGAGCAGATTTACAAGAACTCTCCCTCGGCTCAACCATGAAAATGTCCTTTCCAAACCCCGACGACATCCTAAACTTCACCCTAACCATCGAACCGGACGAAGGAATGTACAAAGGCGGCAGCTTCAACTTTACTTTTAGTATCAACCAAAACTTCCCGCACGACCCACCAAAAGTGAAATGTACACAGAAGATATATCACCCTAATATCGACCTGGAGGGAAATGTGTGTCTGAATATTTTGAGGGAGGATTGGAAACCTGTCTTGAATTTGAATGCGGTGATAGTGGGGATGCAGTTTTTGTTTTTGGAGCCGAATGCTTCGGATCCACTCAACAAAGAGGCCGCGGAGGATTTGAGGTTGAATAGGGAAGGGTTTAAGAAGAATGTGAGGAATTCGATGGCGGGGGGAAATGTGAAGGGGGTTTCGTTTGAGCGGGTTTTGAAATGAATATTTCCCAACATTGCCTTGCATCGCTTTGCCTTAGGAGAGGGGAATAGTGAGAGATCCGGAAGGGGGGATATATGTGTTTCTTGTTTTGTTTCATTGCTTTTGATTCATGGCGCTGCGGCATTTAGTTGATTCATTTCTTGCAGCGCTGGACTCTGGTTCGAGCAAGATGGTTTCTATAGTCTGTGAGACGATGTTTTATCTCGTGCTTTTCTAGCCTGTGACGCATGTGGGCATCTAGATATATACTTTATGATTATGGTTTCATGATAACGACTATGCCTAGCAGAAGTACTGAGATTTACGTTCTTCAGCTATCAAATATGGATATGATATATCACTCGTAAGGCTGCGTTGTATGCTAATTCAATACTTGAGTAGCTCGTCTATGAGCTCATCGGACCATAGCCAGAGCATTGACGAGTGATTACACTCCTGGATATGCTATAAATTGCGCAACGGACCCAGGTACCCATTGGAAGGCAGAGGACAGTCTTAATCAACAAAGGAAATAATCAATTCTCGAAGTGGACGAAGGACACAGAACCCATCAGCAGACAGACTCTGTACCAATCTTGTATCTTTCTTGCTTTCTTTTTCTCGTCTTGTTATGTACAACAATTTGCCCCAATAAAAAAACCGCATCCCGTTCTATTCTTTGGCCCTTCTTCTCGATAATCCCACACATCGCTCCGGCGGTTTGGCGTACATGATCATGTGTTGTGAACTTGTCGAAGGATATGAGATGCATTTTTAAGCACGACCGGCGGCGCGCTCGGCTTCGAGGCGGGTGTAGTAGTTATCGCGGGCGCGGACGCGGGGGAGGTGGTATCCTAGATATACTCGTCAGTCCGTGTATTGGGTGAGCAGAAGGGGATGGATTGTTGATACGTACCGTACCACCAGAGGTAGCCGAATGTTGTTCCGAGACCTATACAAAACCCGTTAGTTTGCTCTCCTCAATATTTGCGGTACTTGAAGATTCAGTGGTCGCAATTGCCGTCGCCGTGTTCCCGAGCTGTATCCAACGACAGCCGTTGCTCCCCCCCCCTCTCTTCAAGGGTCAATCGACTCACCGAAAGCGGTGCTGAGGTCAAGGACAAGGCCGCGGCGGAGCATCTATACATCAATTAGCATATTCCGAACCATCAGTCAACAGCACCGCGAGCTCATCAACGCAAGGCAAGCAGCCGGTTCCCGGTTCCGAGACGAGCGATAAACTTACGCCGGTGATAGGAGCGATAGCAGCAGCCATTGCGACGCGAAAATCCGGTTAACAGATTCACAGACTCGAGGATTTGTAGGTTGGTGTAAGGTTATCCCGTAATTGGGAGGGTTGTGACGGGTTGCGAGGAGCTTGGTTGCGAGTAAAGAAGTGGTGAAGCTCGGAAGTGGAAGACTTGACGTTGGCTGATGTTGCGCCAAGACTTCGGTCGGATTGGGTTAGCCGAGATAGTCCGGTTGATGCCTCAGGCGGAAACTTTCCTTCAATAGATCATGCAATCATTGTACTTTCTATTGAGGCGTATTCAAGCCTTACAATAGATACGACTGGCTCATATTGAATATTCCGACAATACTCAGCTTCGAATAAGCTTCATTTACTAAACAATCACCCCCAAGCTGGTACATCCAGAATTTATGACGAAAGTCACGTGCACCGATACGAGATCTGTAGGCGCCGCGCAAGAATCAGTTTACTACCTCTCATCCAACCATCACCAACCACCAACGTCAAAGGCGAAGATGGCCCAAGATACCAACACTTCAACCTCACTCAAGCGCCCCTCAGCGTCGCAGTCACCCGTCGACGAACCAGCCACAAAACGACAGAAACAACATTACCATCACAACCACAAGCTCCGTCACCCCGTCAAGACACAGCTTCGCGAGCCTGCGCTGCTCGACGATGGCACTGTTACGCATCTACTTGAATGCTCGATTGGGCAGGTTTTGACAAAGACTGGATATGATATTGCGGAGCCTGTGGCGCTGGATGTTTTTCGGCAGGCGACTGAAGAGTGTATGTACAGTCATCCAGGAAATTTTGCTTTTTTTTGGCTCTGACATCGGAGTTAGATATCCTTCACTTGGCATCACTTGCGCGGAATTCAATGATAGCAGGGAGACGAATGCAGCCTATCCCTCAAGATTTTGAATTCGCGCTTCAACAATCCTACGTCGGTACCGAAGAATTAATACCATTTATCAAAGCTTCAAAAACCGAAAAGACTGTCCCCACACTCCTACCCAGTCCTCCTCCCGAAGAAGATGGAGACCTCTTCGGCGCCTTCAGCGGCATATCCGTCCTCAGCAAAGAGTTAAGCGGCGAAGAAGAACGTCAACGAATCAGTTACATCCCCGCACATTTCCCGCATTTCCCCAGCAAACATACATATCGATTTACACCTGTATTTACGGAACGAGAAACTGATCCTAGGCGAATACGGGAGCTGGGAATGGAGGATAGTCGACATGGAGAAGAGGCTTTGCGCAAGTTGGCGCGTGCGGCGTTCAAGGATACGCATGCTACTGGCACGGGGAAGAGTGAGAAACGGTTATGGGGACGGAAGGCGGAGAGCGCGGAGACGATGTTTGAGAAGACGATTAAGGGGTTGAGTAAGAGGAAACCTATTGCGACTGCGGTGGCGGTGGACGGTCAACAACCGATTGATTTAGAAAGTGCGGCACAGAAGGACGCGAAATTTCCGTTAGCGACTCTCGACCTTGCGCCTATTGTTAATTGTGAGAGGAGTTTTTGGAGGAAGAGTACGTCGGGCACACAGAAGGCGGAGAAGCTGCCTGATGCGAAGGAATCTGCTATTGCGAAGGTTGAGCGCTGGGTTTCGACTTGATTTGCATCCATAATGAAAAGAGCATATGGCGGGCGTTTTATCTTGTTGATTTATTGCGAGATACCCATTATTCATTTGAGAATTACCAAAATATAGCATTTATTCGTCGATAATGAACGCCTCCCATGCATTGTATATTGTACATTGAATCCAGTACGTTGAGACCTGCTCAGTATCGATCCAAGATCACGACTTCTCTCCCTTCGGTATATTCGCATTATCCGAACTTGCACCCACTTGACTATTCGTATTCATCTTCTCCCAACCCGTCGTCTCAACCGTAAGACCACCGGCACACCTAACCAAAAGAAACAAATCAGCATCCCTCTTCCATCCCCCCCAAAAACAGGATAAGAAGCCAAACCTCCGAAATAACCTCACAATAGGTTTACACTTCACAACACCTGGTGCAAGAATCCCCTCTTCAGGCGGATTACAAGAGTATTGCACCAGTTCCATTAACTCGCATTTGTGTAGGTCGATTGGTTCGCCTTTGCGCCGTTTTTCTTTGAAGCCGCGGTGGATGATTTGGACGCGGGAGGGGAGGTCTTCGGTTGCGAAGATGGGGACGAGGGGGGCCATTTTCCGGATTCTTTAAAGGGCGATATTTGTATTGGGTGAATTCGTTATCGGGTTGCGAATGGCATTGTGAAGCTGAGCATGTGGGATATCTGTCGGACGATGTCGAGATTATCGCATGTTGCTGTATTTGATCGTAATATTACGATCGGTACATCAAAATTACGGAGCTGGCTCACATGACTTCTTATCTTTGATTGGTTGTTCGCTTCATTGTCTTCCCCATATAGAAAAGGGACAAAAGTTTACAGAGAATATTGATTACGCTGATGCTGGTACCTACAGAAATTGGGGCAATATGGCTGACCAAAGAATACTACCAGCTGCAATCACCGACAGGAGCAATTCGACATCATCCTTGAGACAACGACCCTATCGGTCAAAAAAGACACAACCGTGAGCGATTACTCCACTGCCTTGCGCGACGCGTAATTCCAATCCTCACTCGGGATGCATATTTAAAAGGTGCGACTTATGCGGAGTAAGAAAAGTAGCGTGCGTGGTAGAGCAGAATGCGTCGTCGTGCAATTTCTGTAGCAACCAGAACAGACCAGGCACTTTTCGTTCATCGCCGGTTCGAAAACATCAGCATCGAGAAGAACCTACGGAGCTCGCAACTGGCTCTGAAGATCCGGCGGCTGGGTCTTGCCATGATTTGCCTCTTCGGTTTTTGAACGTTGGTAGTAATCAGACGCACATCAGGATGATTCATTTCTCGCCACGTTGGACCGTTTCAATCATTCAACGGCGATGCCCGGGTATACTAGTCTATACTCTGGACTTATCAAGGCCCGGATCTTTTGAGACATTTGAGTTTCAACCAACAGAATCTTTTCGGGACTTCTCTATGGACTGCCTGGAGTCTTGCCGAGGATGGAAAATCCTGTAGAGTTCACTGTAAGGTAAGACCTATAGAAAGAAGCCAAGATGAAAATAGCATGAATGTTGTTTAGATATATATTATAAATACCTAGATCTATACAATGGGCTATATACGACACTGAACGCTGAATTACCGCTAGCCACCTACATACGTACGAGTTGGTACTGATCGATCTATTCTACATATATGTTCATCTATTTTACCCCGTCCTGGACTGTAGCAAGACTTGATCCGACGAAGACGAACCGGTCAATCTCTGATAAGCTGTATATATCTGCAGGCAGCTGTATTCTGGCACAGATCGGATTCACTGAATGATCTCCCGGTTCCGGGGACCGGTATCATATAGCGCTGGTGAGTAAACCGGTTGTAACGGTGTCGGGGTGGAAGTAGTTTTTTTACCGAGGAAGAATGTTCAATCTGTTCATTATTGAGGAATCGTAGCGCATTGTCTGTACGATAATGCAGGGTAGCTAGACTGATCAATGAGTGCAAGGGGGGAGACTTGCTGCAGAGTTTATGGTGATTACCGCGATGAGAAGTATTGTAATGACATTTACATTGCGAAGTACCCATGGTCCAGCGAGGTTGAGGTTCTGGGCCATTATTTAGATGAATACTAGCAGATCAGTTGCAGGTTCTTCTTATTAGGATCCCCTGCCCGGATTTGAGGATTTTGAGGCGGGAAATAGGTACAACATATATCGCATCCTTTCTGTACTTCATGATAACAGACTCTTAGCTTTCCATGCTGATTTCATATACAGATTCTGTAATGTCTTATCTCTCAATATCAGGAGTAGAATGTAAATTGACCGTTGGTTGACCGCTCTGCGAATCAGCAGCCTCGAACCCTTTAATTTGGGGCAACGTTCGCCGTTTCGATTTCTTTCAGAAGTTTCTGACGATAGATTTGAGACGCAATGATAAAGGACATCGTGTTTTCCCAACAAGATAAGGGTCGCGCTCAGTTACATGTATTACCGCTGTCATTCGGATATCATTTTAAGGATGGCGTAGCCCTAGCCCTAAGCCCTAACCGAGAAACTGGTAAGATAGTCAACTGTGATAAAAGCAACGATTGACCATTTATCAATTACTCGTTATAATATGGTTACAACACTAAAGAAAAACCGACTCAAACAATTGATTGATATATCATATATTTTCTTCTGCGAGATTCTGCAAGTAACTCGTATCTCTGTAGGTAAATGATCGATGTTGTGCTTCCATCATACTTGCATCGTGCTTCCTGTTTAGTTACCTTTCGTTAACGAAGATGTATCTGCTCGATAGACACAAAATACATACATGCAGACATATATAAACCTGGGTAGATTCAATTTCAAAACCAAATCAATTTCCACGGAGTTATCTGACAACAGGCATTGTATCAATGCAGTGCTATGTATCTTCTTGGATTACGATGGTCGATTAATCCGTCATCTAAGTAGCTTTTATCTAGCCAGACTACTGAAGCTACCATCTAGAATGAAAGCTTTTTTTGGCACGCTCGCTGTAGGGTGGTAGTCCACGTATGAAGTCCTAACCCTACCGTATAACCCTAATTTGTTAGCCACAAGGATTCCAATCAATTGAGGCTTTTGGGTTTGAACAACACTACGCAGAGTATCTTGGATCATAGCTAATCTAATTATGCATCGATATTCTTCCCCCCATGTTCCTATTTTCTACTTCACCAGACACTGATGGAGCAAACTTGAGTTATGATAATGAGTCGGCGATGCAAAGGCGAATCAAAGGAGAGAACTCCGGGTTCTAAACTCATAGCCATCCTAAACAAAGAGTCACAATGAGACGTGCGGGTTTTGACTCTCGGGATTTGACTCTCATTTGTACAAGGGTACAGAAACGTACGTAGCCCAATAATTAATGAATGTCCAGCGTCCCGTGACTTCGCGTGCATTTCGCGATGAGGCGGCGCGTCTGATCTAGCCCGGCGCGGAAATCCTACGCGAGCAACTCTGATTTTAACTTTGGAGCAAACGAATGATGTCTTACATTGTGCAGGTGACAGTCATGACTCAGGAGGGAGTAGAATGCATTTAATAATGGCCGGTGCCTCGAATATTTCCTGTAAAAATGATTTCAAATTTCAAACTTGAACATATGTCTTGGAAATACAATCTTTTCGTCAAGAGTAAGTTTCGTGGCCTCGTGAGACACCGATATCTTACTGATCAAACAAGATCAATCATGTCTCATCAAAAAATCTTCTCTGCGTCTGCAAAAGTCCTCTCTTGGGATGAGGATCGATCACCCGCAACTCAATCCATCTTCCCTCGCTTGACCCCGGCTTCGGTGAAAACGGCCCTCGACAGTCTCAATGCCTCGGTCACCAGCAGCTATCAAATGCTATATCTCCCTGCCGGTCCTGGCTCTGAAAAGGACGGATCTGCTGTTTTTGTCTTCACTGATCTCATTGAGTCAGAAGACTTTGAAGGCAGAAAGGGGAGCTTCATGACCCAGGGTACAGGAAAGTTCGATGCAACATCTTATCGGGTACAAGGCACATTCGAAATTGTGCCTCGAAGCGGGAAGGGAGATCTTGGGGAACTGTTCAAGGAAGGTGGAAATGGCAGTTTTTCGTCCGATGAAAAGAATCCAAGTCAAGTGAATTACAGGTTTGAGCTCGCCTAAATGGACAGTTGGGAAGCAGGCAGCCTGTGGATATTAATGTATGATGGAAATCCTTTCGGTTAAAAATTTTGGAATAAACAGAAATCATATAGCAGACTTACTGAATAACAAGTATAGACATATTAAGCAGATAGTGTGTAGTCTTAACCGTGCCGGACGTGGCGGTGATATTGCAGCGGACCCAACATGGAAACACTAAGGGCTTTTTATCGTCAACCTCAGCAACTCAGAATATCTCCATTATCCACACGCACCCATATAAGTAAATCGTGTTGATTAGGCAATGCGGACCTCGGAATTGTAACATACATATGGATGGGGCATTGGAGTAGGGAATGCGAGATAGTGGTGAATTTGCTTCTCTACAGAATCCGAATCTATTGATTCATGGATGTGCTTGTTAACAATCTCCGTCAGAAAGTATTAATCTTTATAGCCTGAGTCCGCGAGCCTTGCTATTTTACTTCGGAATCATAAATGCGAGTGAGTGGGTTAGTTAAGCACGGCCACATCTGAATTCATAAAAAGAGGGGTTTTTCGGATTTCACGATAACATCTTCAACGTCGTCCTTGTTTTATACTGCCAAGTCTATTGCAACTTCCTGCTTTTGGCAAAGAGAGAGATGGGTTACTTTTTTCAATGTATAATCACGACTCACAAATGGAGTTTACTTCCAGAGTTGAGCTGTTCCAGCGGTCTGTTTACAGTCGAGCATGCATAAGAATGAGGGGGAAAGAGTTTCTTGTCAAACTGTCGTTTGCTCGATTGCTTGTAGTGAAACGGTAAGACTTTGCAACGCTTTCAAAGCCCGAGAAGACTCTAGATTGAATACCCATGTAGCGAGGAGCCAATTAAGTGAACTATTTCAAATGGTGTAAACCTCAGCTAACTATGAAAACTCAGCCCCATTGCATCCTATCATTCTACGTTGGTCGCCTTACGACTGCACAACTCTAAATTGGGAACTGCCTGAGGTCCTGATCCGGGGCGAAATCTTCAGCTTATGTGCACAGATCCTAATACAAGTAGTCTCACATATGACTTTAGATTTTAATAATATCACAACTTTTACACCCTTTACAGTCGACTTTCATTCTGGTACATGGCACATGGCATGGCTCGTGGCGGTGGGATCTTCAATATTTGAAATCTCCATGCTTGAGGCTCTTGGCCATCTGTTTACTATTATTACCTAGGTATTCTATCCCCGTGGGTCTGTGGGCGATTATTGGCATCAACATTTATTGTTGAGAACACGAATATGCTGTCAAATAGGGACGAAGGATAGCTATCACGAAACCCTAACCTAACCTCAAAGTCGTAAGTTTTACGTCTCAATTTGGAAGTAGTACATAAAACCAACCCGGTTTTGCGCAAAGAATAATTTGGAATTTGTCTTGCTAGGTTCCGTATCCTACGTCAGCTGGTATCAAGTTTGTCTTAAAGCCGATATCCCCTCCTTTCGTTAGACTGTATATTGACTTCGGAATTTCCGCATGGATTATGGTACTCCACTACGGGCTCAAAAAAACCCGAGGATGATCTATCACTGATGTGTCCACTAGACTAGACTAATTGAAAAATGAGATGCGGTAAATGAGCTGAGCGGCGAGTGTCTTCATATGCCTTAAATAATAAGTAAGCCTTTTAGGCTGGTTCCATGTAGTTTCTTCGTCTCTCTCATACCTTGCGTAACTATTTTCCCAGGTAAGGCTTTTATTCCACCCGCCCCAAGCAACTATACTAAGATCTTCTTGGCCTACTTTGACTATAACTCCTCCTGCTGTCACCTCTACCATCTTGACTCACTGAGCTCGAAATATCTCATGTTACCGCAATGTCGACCGCTGCCAAACCAACGATTCTCCTCGTACACGGCGCATTTCACGGGTCATGGTGCTGGAAATATCTCACTCCTACGCTCGAGGCTCTCGGCTATCCCACAGAGACCTTAGACATGCCATCGGCTAGTGGCATTCCAGGCTCGACACAGTTTGACGACGCTGCACACGTCCAATCCATCGTGGATTCCCTACTTCGCAACGGAAAGCGCGTTGTTATCCTGGCACACTCGTACGGAGGTCTAATCGCCAGCGCTGCTCTCGCTGGGTTATCGAAAAATAACAATGACACCCTGATAGGCTTGATAGATTTAAGTGCATTTATTCTTCCCGGCGGTATCGACCATGGTGCACTCATTCGCAGTCTCGGTGGCTCGACTTACATGGACTGCGATACCCCGGCTGAGGGTCTGGTCGTCACCAAGGACCCGAAAAACATGTTCTATGCGCCGGACATGCCGGATGATCTTGCTGAATGGGCGATTGCGCAGCTGCGCCCGCAGAGTATGGCTGCTACTTATGGCATTGTGCCACCTCAGGCCTGGGAGGACGAGACGTACACCGGCCAGCTGGGCTATATCAGGTGCACGGCTGATCTGGCTGTTAAAATTGAGGAGCAGGATAAGATGATTGAGGGGGCCGGTGGCAAGGAAAGATGGGTCACTCGCACTTTGGAAGGAGCTGGTCATAGCTCCTTTTTGTCACGGCCGGATCAGCTTGCAGCAGTAGTCGATGAGATTGTGAAGGAGTTTGAAACTAAGTTGCGATAATTTATCAACACCAGACCTTTATACTTCAAACAACACATCCCTTTCTCATTTCAAGAAGTATCAAACACGTCACTACTTTCTAGCTAGATATCCCTTCACAACTTCATCCAAGTCTTCCTGTGGCAAGTCCAACTTCTCATTCCATAATCCCTTTGTCGTGGAAAACTGTGCCAACCCTCCTTTCCCATAGATCGCTCCAGCGATCATAGCCAGAACCCCCATTCCCTGTCCAGCCTTTAACTGCTCAGCTCCATCTGTCCATAGTGCCTCGACAGTGCTTTCCGACACCGTGAACTTCTTTCCGGCTACCTTCTCAATAGCAGCCAGGACCCGATTTTGCGTGACTGTGAAACTATTCACGTAGATGTATTGATTCTTGGTAAGATCTGGCTTCTTCAAGCTCTTCGCTATGGCCTTGCCGACTTGAGACAGATTCGTCGCCTCGTAGGAAATGTCACCTCCGTCAAAGATCGTGGCAGTACCCGCCGGAATGTTCACTCCTCCGAAACCAGGGATATCCAGACCCCAGTCAAACATTGACCCTGAGACTACCGCTATCCATGAGATTTTATCTTGGTGAGCCTTGAGATAGTCAAGAGTCTGAATCTTATCCGCCAGGAATGGAATATACTCTTGCGCAGAAGGATCCGAAGTGTCAATGCCGTATTCCGAGGGAAAGAAAACCTTCACACCAGCCGCAATAGCGGCATCGATAAGAACCTTTTGGAGAGGAAACACCTCGCCGGGAGTTATGCTGCCAATTGTGCTAATGACTGCATCTTGATCTTTGAAAGCCTCGCGCAGTGATGATTCGGAGTATTCGGGTTTGATGTGCGTTACACCTTCTGGTAATGTTGCCTTTGAGGTCTCGCGAGTGATACCGGTGACTTGAAAACCTTCGTCTAGCAGGGCCTTGACTGTTGATTTTCCAACACTGCCACTTGCGCCGACGACGACCACTTTTTTGATAGATGAATTGGACATGTCTATTTTGAGAGAATGGGGATTCTTGCTGAGGAGAGATGCTGGGCTGCTGTATCCTCATATGATGAGTACGATTACAGGTGGGCTATTTCATTACTTATAGTCCGAGACCGTTGGTTCATTCATGGATATATTGCCCAATGTTCCATGTTGCCTCTTAAGGTTGCCATAGTTGATGATTTGTAAACAGCCTACTGTCTCAAACCTAATTTGTAAAGTTTATCTCTTGGAAGTCATGTAGTATACCACGATGTAAACTAATTTAAAGTAATTAGTAAGTTCCACCCTCAGTGGGTCGAGACTTGATCTTTAATCTTGATTACTGAACAAGTTACATTCTAAGTCTTTTTGCGCTCCAGCCAACTGTGGAACCCAAGATGCTCCATCTCTGATATCGAGCTATCGATTTGAGATCGCGAGCTTTCACGTAAAATAAGACACCGAAATCTTTTTCCAAGAGATTTCGTCAGATATTATCTGTTAAAGTTAGGGTTTGGTTGATAGCGATTGGAGGTGAGATCACGATCAGTAATCACGACTACGTATACGCCTCAATGTAGTATTCCCAGCTGGATTAATCTATATAATCCCCCAAATCTCACCATAGAATCTTCCAGCAGAACTTACTTACACAATCATCATCTCATCAAACTCAACGACAAGAATGGCCGGCCCTCTGCAAGTAGACGTCTACATCTCACCCGCAATACCCGCAACAACCGGCTTCGAGCACAACCCATCCAAATCACACTGGTCCCCAATATCATGTACTCTAATCCAAGGCCCTTCCTCCGCCGTGCTGGTTGATACACCCATAACCATCGCACAGGCCGAAGACCTCGCAGAATGGATCAAGGCCACACTTGCGCCGGGGACGAAGCTGGAGTACATCTATACCACGCACGCGCATGGAGATCATTATTTTGGGAATCCGGTTATTTGTGACAGATTCCCCGGGGTGAAGTGTGTTGCGACTGCTTCTGTGGCAAAGGGGATTGAGAGGACGCTTGAGGCGTCGATACCTGTATGGCAAGGGTGGTTTCCGGATGGTCAGGTTCTAGCGGAGAGGCAGAGTGTGCCGGAAGCTCTGCCGGGGACGGGCGAATTTTCGATTGATGGACATAGTCTCTTTGGCGTCGACGTTGCACATTCCGATACAGATGCTTCATCTTTTTTGCACGTTCCAGATCTAGACCTCGTTGTGGCAGGTGATATCGTCTATGGCGATTGTTACCAGTTTCTGGCCGAGGCCAATACGCCAGAAAAGAGAAAAGGCTGGCTCAATGCACTGGACCAGATTTCCGCGTTGAAGCCGAGTATTGTTGTACCGGGACACAAACGAGCTTCGCAGGTCGATGGGCCGTATCTAATTGACAGGACGAGGGAATACATTCATACATTTGAGCGGGAGTTGGGACGATTGGGGGATGCGGAGAAGCTTGAGGAGGCTATGAAACAAAAATATCCACAGAGATGGAATGGGTTTATTCTAGATATAAGCTGCAAAAGCTCTGTTGCTGCTCTTTAATTGACTTCTTGAAGATTGATAACCCTAGGATTGCTGGTTAGGGCTTGCGGATATAAATAACCCTAATCTAATCAACGAATCTTACCAACTTCATCATCCTCACCCTCATTTCTATTTCCATTTCCATCTACACGTACACCACAAAGATGACCTAAAATCAAAGTAGACATCTATTCACTATTTATATGGCTTAGGGATACCGACGACATGACGATGAATCATGACTTCCGCCGCCGCATCATCGCTCGGACAGCGCCTGTTAGATGAAATCAAAGAAGAGTCTCTTGACGATGTTTGTCTTCATCCACGCCTTAGCAAAAGGACTACAATAATGCTAACAACTTCCATAGTTACTACGCGATTTGAGGACTCAATTCCCATCTCCCACTGAAAATGCCTATTTCGGAATCAAAGATCTCGATGAATTGTTGAATGTCTTCCTTGGCCAATCTCGTTCTGGGAATGACGCGAGCAACCAAATCCACCATGCCCATCCCCAACCCGTCCCTCCTTCTTCCCACAATAACAAAAGGAAAAAACCAGTAATAGAAATCTCCAGCCCCAGCTCCGGCGGCGGAAAATCCCAGCTCATTTACTATCTAATCGCCATGAGCGTTCTTCCCGCGACGTTTCACGGACACAAACTCGATGGCCGACGGGGTGCCGTTGTGCTTCTGGACACAGATGGACGACTTGACGTTCAGAGGCTGTACGGTATTATACAAGGTGTCGTCCGACACGCTCTGGACGGCACTCATACTTCAAGCGATGCTACAAAAGACATTGGCACGATGGTCCGCGATGTAATGCGACATATCCACATC
The DNA here is from genome assembly GCA_002775195.1 of Talaromyces adpressus. Taxonomy (NCBI): domain Eukaryota; kingdom Fungi; phylum Ascomycota; class Eurotiomycetes; order Eurotiales; family Trichocomaceae; genus Talaromyces; species Talaromyces adpressus. The sequence continues at coordinate 236,146 of NHZS01000557.1, forward strand.
TTCAGACCGCAGACTTCTTCCTCTCTTCTGTCTACCCTTCAATCCCTACACACTTATCTCCTGCACAATCCCCGCGGACTCGACGACTCGCGGCCACTACACGGGATATTCATCGACTCCCTAAGCGCATTCTACTGGGCCGACCGTCTGCGGGACGAAATCGCTCGAACCAGCGAAATCGGGCTTCCAGCCACACAGACCCAAAAAGCGCGCGAACAGAGGATGACATTTTATATGAGTGTGCTTTATGCCGAAATCGCGGCTGAGTTGAAGCGCTTGCAGGGGGTGTTTGGGTGTCGGGTTGTGTATTCGACTTGGGGGATTACGCCGCGCTCTTCCTCTCCCTCCTCCTCTTCTTCTCTAGGGATGGGAGGATTAGGGGGAGGAGGGTATGGGAATAATATTTGGGCAGGCCCGCCGACATTCAAACCCCATCTCCCGGCACCATGGAACTCGACCTTTCCGGACCTACGGCTCGTTGTTCAACGCAACCATGTACGTACGTATCCCGGTACGTCTACGTTCAATGAATGGGAACGCGATGCGGCGATTCGGCAGTCTGTGGTCCGAAAAGGGAAGTTTTCGGCTTGGGTTGATACGAGCACCTTGACTGCCTGGGCGGGTGGTGAGGTTGTGTTGAGTGCACTAAGAAAAATGCCAGATAATGGGGGGTTTCCGTTCTGGGTTAGGGACGATGGGGTGTTTATGGATGATTTGATGGATGATATCAGTTAATCACCTACTGGGTCTATGTAAAATAAATTTGAGAAAATTGATTGTCAAAATGGTATTCAAATGATAACTCTATCGTGGAGACACTCGTGCATAATGGCCGCCTGCATGACGAAAGAAATAATGTAATATATACTACGTACAAGGTACTTAAGTGAAAAGAAAAATTGATATGTGGTTATTTGACTTCATGTTTGTCGTCAAATGGACTGGGCGACCGTGGTGTGGTGGCATCGTGAGCCATGGCATTTTCTAACATTCGAGTTGATCCGATACTGGATCTTTGTCGATGTGAGCCACGACTGCTGTCCATGCTGGCGCGAGAGGTAGACACGGCTTCAATCGCTGTGGATGTTGTGATGCTGGTGGCGGTGCTGATAGTCACTCTGGGAGTTCCCGCGGTATTCGAATCTGCGAATGGGCCCTCATTAGGCGACGAGAATGCAATCTGAATATTGTCCGCTGCATTAGAATGTCCCTTTTCATTGATTTCGTCATCACTGTCATCCGACGAGTCATCAAATGTTGATTCCTGGTTCTTCAACTGTTTGGCTGCAACCGATTCCGAATCATCCGAATGGACCTCTTCTTCTGAAACAGTAGGAACTTTAGGCTTCGATCCTGACGCCTTGACATTGACCGGGCGAGCGACAACAGAGCGAGCAACAATAGAGCTGAGTTGTGGTTTCATCTTGCCGGCTTTATGTAGCTGAGCCTCTGTAATGGCTGGCACTGCCGGTGCATCGATGGTACGTAGCGAAAGCGAATCGCTGGGTGTGCTATTTCCCGTCTTGACACTGACCACGGCGGCTTTGGCAGCGCGAACCTGCTGAGCGGGAATAGGGCTGACAATGGCATCGTGTCGGTAGATCGTCGTGGCAACACTGCTTCGGGCGAGACTGGTAGCGATACTGCGGCGGTCACTGGTGGCAGTGTATCGTGAGTCACGGAGATCGCGCGGTGTGAACAAATATTGATCACCGCTGTAGGTCGAAGCATGTGTGCTTGGAATAGCAGGAACAGGAGGAACCAACGTTCCTGGAGTTTCCGGAGGTGAGCGATTGGTGACACCAGGGATATAAGCGATTTGAATAACGTTAGAAGCACGAGTAAGAACCGTCGATGCGATAGACTGCATAGATCTGCTGCGTTCGTGACGGATCGAAGGTTCGGCGGGCTGCTGGGCAGCTTGTTCCTGGCGTCTCTTTCGAATCACAAACCACCAGAAGAGGAATACACCGATGGCAATGGCGGCAAGACCACCAACAACTCCTCCCGCAATGGCTCCGGTATTCGTGCCGCCACCAGAGCTAGGTGTGGATGTCGATGTTGATGCTGCTGGCAAGCAGGATGTGGTCGGGCATTCTGTACAGGTTCGACTCGATTCGACACAGGTTTCGCCGGCGGCACAGTTGCAGACTGGCTCTGTGGTGCATGTAACGCAACTACGGAAAGCCAGGTGATGGGAGAAATCTCGGAGAACTGGAAGAGTTAGCAAATATACATACAGTGGTAAAAAGTCCAGACATACCGTTTGTGGAAGTCATTGTGACAGGTATCAATAACAAAAATCAAAAATGCAAAACAAAAGGTCGTAAATTGAGTGGATGTCGTCGCTGGTCTACAGCGGTAATAACGAGTGTGGTATATGTATAAGAAAGAAGGCTAGAGACGTCAAGCCTCTATAGCCTGTGATGCTAAGTCGGGTCTCAAGGCGAAGTTTGGATTCCACCACGGTGTATCGTCGGCCGGTTGTCCGTAAGTCGAGGTTTAGCCGGCAATGCCCATGTCTTACTGCGACCGATAGAAGATAAATCGAGATGGTGCGGTTGAATCGGCTGGAGGCTGTCAACTCAAGAGGGGGAGGTGAGACGCAGGGGATGATGGAGCGCTGAAACGGTCAAATCGGTCGGTCGGCGGAGTATGAAAGAGCTGTCACAGACTGAACCGGAAGATAAACGACTTCTTTGACGAAGATGGATGAAGAATGTACGGGGGAAAACGAGTGACGGTGGGAGAAATGGTCGGTGATGGTTGTTGTTGTATGTATGTATGTAGGGCAGAGTGTTTGGGAGGAAGAGGAAGTTGGGCCAGGCTGGGTGGTTCCTTTTTTGACTGGCCCGTGGGCTCCAACAGGGCGGGCGGGGAGGGCTTGGCTGGCTCCGCTAATTTTAGCCGCTAAGACCAATCCTGCATTAGCCACAAATGGCAAGGTCAGTACATACAGCCACGGCAGTTTACGCCTTTTAGCCACATCTCCGGTATTCAGACTAGGAAATATCCAATTTCCACCGGCGTAGAAAATACCGCCACGCACCACCACGAGGTATCAACGTATTGTATCATTCAGTATGACGACTTTGCCGAACTTGGAGCGGCTGATGGTACGAAGCCACGTCGTATTACTCGGATTAATAACTGCGTATCACTGGGACGGGTATGAACAACATACCAGCTTCATACACATGGTCCGATGCATCTACCACAAGGTACATGTTAAGATCAACGACTGATGTATCGTCACTGAGTAGCAATCAGAGTTCGATTGACAGATTCTTCCATCTTAACTTCTCAAGCATGAGATGAAACGTCGCCTTAGCCGGATTCATGCAGCGGCCGCTTGTCTTGTCTCCTTATGGCAGGGATCATCGCGCTAAGATGACTTACTACGTATGTACATGCGTGCCGTATTGCGTACGAGGTACGTATGACATACAAACGGAGTACCCCGAGATCATATTCTAGGCTTCTTCCAGACGACTCCTTTGAATCCCGTCATCCTCGTCCCTAAGCGTTTCTTCTCACATCGTGCTCCGTACAACCACCTCAAAAAAGTTCAGGATCCAGCGAAAGACATCGATGAAAGAAAGACAATTGACTCTTGAGCGGAGACCAGCGGGAACAGGAGATTACGCTGACGCTGGCGTCCAGCCAATCACGGCTCTGTTCCTGCTAGTTTTATCCATGTGGCGCCGACGCTTGTCCCTTTCTGGGGCTAGTGGGCTGGGCCTCATTTACCCCTGGACTAGCCACCCTTGTCGCGCTGTATTTTACTCGTATCAAATACCACAAAAATACGCTCGTATGTATGCTGTATGCCATATAGGGATGGATACGTACGGACATGGGAGGTGAGTCTAGACCGTTTGACCGCGTGCTTTGACCGGCGATCATTATCTGATCCTGATTCCTCAGAGATGTCAGATTGACAATTCAAACAGAGTTACTACTATTTATGTAGTAAAAACATGATGCGACCTGGATGCCACTGGCCGTGACAAGTCAGCAATACTGCACAATATACTTACTCTAACTATCGGGTAGGTAACTATATCTTGACGTTTGATTATTGTCTGAAGAGAAACTCGGAGGGATACATATGTTTGGCCGAAAACTAATCTCCCTTCTGCACCTTTTGTCGAACCCGGTGATCGATATGTGGAAGCCTTGTACTCAATCTTGGAGTGTCTTTCTCTAGCAATTTTGACCTATGTTTGTTAGCAGAAAAACGCGAAGTTATACCTATGTCTGAAGCCGTCCACGGGTATGTCTAACATCGAACTCAAGACGTAATCGAAGCAGCATACCTGTTTGCCTCTTTCAGCCCATGAGCAAGTCAGCTTCAGCTGACGCTGTTCCCGTACCTCTGGAAGCGTTATCATAACTGTGATACCTAGGTACATATTAACTAAATTATTAACACGGATATATCTATGCATATACATGTGACAAGGCCCAAAATACGAACACCAGTTGACCTCCCAATGAGACCATACATATCACTACCTAGGTAGTAACAAAATAGCCGCTCAGAGATTCTTACTTCCTTTTTGAAATGCGGCAAGTTCCTCGTCAGAAGTATACCTCTTCATCGTCGGCGTGAGTCCCAGCAATCTGCCCGCCAGAGCAAAGCCCGCCTGCACCTTCCACGGCACCCACCAGCGCAACGGACCTAGCCACGTCGCAGTCGGAAACCACACAAGAGCCGTCGCGGCAACATGTCTGGCAAGAAGTCAACATCAAATCCTTTCTATTCAAACACTCTTAGAGGAAAGGGAGGGGAGCTCACTGCGTCAGCATAATCTGAAACGGATTCAACGAAACCTTCTTCTCATGCACATCACTAACGTACATGAGCAGATTCTTGAAAAACACTCGATCCATCATCTCGTCAACGTCCTCTGGATGCGCCCAGACCAGTATGATGGTGTCTTCGGTACTGTCCGGGACGGGCTGGAAGCTATGAGGAACCCAGGGCTTGATCTCGTGCTGATCATCTTCCGGGGTCCAGATGTGCTTGGTCACGGACCAGCCTTCTATAGTTGCGATTTTGCCCTGAAGGACTTCGAAGGTTTCTGATTGACTGAAATGGAGGTGCAGGGGTGGTGTCTGGGTGTTTATAAGCTGACGTCCTGTGTGTGTATAAACTGATATACTTAACATACCTGGGGATGAGCAGCGCCTTTCTTACACAGGGGATGGTCGTGCTTGTACGTTGCTCGCATCATAACTCTGGTCAGAGGTCAGCGGAGAGTATTGCAGATGGGCTACTGGCAAAACTGACGTAGCATCTCTCGAGGGATCTGGCTTCAAAAACTCCAAAATGAAACTTCCTTCAAAGAGACTATATGGTCCACCGATGACCGGCTCATCGAGGGGAGTTTTCTGTGTCGCCATTATCGATTCCGATCGTCGCAATGAATCGCTGTACAGAAACTAGAAGTACCTATTGCGGCGGATATTGATAATTCTAGTGACAATACATTTCTCTAAGAAAAGTTGGGAAAGAGTTCAGGCGACATCGTCAATATTTCACTCATAGCCGTGAATGAAATAGCTGTACGTAGAGGTCAAGCCATAAGCCCCCTTGTACGTACATTTGTACGCTAATTATCATTAAAATCGAAGACTTGAAAGTAGATTTACGTGCAGCATCCCCATAGGCCATTGTTCGTCTAACTTGTACATGCCAAGACTGCTGCGGCTGAACACGTTGCTGGTAGGGCTTTCTGGCCAATTGAACCCCTTCTTCCGAATTCAGCCCCATGCCAAACAACATTTGAAGACATCCAGAGAATAGGCGAGCTGAACATGCTGGTTTTGTCAATTTTGGAACTAGACATCTACCTTGACGGCTTCGCTCAGTCTCTCAATCAGCTCACAGAGTTTCTCACATTATTGGCCGACAAATATTCCCGTGCTTGCGTCCTGCAGCTCGACGAGCAGTAGTATACACTGAGTGTACTTCAGGGCCTTTCCCAGGAGGCATGGAGCCCACGTCTTATGGTTGAATCCTTGGTGATCGCCAGGTATGAAGAGTTTCCTCCCCAGTTTCATCCGAAGAATCATCCCAAGACCATGATGGCAGGCTTGTCTACACCCAACTGGACCTATGCAAGGACCCTCTCGCCCAGGGATTCAAAAAGAGCAGCTTTGATGTTATCATAGCATGTTTAGCATCAGATTGGGTCCGAGATATAGAAACGGCCCTGCGTCATTGTCGGATGCTTCTGAAGTCTCGTGGAAGCCTTCTTACGCTCGAGAAAAATGTGCTGTCACAATCATCCGATCCTGTTCCTCTCCTGGTTCTCCAACAAGAACATCCGAGCGTAATAAACTCGATGCAGTGATACCCAACTCCCGTGATGCTAATCAAAGTGCTCATATACTGATACTCTCCACGGCGTGTTGGTCACGAGCCAGGATGCTCCACGGGAATCGGTTGAAAAGGCTGTGTTGGAAGTAAATTACCACTTGTATTACTGATATCAAAAGGCAGCATTGAAGTAGGACACATTCCTGAGTTCTATATCGTACAAATATACATAATTATACAGTTATCTCGACACGAGACTGGGTCGGCCAGCACGAGACCTGAAGGGGTTCTTTTCACCACCCAATTGCAGAGAAGGCAAATGACCGGCAGAATGTCGGGCGGTAAACGGATATACAGATTATTTAGACAAAAACGCTTGAAAAGCGCTATGTTCAATCACCACATTTCCAACTGCATTCAGCCTCTTTCGTCCTTCTTTTTGCTTTTCCAGCAGTTTTTTCTTTCTCCCGATATCAGCGGCATGGAGCTTCGCCAAAACATCTTTTCGATAAGGCTTGATGGTCTCTCGAGCGACGATTTTGCGTCCCACGGCGGCTTGGATGATAATCTCGAACATCTGACGGTCAACATGTTCCTTGAACTTAGTAACCCATTGTTTTCCTAGGCGCTCGGCTTGGCTGTAATGCACAATACGTGCTACGGCGTCGACGGGTTTCTTGTTCACAAGCAGCTGAAGCTTGACGATGTTGCTGACTTTCCATTCGGCTTCTTCGTAGTCCAAGGTTGCGTAACCCTTGGTAGAACCCTTGAGCTTGCCGAAAAAGTCCTCGACGAGTTGTCCTAGCGGTAGTTCATATTTGAGAATGACCTGAGACGATGTGAAATATTCGAGTGTGTGTTGGATGCCCCGATTCGCCTCGCAGAGTTCAATAACTTTGCCGAGATATTCGTCCGGAAAAGTTAATGTAGCCATCACATATGGCTCGCGGAGTTCGGCCACTTTGGCACGGACTTCATCCTCGTCCGGGAAATGTGCTGGATTCGTGACTGTGACTTCTTTGCCGTCTTTATAGATGACTTTAACAGGCACCGTAGGCGGAGTGATAAGAATACTAGCACCGTGCTCATGTCGTAGCCGATCCTCAAAAACAGAGCAATGCAAAGTTCCCAAAAACCCTAATCTGAATCCAGCTCCTAGAGCTTCCGAAGACTCTTTCTGAACGGTGATACTTCGATCATTCAATACCAGCTGATTGACGCTGTCTTCCAAATGCTCAAAATGATCCGCATCACTGGGATATGCCGCAACAAAAACCATAGATTTCGGCTCTTCGAACCCCGGCAGAGGCTCAACTTTCTTCTCGAAGCCGACTTTGGTGAATGTGTCCCCGATCTTGGCTTCTTTGCTTCGTTTCATACCGGGATTGAAGTAGATATAGCCGACTTGACCTGCTCGTAGAACTGTTTGAGGGGTTTGATCGGGATACATGATTCCAACTTCGCCGACAAAATATTTAAGTCCAGTTGCAAAGGAGACAACTTGATCTCCAGCGCGGATCTCGCCGTCGAATACGCGTACTAGTAGGATGACTCCTTTGTAGGTTGAATACCATGAATCGACGAGTAGCATTCGCAGAGGCTTCGTACGGTCACCAACGGGTCTGTTAAATCATTATCATT